>QGDG01000004.1:0-323919 GCA_003268315.1 Stemphylium lycopersici
GGCTTGGTGGGGTGGTCAAAACTCGAACATGGCCAAAACGCGCACGGACAGGATACATGCGCTAGCGTGAGCACAGCACAACCTCAATTTTCTCTTCCCATCTTGTTCTGTGCTTTTATGCCCTGCATGCAACCTTGATAAGCAAGTTAGGCGAGGGGGAACGTGTTTCTAGAAGGCCGTGCATCGCCAGGCACAAGTACCAAGAAGAAAAAGAAAAAAGGCATCTTCCGATCGTCCACCTGAGTGAGGCGAGTTCGACTCGGGGATGTACGCGCGGTAAAGAGTCGCTGTGGCACACGAGTGCGTATACCGCGTGTAACGCTATGGTGGAGCGGGTAGTTACAATCAGGAGGTGGAGAATGTGTAGACTTGGAAAAGAAACTTGCACAAGGAATAGTGGGTAAATGTAGTCTCTGTATTTGTATACAAAACTTGGTGAGATAGTGGGGAAGATGTGGAGGCATGCAGACTTGGAATTGAGCAAGCTTGTGTTGCAGAGAGCATGCATGAATAGATACTGTTTGCACTCATCTCTTAAGCTTGTGTATTATGCACGCCTAAATGAATGTTGTGTTTATGAAAGGGGGACATTTTTTCCGCATCTGTTATGCTGTCACGTATACACGGACGCAAGCAAACATGCAAAACTTCTCTCTACCCTTCCTTCGCAATGCATTGTGCCAAGGTTCCCTTTAGTCAATAGTTTACCCGTCGTAATACCGAGCCCGCCTACCGGCAAAAGCCTTCCTCAAGACTCCCTGCCCTACACGCTGAGACATGCATACGTAGGATGCAACAATAACATTCACCAACCCCACCCAGGCACTCACGCACCGAAGAATATTGGGTCCGGCTGTGACGGGGAGTGGGTACAACGCCGAACGTATCGGAGAAGAAGGGGGGTAAGGGGAAGGTGGGTTGTGGGTATGTGGGTTGCATAGGGCGGGTTGTAATTTTTCTTTTCCCTGGGAGGAGGTGGGGTTGGTGAACGGGCAGAGGCCGCTGGCTTAGACGGGTTTAGTTAGACCATCGGATGGCGAGCGTCAGGAGATTGTTGCTGTGCGCAAGCAAGCAAGCAGGCCAAGTGCCGAAATGGGCGCGTGCTGTTGCGTCATATAGGGCTGAGGAAAGAGGGTTGGAGATCGCGGCTTGCTTAGCTTAAGGGGGTTTCTATCGATTGTGGGAAAACGGTTCAGACGGCATGTTTTTTTTTTTGTTTCTCGAAAGCTTATATCGTATTGCGATGATAGGAGGGTTCGCTTCATTCAGAGGTTAGAGTTTACATGGGTGTTTTGGTTTTGGTTTTTCGCGGCGAGTTCCTCTGGCCATAGGCATAGATCATGGTTGACGTGACGTAGTTCCCCTTTAACTATCTCGACTTGCAATTGAGGTTTCATGCACGTCAGTCAGTCGCAGAGCAGGTGCGCAAATGACAAGAACCCGTATCTCCACTCCCGCCTTCCTTCGCATGCAGTCTTGGCGAAATGACGAAATACCCTTGTCTACTGCATGCAATCTTGCTGACGCCGTTGGGGAATTTACATGACATTCGCCAAGCCTTCCCGGCACGGCACTCCCTCCCCATCACGTTTTCAAAACAGAGATCGTCACAAACTGTGCTTGTTCAGACGATCAGGGTTCTTTCAGACTGCCACGCCAGATGACGCGCACCCACCCACCCACACACACACACACTGCTACGTCGTCTCAGCCAGCCGGCCATCCGCGGCGCGTGAAAATACCTTTTCTGGTTAGAAGCACAATATGATCACCTTGACGCGGATTTAAGCGCCATTTGTGCTGCATAAGAAACTGGAGGCGTGTGCGTGGTATCACACGCGCGTAGCCGAGGAGAACAAAAACGAATAGTGAAGTCACCATGTGCTTAGAGTAAATTATGCTCGCGGCAGGGTCTGCTGATCATGATGCGTGGCTCGTTGAAGCGTGTCGGGGGTCATTGGCGGGAACGTGTTCAGGTGGGGCTGTTGCTTGGCCGATCAATCCGCGGAACAAGCATGGTGTTCTGCGATGATGCTTGAAGTGCGGTGTGAGATTTTGGGTGAGTTGGGAGCTGCAGCGGCAGATCGTGACAGCATCGCAGCGTGATGTTGCTGGTGAAGTAGGATGATGACCCTGTGGTGCAGTAGAGCGACAATGTTGGGTCCTTGTTTTCGTTCTCTTGGAAGGCAAATGTTTCCGTGAGGCTATTCGTAATCGCATTATCTTGTTTTTGGTATCTACTTCTAATGCCACCATGATGTCTTTGGCTACCACCTTGGTCAGCTTAGATAATTGCTTAGGTTGCCGCGCTGCTTATGTTTTCGTTAACCAGTCACTGTCTGACTGAAGGAATATTAGACATCGTCTTACGTCTGAACAAGATGACTACTAATAAAGCAAATCATGGGAGGAAGAAGCATTTCACTTAATTTTTCTACAACAACTTGACTGCTCTGGTTTCACTGATTCCTTGTACTATCTTCTGGGGTCTCTGGATGCTGGAAGGATAGCCTAGTTGCTGTTTTCTTGCTTGATCTTAACCTCGACCTCGACCTCGACCTCGACTTTGACAAAATTCTCTCGCTTGACTTTTGGTGTGGTGTCTATCTTGACGTCGACAGGTTCTTCCTTGATAGTAGGTTCTGGTGTGTCGTCCTGCGGCAGATTCTGGAGAGCATGAATTATGTCTGTGAGCTGGGTGAGTCTTGATAATACGTTGCGAGACGAGGTAGCCTACCTATGGAGCGATACTTGAAGTAAAATATAGCAAAAGGACGATCGTCGATAGGCGTTGATCTCATCGTCACGTGTGGAATCTATACTGCCCCTGTGAATCTGTGGACAAGTCGTTAGTGCGTTTGAGAAGAAATAACCTACTAGACATACGTACTTCACTTGGTGTAATTCAGAGTTTCTTTTATCGTCTTTTCTCCTACACGTTCAAGGTCCTAATGCTTAGCTAGCTTAACGTCTGGTGGCGATACGTAGTATTCTTGAGCCTACAAGAGCTTAATTCTTATATCCTCGATCTGTCTCATCTTGTCCACAAGCTCTTTGCTAATTTCTGGATCGCCTTCCGCTATAGCTATCATATCAGCAGCGCAAGGTTCGAGTCGAGCACATATGCTTATAGATCTCTAGTTTCCTAAACTTGAACTTCTATATGTAACTTGCTCCATAGCGTGTATAAATTCAACATTTGAAGACGCGGAGGTTAGGTTTAGATTTCAAAGGGATGGATCCTTTTAGTGAGGTCATGCCGTCTAGGGAGAGCCTGGGTTGAATGCTGTGGTTTCGCTGGAGCTCTTCGCCGAACTTGATCATGATTTTGAACCCCTTCTCTGATTGAGCCTCACTGTACTTGGTAATCTTGTTGCCGGCTGGAGTTTCCTCTCTGTTCTCGCACTCCGGCAATGGCTCGTCATCAACCAAGATCATCACTTTGAGACCGGGGTAGGCATCCAGAAGCGCCATCCTCTAGTCGTCGAGAGGCTTATTGTGCCAGTGTAACCACATATGATCGCCCACTTCTGTGGATGCCAGGACTGCTAATATATATCCACTAAAGAATCAGCGTTTGCTGTGGGACCATTGGATAGGCGCTTCTCGTAAGGAAAACTGGGGGAGGTCATGCGGCATCTAAACATATGTGATCTATAAGTTTGTATTTGCTATTGTGGCAAGTAGAATAAGCACAAACCAAGCAGAGAGCTGCGAAAGCAATGCCTCGTATCGATGCTAGTCATTTATCGTAAAGATCGAATATCGCTTCTAACTGCTTCGTCAAATGTATACTGGCTAGCCTGATATCCCCGGAGGTTCTGCAAACGGGCGAGGGTTTCATGGCGACAGTATCGAAACAAGTTCATAAAACAATGAGTAATTGTGTAACCAGAGCGAAATTTGTCTTGGATCTCCTACTCTGCCAAGAACCAGCCCCTGTTGTCTGGATAATAATCGAGGTATGGTGCACATAACGCGCACTTTGGCTTTTCGCGCTGATTAATGGCATAGCATGTTGTCTCAGACGTTACACATGGCCTAACACCATCTGCAACTTTCCTTGCCATGTAAACCCGATTGTAGTTCTGTGTATAAGGTCCCGTCACCGGATATCTCTCTTCGAGACAATATCTGCCCTGTTCACCAATGGTAAGCACGTCTCTTTTTGCGCTCAAGGGGGGTATATAGCGTCCAGCCGAATGACTTACGAACGTATGGGGGTAGCTGATCCTTTATACCCACTCTCCAGGGGATACTTTGTCGAGGAGGGACTCGGCTGTTAAGCGTCCCCGTGGACCTTGATATGTCCCAGCAGTCAATTCTACCTGTTACACTTTGAGATCGAAGCCCTATTCACGGAAGCGAACAAGAGGCGGGATCATCACCTCTAGCCAGCGACAAAACTTGATGTTGGCGCTCATGGGCCCGTCGAGTGTCGTTTTAAGAACCATAACGATCGCAAGACCGAAGCCATTGTTGCGTTTGAATTCAAGCTCGTGTTCTAACAAGCACATAGAATAAGACAATAGTTTATCGTACTGTCCAACAACTACCTCAGAAAACTCGGGTAGATCCCAGTAGCGAGGCCTCCAGATAATGGTCAAAGCACGTATGTGATCGTGCAAAAGGAATCCCGGCACCTGGAATGGTGTATTAAGAAACGTCTCAACATGCTCTATACCGTAAATTTCGAAAACGGTCCTTTCGCAGAAGATGGCAGCCGCCTCTCGGGCAAGGACAGTGTCTATCGGAAGTCCTAGAAAGTGTGGCAATTTGGGGTTGTTCCACATGAGTTCATTGGTCATTTAGGTCGGAACAGAACATGGTACAGTATGGTGTTTACTATCACCCCATCTGGGTAACGTCCAGGCATACTGATGGATCTCGTCCCGGATCTCGCAGGGGAGACGAGAAGTCAGCACCTGAGAGAACTTTCCAAGCCATTCTTTGGAGAGCGTCTCTGCTTGTCTATGTAGTTTACTGATATCGATTTGGCTTGGTATAGAGCGATGAGCGATCTATGGTTACGTCTCCTAGGTGTCCAGCAAGAATTCCCATCACGGAAACAGCAGCGATCTCAAGGTCGTTGGAAACACCGTGTCATTTGCATATCGTGTAGCGTTCAATATTCTGGCTGTCGCCAACACGAAGGCTACAATATAATCCTTCCGACTCGACTCGGACTCTTGCACACCAACATACTCAGCATCGACACCATGCTTTGAATTCACAATATTCAACGCTATAGCCCCAGCAACCCCATCTGTTTAACGCCGTATCCCAGCCGTACAATACAATCATGTGATGGAGGCGGTAAAGCAAGCATTTTATTCATGTCCCTGCCCTGTACTACTACAGCGTGCATACAAAAGTTCCGTCTCGTCTCTTCTGGCATCTTGCTATAAGTCGTCTCGTATGGAAGAAGAGGATTTCAAGTAAGCTTTTGCTTGATGAAGAAGGCGCGTAGGTGCGATAGTTGCCAAACGCAAGTAACACCTAGGATGACGAGCTGGATGATTGTCCAGCGGACGACGCGGGAGTTTGTATGTTCGGACTGGTCACGGAATTCGGCTTCGCGCTCCTGTAAACATGTTAGATATGCCATCGCAAGCCCCCTCCTAGCTTTGGAGCGAATTGGGGGAGTGGGGGATGATCAGCGTACTCTCTGGAAGACCTGTTCCCTCCTAACGTCCTGCAGCCGCGAGTTCAAGTCCCTGACCTTTTGCACCAGCGTCTCTACCTTGTCCTTGTCGGTACTCTCGATCCGGCTCGTCTCCCCAATCGCCATGTCCAGGGTAAACTTGACGGTGCCGTGTACACCTGAGCTCAGCCAGCCGCCTCCACTCTGGACATTCTGAGGGGTAACGCAGATCCTGTGCTGTCCGCTGTCGGCGGCGCTGAAGGTAAAGCGACCCTCAGAAGAGCCTCTTTGTGCGACGATGCGGTGGTTGTTGTCGAATGTCTCCTCAACTGTAACGAAGACGCCGACGTCAGGCTTGGTCTGGTAGGATTTGGTCGCGTCGTCCCAGGCTTCAGCGTGGTAGTGGCCTGGTGGTGTTAGTGACGTCGCAGAGAGACTGTAGAAAAAGCCATGTCGTACCAACAACCAGCGTGTCCTTGGGTAATTCCTCATAGAAGCACTTTTGGACCGCGCCGTCCATGAAGAAGTGTAGCGCTTGTGACGGGACGGCCAGCGCAGCCGCGAGCAATACCGTTGGTTTCCACATTTTTGACGAGTTGTAAGCCCCCCCGCGGAGAATTGGACGTGTGCGCGGAATCCGAGTGTTGGTGAGAGCTGTGTGCTTGGGAACCCTGAAGCTTGAGTCGAGTTGTCGAGTTCTAGAAACTCCAGGTGTACGTTCCGAAAGCGGTTAGATCTCCGACACGTGCGTTGCGAGGTCCCTCTCCCTCTCTCGCGTCCCGAACCCCACCAGTTTTGCTTGTTCTGAGTTCGACAATATCGATGTTAAAGGCTCTAATCAGGAAAGCTTAATCGTCTGGAGATTCCGACATTGCATGCCTACAGTTTCAGTGCTGGCACTGCCACGGCCAAGGGGAAATCATCCTAACCGTCCTCCAAGACCAGGACTTGACCTTACGTTCAATACATCTCAGCTCCCGATACACAACGATCGTCTCAAAGGCATACAATGCGTCTAGCATCTATCGTTTGAGTCAGCGGCCGGCTTACACAGATACCGTATTGAGAGGCACCCCCCGAACTCGACCCCGCAACAACGATTTTAACCTAGGTAAAGAGAGCATTTTGGACACCAGGCTCACAACAGCCGAGCTGTAAAGACATACAAATTTCCCTTCCAACGTCTCTCGTTTCCAACCTACCCTCTATCTCTTAATCTCTTCTCTTCTCTAAAACCCCAACATTTCAAAATCTCAAAATCCCACTCGACATCCCCAAACATGTCGCTCATCCAACCCACTCCGTCAACCTTACACAACCTCTCCTCAGCCCCCCAAACCGTCCTCATAACGGGCAGCTCCTCAGGCATCGGTCTAGCCACCGCCACCCTCCTCTCCAGCCTAAACCCCTCTCACAACCTAATCCTGCTAGACAAGCAGCCGCCACCCCCAACATTCACCCACGCCCCCGCCCACCTGCTCTTCCACGCCTGCGACATCACCTCCTGGACGGCGCAACTCGCGGGATTCGCCGCAGGCTACACGCGCTTCGGAGCCATAAACGCAGTATTTGTGAATGCGGGGATCGCAGAGTACGCGGACCAATTCTTCACCGATACGCTGGATGCAGAGGGTAAGCTCGCGGAGCCAGATCGGAGAACGATCAAAGTGGATGTAGATGCTGCGGCTGACACGACTAAACTCGCTATTCACTACCTGCGGAAAAACAACAACAGCAACAGCGGCGGCGGCGGCGGGATTAAACAAGCTGGTGGTGGTGGTGGTGGCTCCATAATCCTAACAGCAAGTCTAGCAGGCTATCTCGCTTCTGCAGGCGCACCGCTGTATTCCGCCGCCAAACACGCCATCGTGGGACTCATGCGCGCGCTGAAGCAGGAATGCATCAAGCTGGATATTGCAATCTCGGTTGTTGCCCCTGCCATCACTGTCACGCCTATTCTGGTCCAGAATAACACGGGCAGCATCACACCATCATCCCACGCAACCGCCCTCGCCAAAGCAGGCGTCCCCATCAACAAGCCCGAGTCCGTTGCCTTGGCTGTTTGCTGGCTCCTCGACCAAGGTATCAAAGCGAACGGAATGGGTATTCTCGTGCAGGCCGATACGTTCGTGGATGTAGAAGCTGGGTTGGCCAAGAGCAGGGAGGCCTGGATGGGGAAGGAGATGGTGGATTTGTTTCGGGGTGGAAGAGGGGCGAGCATGTTTAAACGGTTGGAGGAAGGAGAAGGGGTTAAGGCGAAGATTTGAAGGGGTGGCGATATGTGTTGCTAAGACAGAAGAGAGATACCATATACTAGTCTGAGTTTGAGACCGGGGTTACTGAAATTACAACGTAGTAATACGCATATCCTGTATTTCTACATTTCATACTGTATTTGCTAATCCGTGTAGCCTTGCGAGTGATAGATTGGTAATACATGAACAGAGAAGATGTAAATACCCACTCCAGCATGCCACAGGCAAACCCAATCTTTCCTTCAATCCCAGCCCCAGGAAACAAAACGCCAACGCTATGCAATGCCTGATAAACAATGACAATAACAACGACAACAACGATGATGACGAAAACATCGGCGACTACTTCCTCGCCCGCTTACTACTGCTCATCTCGCTTCCCTGAGAAAAGACACTGGCACTCCTCTTATGGCCCTGGCCCGAAGCACCCTGACTGGTAGCTCTGGACTGCTGTTTACTGCTTTCGTCCTCGCCTTCTGCATCAACATCGCCATCGCCATCATCGGCGTCTTCGCCATTGAAACCGCCCCGATCGTTGTCACCATCATCATCGTCTTCATCTTCTTCGCCTTCTGCGTCGTCCTCGGGGCTATCGGCCTCGTTGGCCTGTCGACTGGCGTCTGCATCGTCGCCGTAGTTTTTGTTCACATCGTCCTCGTCGTTGTCGCCGTCGGCATCCGCTTCGACACCAGGTGTTTCTTGTGAATCGGCAACCTCTTGCTTTGGTCTGGCTTCTCCTCCTGCTCCTCCTTCTTGTCCGCCACCACTATTATTCCGTCGCTCTTTCATAGCGAGCAGGACTTTACATTCTCCCTCCTCTTTCTCACGTACTTTACGCACGTCGAGTAATCTGCTGACTTTGGTGACTAGATTTTCAAATACTTCGCCTACCTTGCTGGTGGGTATGCTGACAATGTCACTCACACCCAACGCAGCAAGCATCTGGCCAATCTTTTGCGTTTGGACGTTGCTCTTCGCTTGTCGCATCTTGAGCAACTTGTCGGAGCCAAAGGTGACACCAGATGTGAGACGTTCGTGTGTGGATACATTGAAGCGATGTTCTTGGTGTGGGGAGAGGTGCTTGACGGGCGTTTGGGCCGGTGTTTGTTGGTTTTGTGCCATGCTTTGCCTGCGGTTGGCAGCGGATAGCTGCTGCTGCGCTGAACCGGGCGTGTGTACCATGTCGTTTGCGGAGAGACTGAGGCGGCCAGGTCCGGATCCACCGCCTGCTGCGCGCTTCTTGCTGCGATCTTGCTGGAAGAGCTGTTGAAAGAGGGCTTGTAGTGCTTGCGAGGAGGTAAAAGCCTGTAGTCCTGCGGAGACTTGCTGGTTCTGTGGCGGCGCATCGAGTCGTGCCCGTAACTCTTCGCGTTCGGCATCGAGACGGTTGGCAGCCATGTTGATGCGCTGGAGCTCCGTGAGTAAAAACTCCTCTTCCTTGACCTCGTCCATTGTCCGGTTGATGAGAGCGGTAGCAAGCATCTTTCGATTCCGTTCCATGACAGGGTCGAACTTGGTGAGCATCTCGTAGAGGCTGTATTGGTCCGCGTCCATGGAGACTTCTGGTATGCGCTGCTTCATGAGCTTTGCAGAGATGTCGTAGAAGCGTGCCTTGAGGTCTTCCAATGACCGCTTCTTTGATGGCGCAAAAGGCATCGTCGCAAGTGCTGAGTCGTCGCCTTGTGTAGATTCGGGCGCGCGTTGTTGTGACGGCTGATAGTCGTAGCGGTCCCATATCACAGGCCAGCGGTACGAGTAGTCGCTGACCACGTCGAACAGGTAGTCGGTCTCTTCGCGGCTCCAGTCGTCGCTGCGTAGGAACTGGTCGTATTCTTCGTCTGTGAAGCTGGGCATGTCCACCTTGATGTCGTACTTTGCGTAGTCGGAGCATGATTCGAGATACGTGTCCGAGGCTTCGGCGCTGTCGCCCTCGCGCATGGTTGCATCGTCGGCTTCCTGTACGGGGGGCGCAGTCGTGGGCTTGCGTCGCCAGTGCTTCAGCACGAGGCCGTCGGCGCGGGCTGGATTGGTAAAGGGTTGTTGTATCCTGCGCAACTTGATTAGCCCATCCTCCTCTCCAGTGCTCCGCTGTCCAACATACCATTTCTTCGCAGGCCCCGTGCTCTGTCTCTTCGCCCGGTACGCCTTCTTCTCTTCGTAGACGGCGACGGGCGGCGGGCGTTCGCCATACAGCGCAGCAACCTCGCGCGCAACGCCCTCTGGTCGAATCAGAGTCAGTCTCGACCTTTTGACGATTTCCCAAGGAAAGACGTAAGAGTTGCCAAACGTACGTATCTTCCTGCTCCCTCCCGCAGGCTTTGAGCGCTTCTGTGTCTGCGCCGCCACTGCTGCTGAACCTACTGTCTTTGGCGCATCACCGCCTTGAGCAGGCAGCCCGAGCATATCGCGCACATCGCGTCCCGACGCCATCGCAACTATCGCAAGGCGCCGATCGTCAATGAGCCGGTAAGAGGAGAGGGTGCGGGTGATGGAATCGCAGACCCCCGGGCTCAGTGGACGAGCTTAATTTCGTTGTTGGGAAGTCGCGTTGGACCCTGCGGCGGGTACCTCACGTGTGAGAAATCAGAATGGCGAGGAAAATCGGGTTGGGGCTGGCAAGTGAATTTACAAGGCGCGCGCGAATGAATTCTCTAAGAAGAGGAATTATGTCAAGGAAAGCGACCAGAGCTGCAGT
This sequence comes from Stemphylium lycopersici, assembly GCA_003268315.1. Taxonomy (NCBI): domain Eukaryota; kingdom Fungi; phylum Ascomycota; class Dothideomycetes; order Pleosporales; family Pleosporaceae; genus Stemphylium; species Stemphylium lycopersici. The sequence continues at coordinate 10,595 of QGDG01000004.1, forward strand.
CAAGATTCTTTGCTGCGCTATAGGTAGGTACAGCTATGGAGTCATGGATTGCCGCTGTTAAGGCACCTTCCAATCATTTACGCAAAGAGGCCATAGCTCCCGCCCATCTGATCAAGAAACTCCTCCTAGCTCACTTCGAAGCCGTAGCATGATCCGATCGCTACCACCATCTACCTGGTTGCTGAAGATGCCAGGCCCCAAGCCACCATGACAATGCAATCTTTGCGTGGAGTGACTTCGTCTATTTGCCTCGAAACTACTCTACCTGAACTAAAGCGCGGCCCGTCTCTCTCCTGTCTGCCAACCCCCTTCCTCGCGCCCTCTCTGTACACAAAATACAGTACTGCCATGTGACTGGAAAAGAGACTCCTTTACATGCGATATTTTCCTCGTGCCGAAAAAAAAAAGAATAATGAAATTGAGATGTCACAAGTGCGAGCCTCCCCAAGCACACCAAAACGCCGCAAGCGCCCAATGGAAAGCACTCCCACACGTATTGCCAGCTGGTGTAGACTTGCAACATGGGAGCGCGAATACAAGGAAGAAAAAGGATGGTGATGATGTTTTTCGGCGCTGATGAGGAATCCAGGCTGGTGTGGGAGGTGGTTCGGTCGATCGGTCGTCGTAAGTATTACCATGGAAGGAGATTTTCGATCCCGTCTATCAATCATTACAAGATACCTATACAGGAAGAAAACGTGACCGAAGGAATACTATCGCTCAAAGAACGGACTCCAGGATGCAACGCAAAGGGAATAAAACCAAGCTTGAGGGCCGCGATTACTATTTGCTGGCGCCGCAGCACAGGGCATTGGCCAGTTTTTGCATAAAGCTGGGCTTCTCGGGTGCCTGCTGCCTTGGTTGTTGCGGGTTGGGGCTGCTGGCGGGAGCGGCGCGGTTGTTCTGTGACAGGTTCGGCTGGCTGTGTTGGAACTGCGCCTGTGTTGAAGCGGCTTCGGGAGGCGCGAGCTCACCCATGCTCTTCCTCTTGACCTGCGAATCGCGGTTCATGTTCTCCCTTGGGCTTCTTCCGGGCTGGGCACGGGTCGCTCCGGGCTTGGGAAGAGGCTCGTTTAAGCGGTGGTGATCGATGGGGAGGTGCGTCTTCTGTTGCCTGTGCTGCTGGCCCTGGAGGTTCACAGCCATGGACGAATTGGGGTTGACGTTGGAGTGATGCATCGCCTGCGCAGCGGAAGGGTGCGATTTCATCACCTCCCAACCCTTGCCGTTGTTCAGCTTCATCCAGTCGTACTCACCATCCTCAACTTCTCCGGTGCTCTTCAGGGCCTGGGTGAAGAGCTCGCGCAGGTAGTCGTAGTCGGGGGTATCCTCGAAGCCCAGGTTACGAACATAGCTGAGGTACTTGTTGAATTCCTCTGTGTATATTGTTAGCATGATGGGAAGATTGATGAGTGCACGTCACATACCAGGGAAGCCGTCGCAGAGGTCCTTGATGGGAGTGGTCTGCTTCTTCTCTCCAATCTTCTCGTACTTTTGCTTGTTTGTGGCAGCTTTGAGGCCTTGCCATGGCAGTCCACCTCGCAAGAAGTACATGAATACATGGCCTAGAGCCTCGAGATCATCGCGACGCGACTGTTCGCGTCCAAGATGCGTATTGATACTCATGTAACGAGCGGTACCGGAGAGCGACTTGCGTTCCCTGTAGGGAATGTGCTGTTTGGTCTTCGGGTCACGGTATTGCTTTGCCATACCAAAGTCGACGACGTGAATGACATTAGCGCTCTTGGAGCCGGGGCGACCGATGAGAAAGTTGTCGGGCTTGATGTCTCGGTAGATGAGGTTCTTCTCGTGGATGGTCTGGACGCGCGAGAGCTAGGGCAGGGTAAGCAAGTGGCCGGAATGCGACGGTGACTGGTACACATACCATCTGCTTGGCTACCATGACAACGGTCTTGATGGAGAACTTTCTGTTGCAGTGGTCGAACAAGTCCTCCAAGCTGGGGCCGAGAAGGTCGATGACCAGGATGTTGTGGAGCCCTTCTTGGCCGAAGTAATAGACATTAGGAATCCCGGCTGGATGAGGTCAGTCATGTTTCTTGAGAGAGAGACGGGTGTATGTGTGTGGTGGTGGTTGTGTGTCCGTGTGTCCAATGCCGACAATGGTAAACATGAAAACAAACAGTCTCTGGCGACGTCGACCACAACGTCGACGGTGGCGCAGGGCCCGAGACGCGACAGTCCATTACAGAGCATTGCACGCATTGTGTAACCGAGTGTAGGGCAGACATAGACGTGCTTGGGCGGAGCTGCGACATAACAGGCGGTAAAGGTAAAGGGGGAGGAAAGTCAAGACTCACGGCAGCCCACAAGGATCTTGTACGTGCGATACTCATCGCGCAATTGGGGGGCATCGCTCTTCCTCGGCTCGAACTTGATGGCGACCTGCTGCTGGTTGAGCAGGTTGGTGCCCTCGAAGATGACGCCAAAGCTGCCTTCGCCAATCTTCTTGCCGACGCGGTAGTGCACGCCGACAACGTTTGAACTCGTGCTACCGCTGGCCATTGTACCGGAGGCTCCTGTTCACGTGGTGGTGGTGGTGGTGGTGGAGGAGGAGAGAGAGATGGAGAGAAGGGAGAGGGAGCAAAGGACGGCGGGCGTCGGGCGTCGTGGAGGGAGACGTCGTGGTTGTGGCAGCAGCGAAACAGGGCCGCAGCCGTTCTCCGGTAGTGAGGCTTGGGGCTATGCAACCGGCGAACGCGACTCGGCGTCCTGGTGATGGGCGGTTGGGTCGGTCGAATCTCTGGGCGAGTCGAGAGCGACGAGGCTGCAGACGGCAGCGTGCGAGTTCACGGGGAAGGGCTCAGAAGAATGGGCGTGGGACGGGGTGTGGATAGTAAAGAAGAGCGGCCGACTCGAGGTGGAAAAGACGTGGAGAAGGGGCAGATGGGAGCGGCCAAGGGCCGTGCACCATGCCGCTTAACCTGTATCCGACCGACTAGATGAATTCACTCCGAGCACGGGACTGCCACCGACGGAGGTGCACCCCAAGACGAGCCATTTCGAAGCGCCTGCATATCCGCCCGCGCTGTCCTGGGAAGACGAGAAGGCCATGCCCGCCCATTTCTGCATCCATCCCATCTACCACCGTGTTTGTGCCGTGCAATGCCACACACAGCCCAGCGTGTCATGGCCCACTGATACCGCTGTCACCTGCTTGTTGTACCTGCAGAACTGCGGCCAGCCCACCCCCAAACTAGCCTTGCTCCGAAGAAAAAGTAGCCTTGGGATTGCTGCCCTCGGAAATTCGACGTGCTCCTCGACACACACACACGCTCACTCACGCTCACTCACGCACACCCAGCCAGCCAGACGCGCGTGCGCAGAAACGGAAAGGTGCCCGACCAAAACAAATCGACGGCGACGGGCCTGTTCCTTTTCAGCGCTCATCGCTCAGCGCCCGTCGCCATACATCACGAGGCCGACTAGTCTGCTCGTGTGTGTGTGTGTGTGTGTGTGCATGTGTGTGTGTGTCGTGGTGGTGGTGATCTTTTACTATTGTTGACCTACTATTTGCGTCAGCCTCACACCGCTTGCTGTTGCGTGGTGCACCTTCGCTGTTCATGCATGGCGTGGCTGCTTCGCCTCAGAACAATGCCCGGCCAACCAGCCACCCATCACGCGTCACGCCCAAGCTGGCAGCCAACATCTGACAGTCTCACGGCCTCTTTGCTTACATGACTGCCCATTTCCCGCCTCTCTCTCTCTTTCTCTCCCAACAGCTTCATCTCTCCAAATGCTAGCTCCGCCCGTCCATTGACTTTGAGCCAGGGCATCCTTTCACAAACCGCGCGCCCCCAAGACATTCAACGGCCGTCACCTAGTCATGCCATTGGTGCGCGTCCTCTTCCGCACACCGAGCTCGCGCCACATTCCGTCCCCTGACAGGCTAAGCTCCACTGCGAAATGAACGCTTGAATCCACAGAACACAGTCGAGACCCTTGCCGATACGCGGTTATGCATCTCACTATTCATGTACTTTGTCTTCTACTCCATGCATTACCCATCTTGGTGCAAATCTTGTACCATCGCCTAAACTATAACACTGCTCCTTCGCTCCACTGCTAGTCATGGAATCCTGATAACGCCTGCACAAAGCGCCCCCTCTTTACCGCTACAAATACACTTGGCCAAGAAATGGAACTAACCACTGCCTGCGACTCTGCAGGTACAGATTTTGAAACGCCGTATGCCCATGCTTGGAGGCTCGCTCGCCTGCCCCGAATCCTCCGCGCCCGATGAAACCCCGATTACGACACCAATAGCCTGCTACTACGAATCATCACGATTCCACCATCTCAACCTCTTGCTCATGGTCTAGAGCACTCTCGTCGTCTCCGTCAAACGTCTCCGAGTCGGCGGCTATCTGGTCCATTTCCGCCTCTGCCTCTGGAGGTGCAGCTCCATTGCTTGTCGACTGGCTCAAGCATGTAGTTTGCGGTTTCCCTTCCAATGCCATCTCCAGCTCGTACATTCGCCTGCCAGCTTTCCAGGCTGCCTTGAACCAATCATTCAGCCTGTTCTTCTCGAGGTGCTCCCGGACGATGTCGTCGTCGAGAAGATTATCCCGGATAATGGGCTCGCGGAGATCTTCGGCTGCAAACCGCACACAAAGCTCCCCGTGTGTACCACCAGCGCCTACGAGATCCCCGAGGCTCCTGGGCCATACGATCCTTGCGAGTGTGTTTTCAGCTACAGGTTTGTTAGTATCCAAGTACCTTATCATGATGCAGGCCGACTTACAGCACATCCTAAACAAGGCCCGGAAAGTCCATGCTAGAGCAGTATCTTGCAACACGTCGTTGATTCTAGAGTCGGCAATTTCCTTTGTGTCATTGATCGCTGCCCAGTCATCCTTGATGGACAGGCGCTTCCAGACTAGCTTAAGCAGGCCGTCGCGCGTAGTTCGGTGGATATTGTGCCAGCTGACAACGAGGACCCTGAAGGCGTAGATGAACTCATCACCTCCCAGCAGAGTAGTACCGTCTTCGCTATCATCCGCATTCATGAGTGTCAGGATGTCAATCATGAGAGCAGGATCAATGACCCTGTGCTGAACCAGGTTCTCGAAGCCCTCTTTCAGAATGGCTTGATGTGCCGATCGTTCTCTGAGGCGGCCTTGCCCAAATTCGGCCATCAACAGCTCAACGGCCGAGTCCTCGTCAAGAGCACCTGTGATGATAGGTAGCAGTCGTTCGTAGACCTCCTCTTGAATCTTGGTGTATTCCAACTGATGTTCGATGCTCTGAAACATGGCTTCGCGCGCCTTCAGCGCCTTCGGCTTCTCCCTGCGAGCATCGCTTGAGGCCTGCTGGTCGTCGCCGTGTTTCGCCTCGGTCTTGCAGAGTAGCGCAAGCTTGGCCATGGAGAGCTCAACACGCTGACACCACGCGTTGGTCTCCTGCTTGGAGCCAGCCTCGTAGAGAACTTCGGCGGCCGCTTCATAGTCCTTCTCTCCGCATACTTCATTGATCCAGGCAAGCCGGCCGCGTGAAGGCTCGGACCGCAAGAACTTGGTGAGAGCAGGCTGGTTCAGATATTCTTTCAGGAACAGCTGGGCCGCTTGGTTCTCGTTGATGTACTTGTTGTAGAATGCTCCAGCCCAATCATCGCCGTAGATGTCGAAGTACCGGGCGATACGCTCTTTGATCCGGTTGAGCTTGACGGTGCTTTCAGCCTGCTCCATCTTGCTGCGCGTGTTCGCCTTTTCTGACTCAAGCCAGTTTGACTCTTCCCAGATAAGGTTCACTAGTGTAGACATGTCGCGGTACTGTTCGGCGAGCTTCATTCCTTCTGTTGCAAGCCCAATCTCCATCAAACCCATGATATGCGAAGGCCGAACATTGTTGTTCCACTCGTCGCTCAGGCTGCGGCCCATGGCTCTGGTCTTTTCGTCACTTTGCGCGAGCGCCCACTGGAACCGCTCGATGTGAGTCTGGCATCCCAGCTTTACCAACCGAGGGTTGTCTTTGCCGATCTTTTGAGCGAGGATTTCCTGGTACCCTTCCTCGTAGTTTTCCACAGCAAGGTTCCGCCCGACGTCGATCAGGCTGCGAATAGAACTGACAATGTTGTGCGACGACGTCCAGAACTGGGGCAGCATGTCATACCCCTCTTCCGGCTTCAGGATGCCATGGTCGAGGCAATCAGCTTCGAGGCCGTATAGTTCAATATTGGCTTGCCGGAACTCAAATGCCGTCTCCAATGCCACCAGCATGACATCGGTGCCCTCACTGAGCCTCTGCATGATTGATGGCTGTTCCTTTGCGCCCTCCTTCATATAGAAAGTTCGCAGATAGAACCAGCCCCATGGAATGAGAATGTGTAGGGAATCGACGTCCTTGATGAAGAATTGCCGAATGGTATCCGTTTCGCCGAGCTCGGGGTTGATAGCAGTCTTGTAGCGTTCGTTCAGAGCTCTGACGATGTCGCTCATCAAGATCTTTTCGGGATATGCGTCTGGGTGAGTTTGTTGATCTTGCAGCTTATCCTGGTACCAGTTCCACAGCTTGTGCGCAGCAGTCAATTTCTCCGCATGCCATAGCAGCCGCCATTTCGTCTGGAAAGACAAGGGTGGGTACTCCGTCCGCAGTTGAGAAGCCAGTGTTTCCAGGGCGCTCGTACGTTGCTGGAATTGGTCGTCCATGTTAGAGATGGTCTTCTCGAGATAGTCATAGGATGAGCTCAAGATGCCGACACTGATGGCAAGTGCAGCCTGCGCAGTCTCCTCTTCGGCAAAGGAAAAGCGTGTCTTTACCGAGAAATCGATAATGTTTCCCGGGATGGTGCTGAAGAACGTCGCTTGCTCAAGCTTGCTGCGGGCCGTGACCTTCATTCGTTCCCTGTCCTGTTCGTCTGTTGTTGGCGAGAGCGCGCTGATCTGCAAAATTCCGAACTGTTGCACAAAGATGAGTGCGGTCGCTCGCCTGTCTTTCCGTAGTGCTACCTCCAGGGCATTTCCGGAGGTTGTTACGTCGGGGCGGAAGTATATGGTATCCTGGAAAGGCAGGCTAGGACGACCCGCATCTGCGAGCAGCTGTGCTTCAGGGCTTTCTTCCGGCTGGGCAAGGGATGCGACACAGACCGCGCCTGGGAAGTGCACGTATGCAGTATGTCCGGGCTGCGGGAGCAAGAGGGTACCGGTGGGCTCCTTGGGCAGCTGGAGCTGTTGAAAGTTGCGAATCGGGAGTACTCGACTGATTGTGCCCCCCGTTCTTGATAGGCCCAATTCGAGCAGCAAGTAATCCATTGATTCTCGACCGGACAAGGCTACCAATACCAGAAGCTCGACTTCATCCCGGCTCTGCTGTCTTTCCATGATGGCAAAATCCAATACGTGCACATCCTGCTGACTGCGTACCTCGGGTGCCGTGTCTGCCTGGATTGTCGAAAGAATCGCGTCGTGTACATCCACATCCCGCTGGTGGTTGTGTTGTCCTGACCAGCTCAAGTCCCAGGTCTGAAAGAGAGCGCTTCTTGTCACCGAGATGACGTCCATGTGGCCCTTTGCCTGCGATGTGCGGGCCTTGACAGAAGCAATCGTCTTGCGGGTGGATCCTCCCAAAAGTCCCTTGAAGCTGAGGAAGCTACCGCCAGAGCCATTTGGTGCGCTTAGGATGGTGGTCGCGACATTTGGTCTGCCTTGCGAGTCGCGCAAGGTCAGTTGGGCTAGTCTACCGCTGCTGAAGACCAGGACATAGCCCGCGTGCTCAACATCTACCAAGTCCGTTATGGTTTCTCCAGAGTACAACTTGACGAAGCCCTCGACTCCTTGCTGGCGCTGGGGGTAGAGGCTTCGAGTGTCGGCGCTGTCGATATTTTCCCAGAAGCTGATCTTCCCGGTTGAAGGCGCCAGTGCGACGACGCCAAAGTCGTTTGTGGGGCCGTTGCGAACGATGGCACCAAGTGGTAGAGGCTCGGATGGCCTCAGACCAAAGTGCAGGTTTAAGGAGACGACCTTTGTAGGGCCGTTGGGGGCACTGTAGTCCCAGATGAGGGCTCGATCCGAGGTCAGGGCAAGCGCGAGGCCGGCGGAGGGTAGAGCGGTCGCATACATGGGAGCTGTTGATGTCTGTTAGCAGGCGCGCATGGAACAAAACGAGGCTGCTGCGTACTAGAAGGGCGGAGAAGCGCTGACGGGAAGCCAGGCAGTTTCTTGACACTATAGTTGGCGTTTTTCGTCTGAATAGTATCTCATTAGTCACTGTCAACACCCAAACAAGTGTTTACACTCACCAAATATGAGCCCGTATCCTCCTTAGGCGCGCGCTGCTTTGGGGCTGACTTCTTCTCGCGAACAGGCATGTCGACCAGAACAACCGAGTTCTCCACGCTCTGAACCGCATGGCCGTTCATCAGGGCGCTCCCATTCCCATTCATGTGCGCGTCGGTCGGGTCCTTGAAGGTCTCGTCGTTGAGCTTACTGCGCTTCCGGCTTCGTGGTTGCTGATGGCCGTCCGAGTCCTTGCGCTGGCGTCGTCGAGGATTGCGCAGGGAGCTGCGCGCACTCTGGATGGAGGCCTCCGGCGAGAACATGATGGGCGAGGGAGTGGAAGGTGGTTTTGGACGCGAAAGAGCGCGCCGGTGATGGTGTTGGCTCTTCGCTGCGTTGTTGGTGATTGACAACTAGGAAAGCGTCTGTTTTGGAAGCTTTGGTGACAGGGATCCGATCGACGCTAGGACCCGGAGTTAACCAACGTGGTTTCACTACAACAAGGCCTCTGCCACGCAAGTCCCACTTTATCAGGCACATTCCACCCAACAAGTGCATTTGTGTGGATTTGGGCCTTTTGAGTTGTGCGCTCAAGTTGAGGCGGTCCTGGTTAAATGCGATGGTTGTATTCATCTTCTTGTACTGCCGCTGCACTGCAAGAGGCTGTGCGAGAATAGGCTGAAAGGTTGGTATCTGCACTCAACATCAACGTGCCGCTTAACTCGTGTCTCAATCCGCTCCAGTTCTAGTGGCTCACTATCATTGCATACAAAGTTAAACAAGACAGATCTTCTCAGTTTGCTATACCCTCATCTCATGGAACAAGGAAACGCGCGTCTGTGGATTCATTTCTCATTTCTCATGCTCATTACAATTTGTGTCAATCATATTGACCGTGAACCTTTTCCATCGCGGGGGTGAAAGCAGAACACGTATCTGCGTGCCCAATATACAGATGTTTAGTTTGAGTGTAGCGACGGCAGTTGCAAGGCAATGGCTTCCCCCGAATTGACTAGCCAATCAACTCGCAGTCATGCTGATAATGCCCTTGACTTGTGTGCATTCCGTGTTTACAATTTCTTCTCATGGTCCTCGTCAGCAATGCTGTTCTCCGTGGAAGTGGTGCTCTGCTTTTCAAGCTCCTCTCCCATGGGGCCATGGATCTCCTCTTCAAAGACGGGCTCCGTCTCGATTGTCTCGAACTTGGTCTTGAAGTCCTTCATGTTGTGGGTAGACGAGTTACTTCGACGACGGGCATAAGCCATGTTGGGCCTGATGTCTTCGACTTCGTCACCAGCAGCGCCCCTTCATATTCTGTCAGCGGGTCATCCGGAACACATGGTTATGACGAGCAGAATGGTGCAAGACTTACCAGTTGCCCTTGCCGCTGCCTCCCTTCTTTGTCTTGGTTGGGTCGGTATCGGCATGGCCGGATTTGGCAAAGTACTTGGGAAGTCTCGCTTCACGCTCAGCAGTGCCATCGGCAATGCCGGCGTGGTCGCGGTCAGTGAACTTGTGGGAGCGAGTCACTGTATCATGGTCAGCGTCTGGTACTCAACACGGTTGACTGGGGCATTGAATATCCTGATGGGAGCGCATGGGCTCAATGATACTCGATGGGCAATGCGGACAGAGGCAGCGAAATCATGTACTTACTGTTTGGTTCAGAGTCAGTTGAGTCAAGTTTGGGTGTGATGGGAGGAGTCAACGTGGGGTGATGTCGAGTTGAAGTAGTCAGGAACGGAGCTCGGAGCTACTCGAAGCGTGCTTCAAGGTACTCTGGAGCGGGTCAGTACATGGTCTCGTGATGGGAGCTTTGGCCCGATTGCGTCGTCTTGCGTGAGGCAGCACAGCTGGCACACGTACCTTGCAGATCTGACTTGAGACGGTAAGAGTCACAGCAACAATGAGCACAGGAACGATGATGTTAGATGAGGAGAGGAAGAATAGCGTTGGTCTGATCGAGGAAGGCGCAGTGCATCTCACGCGTATCTCGCAAAGCGGGGAAGCTGGCAGGAGCTCCCCCTTTATATCACGCCTGAGTTGGGCGCCCTGTAAAGGCAATTGTCTAGAAGATTCGCTCTCAGCTGCCCATCTCGGACCATTGCTGTTTTCATCGCAGCCTGCTCAGGCCAGTCTTTTGGTTACCAGTCCGATCTTCGGTTCCTGAGCTCTGTGAGGAAGGAACGAGGGGAAGTGGGTACGTCACCGGTACCTGAGCTGGAATGCCGGTCGCGTGCCCAGCAAAAGTATGTAAGATGCGCGCCTTTCCGCAACGCCGATGCAAAAGTCGTCAATTCCTTCCATCAAACGGCATTGCCTTACCTCCGCATCTCTGGCTTGCAAAGGGAATCCTGACCTGCGCGGCCTCTGCCGACCACAGCTCCATGCCTTCAGCGACCTGCGTCCCCTACCCCAGATTCTAGATGTATCCCTTGACGCTAATGCACCGGACCCACTCGCACCGGCCAAAGTCATGCGCCATTTGATCCTACTCGCGCCGAATCACGTGTTTGTCAGCTCGTCGGTAGCCTTGGCGCCCTGAAAGCTGTCCTAAATCGTATGACCAATCGCCGCGGATTTGTTGATTGCATCAGCAGCGCTTTCTCCGCCTCCGAGGCCGCAGACCGTCTTCAGAAAAGTTTCCCGGGCGCGCTTTTGATCATCCACACCTGATTTTCCTCGCAAGTCTCTTCATATTTTTCGCAAGACTTGTGACTCTCGGCTCTCACTCTGCGGCACGCATTTACCCCTCCACACGCACGCACAGCGCCCATTGTACCCCGCCATGGCCCCGCGATGCTTGCTAATCGGTACGCCGTCCATTGCGGCGCACCCCGAGCGATTGGACCAAGTCTACGAAATTCATGATCGCAACTCGACAGATTTGCAGATGCTTGACCGCATCGCCGCTGGTCTGGTCAACCTCCCTGCCGCCACATACGATGTCGTCCTTCTCCTCGCCGACGCCGACGGCACAACGCGCGAAAGCCACAAACTACTCGCACGCGAGGTCATGAACAAAGTGGTCGGCTCACTGAAGGTCGGAGGAGTGCTCAAGAGCCAGGCTGGCGCCTTTGAGGGTGCAGAGAAAACAGAGGCTATCCTGGCAGGACTCACAGAGACGGCAGACGGCATGACAAAGCCCGAGCAAGAGGAGCCCGTATCGATACCGCTGAAGTTTGGCAAGAAGAAGACAAACGGCGTGAATGGAACGAATGGTGTCAATGGCGCAGTCAACTCTAATGGCGCGGTCCCACTCAACCTGAATGGCAAGCGCGACCAGCCAGCGCCTGTCAAGCCAAATGGCGTAGGCTTTGTAGACTTTAGCGACGACCTTGACGATCCTGTAATCACCGGCGAGGATGATGATCTGATTGACGAAGACGACCTCATCACCGAAGCAGACATGGCACGGCCTGTGATACAACGTGCGTCTCTTCCACTATCCTACCTCCGCTTCCCAGCTAACAGATCCCAGCGCTTGAATGTCAACCCAAGCCCGGAAAGCGACGTCGCGCCTGCAAAGACTGCACATGCGGTATGAAGGAGAGGATCGAAGCAGAAGACGCGGCCAAACGCTCCGACGCCGACAAAGCCTTGAACTCGCTGAAACTCGATGCCGATGATCTTGACGAGGTGGACTTTACGGTACAAGGCAAGGTTGGCAGTTGTGGTAACTGTGCATTGGGCGATGCATTTAGATGCGATGGGTGCCCATATATCGGCCTGCCAGCCTTCAAGCCTGGCGAGGAGGTGCGGTTGCTGAACAACGACATTCAGCTGTAGGGATTTGTTTGACTAAAGTTGCATTACATACATGGCGTACCGGTTCGCAAATTGGATGATTGGGAATAGATACGGCGCTACGTAGCAAGTGCTTACTGGGCATGGGACCTGCCCAGAATATCACGATGATGAATGAAGCATGATGATCATATAACAAGTTGTTCGTTCGCTCTCATTTCCAAGGTACCGACTAGGAAAGATTACTGCCATGTTTGTTCTTTTTCCAAGTTCCGTTGTAGAAGACCATTTCTTTTTTTCTCACTTTCGTTGTTTCGTGAAGTTTGAAATCATTCAGTGTCTTCCTTTTTTTTTCATACAGGGAGTTACATTTATAAAGTTCCAAGTGCATACGTTCCCCTTTACTTCTCAACCTCTCAGCTACTACATGCTCTCCTACAGGATATAATCATTGCGTCTAGTACTCACAACCAGAACCGCTCCTCGGCGAACGCTCAGCACCATGTAAAAACTTGGGTCGTTGGGTACGGACACTGACCAGGTACCCGCGCGAAACGCCTCCTACAAGACACGTTTTTTACGCTCCAATCTCCAACTCCAATTTTAACGCCGTCCGCCCAGGACCATAATAATCAGGCCTGCACTCAACTTGTTGGAAGCCACAAGATTTGTACAATGCCCTCGCTGGCTGGCGACTCTCGTCAACCCATAGAAAAATGTTTTGGCAGCCTCCTTTTTCCATGTGTCTTCGAAGTGAGTGGATGAGTGCTTTGGCAAGGCCTTTTTCCCTCTCTTGCTCCACGACACAGAGTTTATGCAGCCAGGCTAATCTCTTCATCCGCTGATACACGAGATATGCGATCAACCTCTCCGTATCGTCTTTGTCTTTGAACATGAGGAGTAGGCCTGTGTTCTTCTTCTTCAGCTCGACGTCGTAGTTGAAGTGCTCGATGGCTGGGAATATTTTCTTTTCTAGCTTGGCTACTTTGTCGGCGATGGCTGGGCGCTGTTTTGGCGGAAGAGACGAAAATTCCTTGATCACGAAACCAGGTGGTACTTCTGTTGTCGGGTTTGTGCCTGTCATGGTGTACTTATTGCCTCCCCGAGGTATTTTCCCGGCGATTGTGAATTGATCAAGCAGCCTAGGACTCGGAAGTGGGGGCGCCGGATTCAGACATTCAACTTTCCAAATGGCCTTTTAGATGTCCATGGTTGATGGAGTTTTGTGTGCCGCACATAATATGCATTACCATGCTCTTGCAGTGGATTTCAGTGACTGCAAACACTTCGAGTTCAGGTCAAAGTGGGCCGCACGTGCTAGCGCGTCGCACTTTGTACGTCGACGCGTCGACGGCTCAGCACAGCCGAGAAGCTTTCCCTCAACACCATCCGGTGTTTCCCAATATGCACTTCTGTTCATCGCTCAAACCGCCTTTGAATTCAAATTCTGGTGTTGATTCAACAGACATTTACGCAGCGTTTTAAAGACAAAATCTGAAATCAAACTGGGCTTTGTGGAACCATGGCTGGTCCTAGGAAGCGCCCGTATTCTAATCTCGAATTCACTCTGAAAAAGGTCTTCAAGAAAGCGGCTTTCAGGTAGATTCACCGATCCAATTTATCGCCTCAGTGCTAACCTTTGTCCAGGCCACCACAACGTGAGATTGTTCTGGCCACATTAGAAGGTCAGGATGTCTTTGTCCAGGCTGCCACTTCATTCGGAAAGAGTTTGTGTTATCAACTACCGGCGGTTGTCGACTTTGGCAGTACGTGGGAAGACTCCATTTTGAGCATAATAGCTGATTGACCAAGTTACCATTGTCATCTCGCCACTTCTAGCACTCATGGTATGTCAACTCACGTCTGCCTCGATGAAATCATCTCATAGAAACTAGAACAACCAAGTCGATTCCCTGCGAAACGCCAACATTCGGGTCGAAACAATAAACAGCACGACACCCCCGGCAGACCGGAACAGAATCTTAGCAGACCTTCAATGTGGCCATCCTCTCACTCGCCTCCTCTACGTGACCCCGGAATTCTGTCAAGGCGACCACTTTCGCAGGATCTTGCGAGTCATCTATTCCCAGCGCGAACTAGCCCGCATCGCCGTCGATGAAGCCCATTGCGTTAGCGAATGGGGCCATGATTTCCGACCTTCGTTCCAGCAATTGTCGTTTTTCAAGACCGAATTTCCTGACGTACCAGTTATTTGTCTAACAGCCACAGCCACGGCGCGCGTAAGAGATGACATCATCAAGACGCTGGCCCTAGATCCCAAGACCTTGACAATGTTCCGCATGAGCAGCAGCAGGCCCAATCTACACTACGAGGTTCGGTTCAAGTCCGACGATGAAGACCACTACGACGACTTCCTCGCTCTCCTCAAAGCTATCCACGCCCGGCGCGCTGAGAATCCTGCTCGCGCCTCTCAGCTCGCCTCGCAGAATCAGCGTACAGATAACGTGCCAGGCATCATTTACACGCTCTTTCGCAAAGACTGCGAGTCGCTGGCCTCTCGCCTCCGCAACGACGGTATAGGCGCAAAACCCTACCATGCCGGCCTCTCCGTGTCTGAGCGCGCCGATGCACTATCCGGTTGGATCGCAAACAAACGCGGTTACGACATCATCGTGGCCACGACGGCGTTCGGTATGGGGATCGATAAAGAAAACGTGCGCTTCGTGGTGCACTGGCAGATTCCAAAGTCATTCGAAGGCTTCTACCAGGAAGCTGGTCGCGCAGGCCGTGACGGAAAAGCGTCCCTTTGCATTCTGTACTATGGGCGGGAAGACCGCGATCGCGCGGCCAATATGATGGCTAGGGATGCGTCGAGGCAGGCTGGGAAAAGTGATGCCGGTGCTGATACGCAACAGCAGCAGCTCGTTAATCGCGCGAAGAGTCTACAGGCCCTTGTTGCTTACTGTGAAGCTACGGATAAGTGTCGGCATAAAGTCATTGCGAAGTACTTTGCTGATGATGGACCGACGCCGTGCGACTTTGCGTGCGATTGGTGCAAGGACGCTGAGGCGCTCGTGAGGAGGAAGGAAAGTGGGCTAGCGAGTGAGGAGTGGTGTAGTACGCAGAGGGCGGAGGGCAGGTATGATGTTGATGAGTATGAGTAATGGGTCATATTGGGGTTGGGAAGTATTTTAGAGTTGGTGGAGTATACGTAGCGTTGTGGATTTCACTTAGCCACTTGCATGGTTTGGGGCCTCAAAGGTAACTTCAGACATGCTATAACACCATGAACGATGAGTCCTTGAGCTGTCTAGCGCCTTGTCACCGACTTTTTTTTTTGGCCACTTTATCTCACGCATCTTTCAGGGTATCTACCATCGAACCCACATCATCAGCGCCGCCCTTTATGCCTTGCCATTTTTCCATCGTCATAAATCGTAGAAAGAAACATATGGTGCTCTGGCCTAGCCAACAATCAAGGCTGCGCTAGGCACCATGCCCGCCTCCTTGAGCGTCATTCCAAAGTCACTCCTATCGTACGTCTTCTTGGGGAAGTTGACGGTAAAGGTGCTCACGCTCATGCCATCCTGCTCCAGCGCGTGTGCCACCTCGAAGAGCGTGGTCTCGACCGGGAAGGTCTTCATAACCCTTCCGCCAGGTGTCTGCAGCGCCAGTCGTGCTTCGGTGTATGCGCTCGCTGGCTTGCTTGTGCTGGGTCCAGAGGATGTGGCAAGAGGAGCTTGTACCGGCGCAGGGGGAGGAGCCTGACCAGCTCGCTTCGCCTTTTCCTCCTCGGCTTTGCGCTTGCGCTCCTGTTTATCTGCCTCGAGTTTGGCCAATACACGCTTCCTTGCATCTTCGTCTGCCTTCTTCTCTGCGCGCTTGGCCGCAGCCTCCTTCAAACGCTCCTTCTTCTGTAGCTCCTCCTTGATATCCTGAGACTCCTTTGTAGCCTTCATGCGGATCTGATCATTCCTCTTCTTGTCCTCCTTGTCCTGCTCCGACTGCATGGCGCGCTTCGCCGCCAGCTTCTCTCGCAGCTCTTGTAGCCGCTGCTTCTTTTCTTCTTCTGTGAGGGGCGCGATCTCTTCCGTCGATTCGCTGAACTGCTCGTGGCCCGTCTTCTCACCGTGGAATTGGGCTTGGTTGACGGATCGAAACTTCTTGCCGCATTCATCGCAGACGAGTGATTTCGCCTCTTCTCCAGGCTGTAGGGCGGGTGGCTCTTCCGAGGCGGCGGCGGCGGCGGCGGCTGCAGAGCTTGCTTGCGCTTCCTTGATCTCGTCGAGGGACTTGTCTTGGTTGGTCTCGAGCCAGTCGATGGCGGGCTGAAGGCCACCGGATGCTTTGATGGCGAGCTCCGCACGATCGCGAGGGAAGCCCATGTCGACGAGGGTATCTAGATCCGAGGCCATCTTGGACGTGGCGTTGTGGGGAGAGTTGTGTGGGTGAGGGGGTTCAGATAGTTGGGTGGAAGTAGAGGGGTGTTTGTGCTTGAGCTTGGATTGTCAGTTGATGAGAAGGTAAATGCTAGCTGGGGCTGTAGTAATTGAAACAGAAGCTCCACTGGGGCGGTGTTATATAACGAGTGGTGCAGGCAGTAGCGGGGAATGGAAAGGAACCCTGGAGAAGGTGGAGCGCGGATCTGCTGGGGCTGACACTTTTGGACAAACAAGACGTACTTGCTATGGCCTGTTTCACGGTTCCAAAAGGCTCTGGCTATGGTCTAGTCTGTGCGAGTAGTGATAGTTGTAGCTGTCGTGGACACTAGAGGCGCTTCCAGATCCAAAAGCGTCACTGGCGCGACTGCTTCCACGGCCGCCCTGAAGCAACGTCATCGTCTCCCTCTCTCATCCTCACCCTGCCACCTGCGACTACCTACATCCGCCCCAAAACAGCCTCCGCCCTCAGTGCCTCTGTATGCGAGCTATTTACGCTTCCAATCACACGAATCCCCCCTTGTATATCATTCCCGAGGTTGAGCGCGACTGAACACCGTAACCGCGGACCCGTACTTGATTACCAACAACACGCAAACCACCGCCGCATATTCGCAAACCACGTGCGTGCCCGCCATGTCTGTCGAGCTCGATCCCGTGGAGCTTGGTTTCAAGCGTAAGCTTCCATCAGCGGCATTGGGCCCATGCAGCGATACTAAGCTGGCCAGGACCCTTTCAGCACGAGGTGTCGCAGACCCTCCGCCTGAAGAACCCGCACTCTGACCCCGTTGCCTTCAAGGTAAGCGAGCCTCCCGAGCTTCCCCCGCAGTTCCTCTTGATATCGGGCGCGCAGCTGACACATCTCAGGTCAAAACCACGGCTCCCAAGCAGTACGGCTCCCGCGGCCCCTTCCCTCCCCACAACAACTGACTAGGGAACTCTAGATACTGCGTTAGGCCGAACAGCGGACGCATCGAACCCGGCAAGGATGTAGAAGTCCAGAGTATGCATGCCAGGCTGCGCGCAAACAAGTGGAGAATTGCAGCAAACTGACACATGCGCCCAGTTCTGCTCCAGGCAATGAAGGAAGACCCGCCGCCAGACGCCAAGTGCCGCGACAAGTTCCTCGTACAGTCGGTGCTGATCACTGCCGACAAGGAGTTCACCAATGTCGGATCTTTGGTACGCATATCAAGTTCGGACCATAGAATCAGCCACACCTAACCGCTTGTTGTAGTGGTCGCACATCGAACAGACCAACAAGTCTTCGATCCAGGAGAAGAAGATCCGGGTCCTTTTCCTCGCTCCCGACGACGCCGGCCCGAACGCGACTCCTGCGAAGACTAATGGTCTCAGCCGCGATTCCATGGCTCCCTCTCCCTCCCCCTCCCACGAGGCCGTCACCCCCCAGCGCGGCGTATCCGACGCTTCTGGACCCGTCTCCGTCCCGCAAGACCGCCCAAGCGACAGCAAGAACCTGGGAGAAATCAGGAATGAGACATTCAATCCCGCGACGGGTGGTGGTGCGCAGTCTGCCTTCAACTCGGCTGCTGCAAGCGTATCAAACGCCATGCCCTCCTCTGGAGACGTCGAGGCTCAGCTCGCCGAAGCCAAGGCCCAGATTGCACGATTGACACAACAGGTCAGCGAAGCTACCGGCCTCCGCCAGCGCAAGACGGGATCCGCCCAAGACTCAAAGCAACAAATGTCGACTGCTACCACACAACAAGCTCCTGCAGGCGGAGTCCCTGTCCAGATTACAGCTCTCCTGTGCCTCATAAGCTTCCTGCTGGCTTACTTCCTCTTCTGAACGCCCCTCTGGTGGTATCAAGACAGCTAGTAGCACACGGCGCGCCAAGAGCGGCCGCGGATCTACCAAGACACAAGCGGGGAATTGATTTTTATCTTTCAACAAGCAGGGACGAAGACGTAGGGTAGTGGTATAGGACGGCGCTGGACGAGAGGACGGTTAATTTCGTTTGTTTCTTGTGGGTATCTTTTTTGTTGCTTGGACCCAGGGCTCTCGTTGGTTACGCATACGGAGTAGCAGCTGCTAGGAAAGCATGAGCATATGCGCATGGAAGGCATCGATGTATCAGCAACTACATGATCTGGAGTTGTAGCGCCTAAAATTGTTTCACACCTCTTAATGTCTATGTTCTACATGCACCCTCGACCGATCCATTTGTGAGCGATGACACATTCCGACCATATCTTGAAGCCCAAACACCGAGCACAACAATCATGTCGGACATGTTCGTGAGGGCGTCAGCCAATAGGCGAGGATGCGAATCTCCAGTGTGGGGTGGCGCTGAAACGTCATGCAAGTACAATTTGGGACCGAGAAATACCACACTCCACCGGTTTGCCGCGGTGTCACCAGTCGCCAAATCCTTGCGTGCCTATGATAGTGGACACCGCCAGACGCGTAGTGAGCGTGGGTTGGCGGTCATGGTGGGGCTCCGTCCGCCGGAGGGCTAATATGACTCCAGTCGTTTGACAACAACTTTTCGAACCGCGATAAAGCGCTCCCTTTCCTCCCTTCTGACTCCTGCATCCTCCTCCCTCCCTCACAACTGCAAACATGTGTGGTATCTTCGCCTGCTACCGGTATGCCAGAATTGCCCTGCGCCCACCATTACCCCTCCAATGCGCTTTGAATAGTCTGCTAACCTTTTCCAAAGACACCCTGATGTGCAAAAGTTCAAGCCGACCGCCCTGAGAATGGGCAAGGCGTAAGTTTGCATGCGGTATACTGTGAGAGCTCTCAATTGACTTGTTGCGCGTAGTGTCCGACATCGGGGTCCCGATTGGAGTCAGTGAACTTGTCTCTGAATGCGCCGAGGAACACGATAACTGATACTTTGCAGGTGGCAACTGGATCGCGAACGATACCAGTAAGTATGACTCAAATTGAATTTGGCAGGAGAAATACTTACATTTGGTAGTTCTGGTTCACGAACGCTTGAGCATTGTCGGCGTCGGTACGCAGTCACACGACGAACATGATGGGGTAGAAGCTTACGCCGGACAGAATCTGGGGCTCAACCGCTTGTCAACGAGGAGGAAACCGTTTCTCTGGCCGTCAACGGCGAGATTTACAACCACCGTATTCTTCGCAAGTCGCTCAAGAACCCATACAACTTCAAGACGCATTCGGATTGCGAGGTTATCATTCCTTTGGTAGGATCAGAATCTGTTGGTATAGTTCAAGGCGCTGACGTGTAGCAGTACCTCGAGCATGACATCGATGCGCCCCGCAAGCTGGACGGCATGTTCTCATGGGTGCTCCACGACAAGGCCCAAGATCGTGTAATCGCGGCACGAGACCCCATTGGTATCACTACCTTTTACATGGGCCGATCAAGCACAACACCCGGTGCCGTCTTCTTTGCCTCTGAGCTCAAGTGCCTGCATCCCGTGTGCGACAACATCATCTCCTTCCCCCCTGGTCACGTCTACGACTCCAAGACGGACTCCCTCACACGTTACTACGATCCCAAATGGCTCGTCGAACCCGAGAACATCCCCTCGACACCCGTAGACTACAAGGAGTTGAGGCATTCGTTTGAGCGATCGGTCCGGAAACGCATGATGGCGGAAGTGCCATTTGGCGTGCTCCTCTCCGGTGGCCTTGACTCAAGTCTTGTAGCTTCAATCGCGCAGCGAGAAACCCTGCGGTTGAACGAGGCAACAAGGAAAAAGGCTGCGGCGTCCACTGGCAACGCCAGTGAGCAGCAGAACCAACTGGTTGGCATTGACGACTCCAACGAGCTTCAAACCGACCTTCTGCTAGGACAGCTCAACTCTTTCTCGATTGGTCTGCCCAACGCCCCAGACGCCATTGCTGCACAGGAAGTGGCCAACTTCTTGGGAACAAAGCACCACACCTTTACGTTTACCATTGAAGATGGTCTCAACGCGCTCACAGATGTCATCTTCCACCTTGAGACTTTTGACGTGACAACCATCCGCGCCTCAACACCCATGTTCCTGTTGAGCCGCAAGATCAAGGCCATGGGCGTCAAGATGGTGCTTTCCGGAGAAGGCAGTGACGAGATCTTTGGCGGATACCTCTACTTCCACAACGCGCCGGACAAGGCGGCATTCCACCAAGAGTGCATTCGTCGCGTCAAGAACCTGCATCTTGCTGACTGTCTCCGCGCCAACAAGTCGACGTCGGCATGGGGTGTTGAAGCACGTGTTCCCTTCTTGGACAAGGAGTTTCTCAACACGGCCATGAACATCGACCCTGCCGACAAGCTCATCGACCGCGACGCTGGCCGCATCGAAAAGTACATTCTCCGCAAGGCCTTTGACACGACTGACGAGCCAGAGACCGCGCCGTATCTGCCCGACAAGATTCTCTGGAGGCAGAAGGAGCAGTTCTCGGATGGTGTGGGCTACGGGTGGATCGACGCGCTCAAGGACAACGCCGAGCTGCATGTCACTGACGAGATGATGAAGAACCCCAAGCCTGAATGGGGCAACGATATCCCTGACAGCAAGGAGGCGTACTGGTACAGGTGCATGTTTGACGAACACTTCCCCAGCTACTGTGCCGACACAGTCATGCGATGGACGCCTACTTGGAGCAACCAGACGGATCCTTCTGGACGGTAAGAAGATGCTGTTGTAGACATTGTGCTGGATTGACGCTGACTTGATAACAGTGCCATTGGTGTCCACGAGCAAAAGTATGCTCATGCAAAGTAGAATGTCGGGGTAGTCAACGATGAAAAGGGTTGAGCTTTCTTGATTTTCTCGTCTACTTGTTGCACTTTATAGACCGCTTCGACTTAAGGGGGAGGGTTATACCCAAGAGAAGAGGTTCGTTTTACCAATGTACGACCAGGTCATCTTGTATACTGAACTTGAATTGCCATGCGCGGAATAGTGAAACACAGAGATGTTCGCCTTCTACTTTTATTCTTCATTCGCGTGTATCTGATCATATGACTGGCTCTTCTTCTTCCTGACAGGATGCAAGTATACTATTAACCCTCGTCTAGATTCTTGCCGCTCGCGCTCTCTCTCTCTCTCGTTCTTTTTAGTCTCAATCGGGTATCAAAGACCAACGAAAAATGTGCTTACTACAAGTACGGAATGACATTGTTGCTGAAAAACTTTTGTGTGGTGATGGTAACGATGGTAAGAGTTTGACATACAAGTTCGTGAGTGATATGTCATGGTATGATATGGTGACGTAATGTTGTAAATGCGCCAGAAAAGCCAGTGGTCGGGACATGTGTTCGATCAAGCTTCAAGAGCAGATGAAGCATCGCCGTTGCCGAAGACGCGGAATTGGATAAAGATGGTGACATCTTCAACCATTGTACCAAGGGAGCCGATGAGCCAAGGGAGGTTGGTGAGGATATATTCTTTTTCCTGGGAGTGGAAGATGATCTGCGAGGAGGTTGTGTTAGTTTGTGATTGCCATTTTTGCCGGTTTGGGATTGGAGAAGAGAAAGAGAGGGAGGGAAAACTTACGCCTGCACCATAGGTAGCATTACCCAGCAAGCTCAACATGAAGAAGAGCAACGACAAGCCCTCGCAAGACTTTTCGCGCTGGTTCTTGATGATTTGCGGGATGCGCGCACCGAGATAACACACTGCGCTTGCGTAGCCCAGGATTTGGGCGCCGAGCGGGCTATCAGAGCTTTCACCAGTATCTTCATGCGTGGGCTGGGGTACCCAAACGCCCGTCTTCCACGCAATCGCCCAACCCGCAGCACCGACAGCGCAAACTCCAATGATGCTCAGGCTGTTCTTCACCCACTCGCTCGCGCCGTCGCCAGCATCAGGGATGGTGGGCAGCGAGCTCGCCCTGCGCCTGCGGCTTGCAGCCGAGTCGCGCCTGTGACTGCCGGGCAGCCCAATGTTGCTGCTATCGCGACGGCCGAGGAGGGGCGCCTCCACGCTTTCGGTGGAGCGCGTCGAGGCCTTGCGCTCGCCGCCGCGGCGCGCGTTGCGCATGTTGTAGTATACGCATTGCGAGATCAGGACCAGGTCGGCGAAGCAAAAGTAGATTGCGAGGGCGGTTACGGTGGGTACCAGGTCGGCCCAGATGGCGCCCGCGAGGTTGGTGATGTCGCCTACGAACCAGACGACGAGGAAGGCGAGCGAAATGCCATCTGCAGAGCCGGATTTGTAGTTTTCAATCAGTTGCGGTACCTGGGGGATGTGCTGTTAGAAGTTGGGGTACTTGATAGGTACTTGATAGGTACGTGACTAATGGCATGGTCGTGTGCTTCTATGAATAGCACGTGGCAGGTTGCAGGTTGTTTGTTTCGCGTACGAAGGACCACAGGAGAGCTTCACCATGGCCCAAGTTGCATCACCAACAACGAAGCTATACCATGCCGACGCAATCGGGGCAGCGACTCACCAATAGAAAGATCCACGATGCCAGCGAGATTGAGCCGAAGACGCCCGAGAGCGCTTCGTTGGTTGTCAGCGGCAAGCTGCTGTGTGACATGGCGGTAGCCAACATGTTCGTTGTCGTTGTCGGGTTTTCTGCCAGTGACGACAAATGAAGCGATGTTTATTGGCAAGTGGAACAAGTGATCTTCAAAACTCATACAAGGGCCTGCAGGAATTCCAACGTTGCAGACGGGCAAGATGACGCAGGACGAGACGGAGGGTATGTCTTCAGGCAGGCCTGTTTCGCCGGTGGGCCAATCAGTGCGCGGCTGCGGACGGAAATAGAAGGTCGAGAAAAATTGACGAATGGGACTTTTGCCGCATTCCAAGCACGTGAGGCGCGTCAAGCAACAGCGAGAGAGGCTGGACAATGGACAATAGACAATAGATAGTGGACAAGACACAGTGCTCTGGTCAGGAGAGTTGGAGGGTCAAATGGTCAAGGAGAGGCTGACTGGCGGCTGGCTGCATGCGCAAATGAAAACAGCCTTTGTTTTCCGTTGGGGCCAGCAAATTTTCAGGCTGGTGAGGCTTCTTTTTGCCCAGATGGCTAGGGAAATGCAGGGTCGGGTCTGGTCCGGGTCGATTCGTGTGTCAGGGCTGGGGGCGCTGCAGCTCTAAAATTGGCCGCCCTCACAGGGACGCGATGCCACGCTCTCTCCACTTCTCATCGTACCCTAACACTAATCACTCAGCAAGCACACACACGCACACGGTCATCCGGACAACACTCGCTCCATCTCCTTTTGTTTCTAATACTCCCGCCCCTCGTTTATCCACCTGGCCCATTCACGCTACTACAATCACCATATTTGCTATTCACCCAATTACCCCCCTTTAATACAAGTCAACCGCTTTTTGTGCGACGCGTCAGCCTCGACTGCTCAAAGACTAAGACCGCCCACCACCCCCATCCGCCCGCTCCCGTCTTCGATCTGCATACCACCAAACATGCTACCAAAGACGTGGTTTTCCGGCGCCGTCTTCGCCCTGGCTGCTGTCTCGTCGGCCTTTACCCTTGAGGACATTCACATCGACGGAATAAACCAGTACCTGCACCACGGCAAGCGACAAGACGCCGAAGGCACCGGCGCCTCTACACCATCCGCCGCTCCCGCTCCTTCATCGGCTGCGCCTGCACCAGAGACTTCAGAGGCGCCCCCAGCATCGTCGCCGCCTCCTGCGACATCTGCAACACCGGAGCCAGACCCTACTACCGCCAACAACCCATCCACGACTCAAAACGCACCCACATCCAACCCTCCCGCAAACACAACACCCGCAGCAACACCCACCACCAACGGCGGCAACAACAACAACAACAACAATAACAACGACGACGACAACAGCAGCAGTAACAATGATTCACCCTCTGCAACCGCAGGCACATCTGGAAATGGAGGCGATGCGCCCGCGACTACTACCGACGCCAGTTCTTCTGCTCGAACAACACCTGTCGTAAGGACTTCTGATCTGCTTTCCACCACCCTGCGCGAATTCACCACTACCATCGTGACTGAGAGTGCTGGCCAGCAAATCACCCAAACCTCTACTGGTACCAGCACTTCCGTCGCCACCACCGGACAGACCACCTACACCGAGGCGCCCACAGAACAGCAAGGCGACAGCAGCAGTGATGACGGCGGCCTGAGCGAGTCCAACAAGAAGGTTATCGGCGGCGTTGTCGGTGGTGTAGGAGGAGCCCTACTCCTCGGTGGTATCGCTCTTGTCTTCTGGCGCATGAAGAAGCGTCAAGCACGCGTGCACGAGGACGACGATGACCTCATGGCCGGAACCGGATCGGCTCTCGGCGACAAGCCCCAGAACGGACCCGGCTCTTCTCCCTTCCAGTCGAACCTCGAGCAGTACCACAACCCCGGTGGACGCCCCAACGCGGCTGCCAACTTCTAGGCGAAGCGCAGCCCCAAGAAAGTACATAGACCTGCCAAGGTCCGTTACGATACCAACGACTATTTGCCGGGTTTATCCGAGCTGGAGGCCATGCTGAGCGGTGATGGTGGCAGTGGTGAAGACGAGGAAGAGCTTGTACATACAATCCCGTGGCGGCTCTAATTACTATTTTACCTCCTTCCGAGGAAAACGATTTCTTTGTGCGCTATCAGATATAAGAATAGGTTCACTTTGGCTCAGGAGTGTAGTCATGACCATCATCGTTGTTGGAGGGAACAGATTAGGATATATACTAACACACACAAAAATGTTTACCATGGAAAGATGTCAACACCACACACACTCTCTCTCTCTCTTTCTCTTTCTGTTTTCTCGGCTCAAGTACTTGTTTTTTTCCCCCCCCCCCCCCCCCTTCTCTCTGGCTTCTTTCATGGCATGTCAGCGTCGTGAGTTCGCATTTGTGCGACGTGGCTTTGTTGTTTTTCCTTCTCTTCGAGACCTTGATTCAAGGCATGTTTTGTAATGGCAGCGTGCGCGTTTTATGTCTTTTTCTTCTTATTCTCTGCTTCTGCTAATGTATTTGTTCGCTTTAGCATAGCTCATACCCCTCACCAAAATAGTCTGCAGTCATAGCGAAATTGCAATTATATATACTCATACCTTTGTCTCTAAAAGTATTCCACTTCCTTTTTGCCTCCTTACCGTGAATAAGTGTCATGCGCAGACATAAGTTGCTGGTAGAATGTCGTCAAAGCGTTCATGCAACTCGCATCTTGAACAAATTCCACATGGTCCTGTTCTTATTCCAACTTGGTAGTGTCGCGACACTGACATGTCAAGGGGCCTGGTCGGCCGCGTTTCAGCATCGTCACAGCTGTGCGGCAGCAGCGACAACGAACACCCCCCCTTCACAAACCAGGTGCTTATCTGCGACCGGGGGCATACACACACGGCGTCAAAACTTGTAATGTGCGCGCTTCCTTCAGGCCATGTTACTTATCTGCAGCTCTGTTGTTTCGCTCTGCGCGCACATGTTTAACTTTTGATTCTTTTTTTCACGATTTCTGCGGATTTCGATTGTTTTGTGGAAAAGAGAGAAACGATCGAGTGTCGTCCCCTTGTTCTTGTTGTTCTTCTCTTGGTTACAGTCGATATCACGATATAGAAAGAAGCTTGATCGCGCTGCTCGCTGGTTACCCAAAAAGACGACAATATTCACCGACCTTCTTTCTACACCCACGGGAAACATCACCAGAACCGACGACGGTACCCTATCTATAGCCAACCTCATACTTCAACCACAATCAGCGCGAAAAAAAAATGTTACTCCCAACAAGCCTCCTCACACTCCTACACCTCGCTCTTCCCGCCCTCTCGCACGCATCCCCGCAACCGGCACTCATCTCCACCGACTATGCCATCTCACTCGTACCCAAGCACACGCTTTTTCTGCGCCAACTATCCAATCTGCAGACTTTCGAGGATAATCTAGGCGGAGCGGCAGCACCGCCCATATCGAATTCGGGAGATGAAAAGAGGCCGTTTGAGGTTGAGGGGGATACGTTTACCGACTTTGATACAGCAGCACAGAGGAGCTGTGACGTGCAGTTTAAGGGGTGTAGTGATGCTGCAAATGGAAATGGAGGTGGTGGGGGTGGTGGGGGCGGAGATGGCAAGGACAGCGACAATAACAACAACGGGGATGGGGATAGGAATGGAAATGATAATAGAAAAAGGCAGAATGATGGATTAAGTGTGAATGACTGTGATGAACAGAAGAGTGAGTCTTTTACCCATGTTCCCTGTCTAATAGGAAGAGAGGAAAGAAGAAAGAAAGACGAGAGACCTAGAGCGATCGCTAACAATCCTTCAAGATAAATGCAACGATGCGCAGAAGAATGCCCAAGTCAAGGATTTTAACAGTGCTGTCCCAAGCACAAACATCGGACCGGATCCGGACTTCCCAGACTTTGACCTCATCTGCGAGGGCTGATTGAGGGAATGGTGTAGTGTTGTGAAAGAAAGGGTCTAAGGAGAGAGAAGCAGCAAAGCAACGAGAGGATAAGAGTCGCGATTGACCACATAGCAATCTCGTATATTCTAGATACCCCAGACTCTATAATTTCTACCCAGCAGTATGCACATACTCAAGCTATTATTCCTTACACGTCTTCCTTGGCTATCATCTATGGCATCGATTGCAATGTTCCTCATTCTCGCCCCAGCAAAAACCCAGCGCCCCTTCCCATTCACCGATCAACTAGATATTCATCCTAGCCCACCACGAATACCAAAAATAAAGGCAAGTAGAACAAAAAGCATCTCGGGCGGGGCTCGAACCCGCAGCCTTTGGATTAACCGAATTGGAAGAAGAACCCAGTTAGTAGAAGTCCAACGCGCTACCATTGCGCCACCGAGACCGTCAAGCGGAAATACAGACTTCTGGAGAATTCTAGCGTTATGACCAATATATCCTATGTATAAAAATTGCCCACGGCATGCGCCGGCAGGTTGGGGCCATAATTGGTGCCGAACAGGGAACTTTTTGGCGGTGCAAAGTCTGACACGTCACAAGGGCATGTGGGGTCGGAGGGGTAAAGGGATTGGTATGCTTGGAGGAACCGACGGTTTGTCGTGGTAACGACAGCACTAAACGTATGCAGAGAAGATTAATGAATCTAGTAAAGAGTCCAGGATAAATGCTCACGGATGCAAGTATTGCCATGGTTGCATAAAAACCAGCACACACGCGGTTCACTTTGCTGTTCATTACATGTACATTTATCGTTGTTACATAGATGGAAGCCAGCCCCACTGGTTGACGCTCGCAACCAAAGAAAAGCAACATGGTATTATACAGCGCGTATACTCGGCAGCCTCCTCTATCATCCGAGACACAGTGCTCAAGGTGCCTGGCCCTCAGCAGGAACAACCACACCCTTCTCCTCGAGCATCTTCGCAAGCGAACCGTCCTGGTGCATCGTCATGAGGATGTCGCAACCGCCAACAAACTCCTTGTCGACATAGAGTTGCGGTATGGTCGGCCACTCTGAGTATTCTTTGATACCTGGTGTATTTGTCAGCAGGTAGATTCCAGCGCACCAACTCGAGCAGAGCCTCGAGCTGCAACGGATTGCGGCCTTCAAGGACATGCTTCATGCAAGTAGCGTACCTTGTCTTAGCTCTTGGTCTTCCAGTACGTTGAAGGCCGTGAACTTGTCCGGATCTACGCCCTGCATACCCAGGATCTGGATGCTGGCTCTTGAGAACCCGCATTGAGGTGTCTCTGGTGTTCCCTTCATGAACAGAACAACAGGCGATGATGCCACGGCCCGGTCGATCGCGGAGCGAACTTCATCGGACAGCAATCGTACTTGGAACGGCGTGAGGAAGCGTGTGGCTGGGGTAAAGCGAGGTGCGCTTGCGCGGGTGGCGGCATGGAAGGCCTGGGAATTGTTAGGTACATGCAAGTCTGCGAAGCTGCATTCAGAATGCTACCTACCGAAGGAATTGCGCGTCTCGCAAACATTTTTATTGGCGTGTTGTTGTGGTGATGGTTGTTTTGCGATGATGGCGAGCACCTCCGCTATTCGCCGCACCCGAAGTTTTGGATGAGGTCAGAATGCCAAGGCTAAGGTATCACTAATGCATATTTCCCATTCGCCGCTACCATTTCAATCACCGTTCTCTATATTCACGGATACTCGCACTATGAAAGCCGTTTGGCACTGATGCTGAATGCATTTCTTTAATAGACATCATTTTAGTAACAGCATAGAGAAGAGTAGATATCTTTGTGGACGTTTGAGCGTAGTGCAGCTTTCTTATCGTCTCCTCGCGTTAATGCATTGCAAATCTATGCATAAGATTGGCTTTAAAACCAAGTATCACCTCTCATGTCAGAGCTTATATTCATACGAATTCTCACGTGAGCGCTGTGGTTAGTCTTGCAAATCCAAGCCAATGTAGAAACTGGAAGCATCTGATCACACCTCAGTAAGACACTAGGGGCATCTCGCAAATCTATACATTATTCCTGGACTGAACCTGTACCAGTATCTACTTCCCATTTAACTACGCCCTCTTGCGCTTCCCTCCCCTGAATCTTTACATGCAAATTTTGTCTAGTTTTGTTCGGTGGAAACATTGACCTGCAATATGTTGTTCCTCTATCCTTGACATCTACAATGAAGCGGTCAGAGGAATATGGGTGATGGTTAGAGACATAGAATCATGTGCAAAAATATCCTGCTTACACATATTTCGCTAGTATATCCCAAGTGGTGTCGAATGTCTCGTCGCTGTTCGGGTATTGAATCATACCTACTCGATCTGAATCTTCCGATGGCCTCGGTACATCATCTCGAGACGCTGCGGAGAGATTTCAGCATGAGAACGTACCATTTGATGGCTACGATAAGTGCTGGGAACTTGCAGGACTAGCAGCCACCAATGTAAGGAGCTGACTAAGACGATTCGCCCTTTGAAAGTTATTGTGCACCAGAGAAAGAAAGGGTTAGTGGGTAAGCCAGTTCTTTACACTTAAGACTAGTAACAGCTTTTATCACGACTAAACTGCTAGATCTGATTAGTAGGTTTGTTTTCTTGCGTAATCAGCGTACAATGACTGGTTCGACTTCTGGGGATGCATTCTACCAATCTACACGATGCTAACTTTGTCTGCAGATACTGTATATCCCAGATGAATGGGCTGGCTAGAGCATATCAAGTACTTTATGATATCGTCGTTAGTAAAGCTCCTAGCATACACCACGGCGACTAGCATGTAAGTTCTTCTCATTTCACCTCTAATCCTTGAAAGAAATTGGCCTCCAATCCTCTGCACGTAGCGTTGTAGGCTTCTAGGATTTGAAGAAAGGCTCGTACATTTTGGACCAGGTATACTTCCATACAGTAGCGGTCTTTGGCAAGCATCGCCATGCAGACAAGCCCGCGCGTCGTGGGTTATCGAGGATCCGAATCAGTAGTATAACATGACGAAGGAAAACGCCAAGATCTCTGACCGTGTTGGTAGGGATGTAGCAGCTGTCTTTACAATGCGTGATTCAAAAGATAGTCACGAAAGCGGACACCATAGACAGAGTGTCCTTTCGAACGTTGGTTACAGGTTTCCCTGGTACGCTTGCCACTTTTCACCATTCGTATCCACCAAGGGTGTGGTATATTATAGCCGCCTTTCAGAGCTACAGTGTCCTACTTTTGATGATGGTATCTTCGGGACTACTGGCGTGCTTTCCCGTTGATAGATTGCGTATCAGCTCCCGAGGAAACTGACCAGGGAAGACTCTTGAGATACGAAGGATGACTTGTTCGTCATAGGAAGTACGTCGACGGTGGACTTAAATCTGAACTGGTAAGCTGAGATTGGCGAAGAAAAGCATTCGAAAGCGGAAGACGGGAGGTGTGATGGCCTACAGAGTGTGTTGTCGCAAAGGCCTTGTAGTGTAATCGTTCGAGTAGAGACGAAATAGGTGCAGCCTTTCCTATACCGTCATTTCCATGTTCCGGTCGAGACAAGCTGCAAGTTGCCAGATCTGTGGTCAAAGGGTGGAGCTATACGAGATGTCTGGAAGCTTCGAAGCAATGGAGAGTGTTGGACACGGAAGAAAGACCATCTCTTGGCCGAAGACCTGCAGTACAGATGATCAAATAGTTCCTGGCGTTTCAACCTGCGTCATATTGATGTTGGCCTAATATCGTCTATATCCGACACAGTACTTTAGCCGTCTGGGAGACCAAGGAATGGGGTTTGCGCCCCCCCCTAAAATCTGTAGCTGATCGAACAACAACCGAATATTATTGTGAACAGGAATACAGTGCCCGAGAACCAATTCCTCAACAATTCTGTTGATGCAGCGCGGATGGTCTCGATGGCCCTAGAGTGGGCTCGATGAGCTAACTCAATGGTACCCACGATACTTACGCCATCTTCAAGTGGACCGACGTTACACTACAGTTGGTCTCGGAAAATCTCAAACCGACATTGATGACCCAAGGTTGTGAAATCTTGTTGTCCGCGCCGCAGGGTTAACGGTTAAAGTGGAAGATGATGAAACGGAGGAGGCTCAACGAGCAGCCAACTCGATGTTGGCTCAATCACTGAGATATTACGTGCCTCTTCTTTACAGCCAACCGCTGAGCCGAGGATGATGGAAATCGTGTCGATGTTGGTAATGGTCATTCGGAAAGGCCGTCAAGATATCGTTGTGCAGACGGATTTGTCATGTCTTTCCAGCTCTTTCAGAAAGGCGGGCTGGATTCGCCCACTGAATCCCACCGGCTACTCATGATTCGAATTCTGCCCAACGCGGCATGCCGCTCAATGGCAAAGCCGATAGGGCTGATGAAAGGCGATACGACGCCTCCGTTGTGGTGCGGGTGTAGCCTCGCGCAAATCTAGACACACGCCTCTCAGCAGCGATGCACCTATGGGCAGTAACGATACACGCCTATCCGTATACCAAGATCGTATTTGTGTGGTGTTGCATCTCGGCACTCGACGCCTCAAACATAGGGATGGGATTCAAATGTCGCCTCAGGCCCCAGGGTGTCACTACGACACGCTACCCCCCCATTCTCCACCAATCCCCACACAACAACGTCAGCAGAGCATCCCCTCAAAGGATGGCTATGGTCGTGGTATACTTGGCGCCAGAATACATTGGGCGATGGCAAATCAAGTGATTGGTGCGAAATTAGGGACCTTAGCGACCGTATGGCCAGCCGACGGATAAATTCTAACCCCAGCTATCGGCGAGCGTGCCACGGTGCCCGCCCTGGTCCGTACACTATCCTACAGCCCCGACTTAGTGCCCTTTCCAACGGCATATTCACCGTCCAGCCATAGGACGGCTTTAGAGCGAACAAACGCGCGGGTTTTACGGAAGCTTGGTGCTTCCATCTGCTTGGGACATGGTGCTATCTCACCATCTCCAAACCTCACACGCATTGCGATTAAATCAAGACGCAGCCCTGCATCCCACCACCCCACGGATGAATGTACAGCGCTCACTCTGAGACGCTTGTATTTCTCCAGACACAGCCCCACCGCCTCATCCTCGTCGACGTTTCGGAGATGGTAGAGACGGTTGTTGGTGTTTGTCAGTTGTATACCGCCCGTCGCATCCTCGCCGAGATCCAGCATCGCATCAACGGCTTCAACACGTACGGCTAACAGACAGGAAAAGAAGAAGAACACCACCACCACCACCACCCAACCTTAGTCTTCCATGGCCACCATGGTGCAGACCGCCGAGGGCGTGACCGGCGCCCGTCTCAAGGAAGGTGCCGTCATTGATGTGCAAGAGATTCCGAGTGGCGCCCGACCGGCGTTGTTGATCCTGCACAATGAGGGCGAGGAGGACATTGTGGGCATCATTGCGGATGTCCTGGGCCAGAAGTGGGAGTCGGCCTCGTCGGTGGAGGATGCGCTGGCTGGCCCCCAGGAAACGGTATATGGCTTGAGCAACCGGCTTGCGAAGCCACA
Source organism: Stemphylium lycopersici (assembly GCA_003268315.1). Taxonomy (NCBI): domain Eukaryota; kingdom Fungi; phylum Ascomycota; class Dothideomycetes; order Pleosporales; family Pleosporaceae; genus Stemphylium; species Stemphylium lycopersici. The sequence continues at coordinate 42,814 of QGDG01000004.1, forward strand.
ACTGGACAGCTGGGATCGCTCCAGGCTGCTGATCAACACGCATCGCGTCGACGGAGGCCACGAGCTGGACGAGAGCATCACCGACGTATGTGACTACGAATACCTCTACACGCGGTCACCCTTCTTTCGCCGCGACGTTTCGCGATACCTTTCCTTCATACTGGGCCAGATCGGCCCCCACCGCGACCTGACCAAGAAGGCGCGCACGACGTTAATATCGACTACTTTCCCCGACGTACATGCTGCGCTTCCGAATCTGGATATTCTGTCAGTCGGCGCAGATGCGATAGAAATAAGAGTAGATCTGCTCGAAGAGCCACTGCCAGATGGGACCGTCAGCAAGATACCCAGCCTCAAGTATGTGGGGGAGCAGGTCATGGTGTTGCGCCAGCGCACAGAACTCCCCATCATCTTCACAACGCGATGCACGAAGGAAAACGGCCGCTTCCCCATGGACGACCCCTCACTCTTCTACCGATATCTTGCGCGTGCGATACAATGGGGTTGCGAATACATTGATGTGGAACTGTGGCTGCCAGAGGAAATTAGAAGGAAGCTGGCGGAGAACAAGGCGTGCACCAAAATAATCTCGGCGTTCCACGACTTCTCGGGCACCTTTAAGTGGACCTCACCTGAAACACAGCGGCTGTTCGAGATGGGAGCCGTGTATGGTGATATTGTTAAGATGTATGCCTTGGTCAACTCGATGCAGGAGAATTATGAGCTCGAGTACTTCCGGTCCACTATCCAAGCCAAGTATCCCCATCCTCCCTTTTCCGGTCTTAACATGGGACCTATGGGCCAACTATCCAGGACTCTCAACAAGATATTTACGCCGATTACGCACCCGTTGTTACCCATGATTGCAGCGCCCGGACAGTTAAGCGCGGCCGAGATCAATGCAGCGCTCCACACCATGGGCCAGATGCCGAAACAAGATATTTATGGTATCGGGAGTTTTCGGTCGACGTCCCAGGCCATGTTCTTCGAAAAGTGCTTCAACGAGCTCAGCCTGCCGCACTCTTTTAGCTTTGCAGAGAGGGCACCAAAGGCCTCAATTGAGCACATCCTTAGACGCAACAACTTTGGGGGTGCATATATCAACCCCCCCTTGGCAACATCAGCACCATATTTACCTTCCCTGTCCAATGCTGCGCGGGCCATTGGCCAAGTTGATACAGTGCTAGTGCCGCCAGGGACCAACAATGCATCGTTCATCGGAGACAATACCAGGTGGAAGGGGATACGCGCTACACTGACACGCGACTTCGTGCCGTCGGCATACAGCGGGCAAGCAGCGTTGTTGCTTGCTAGTAACGAGGCGGATGCATCAGCATCCATCTTCGCATTGAAGAACCTGGGGATTGGGCCTATATATACCATCGGGTTCAAGTCACATGGACCGCTGTCTACTGACGTGTCACCGGTGCGATCGATTGACGACGTCAAGCGACTGCAGCAACCATTTGTTATCATCTCGGCTCTACCTGCAGAAAAGTCGCTTTTGGTGGTGCCCCTGCTGAAGCACTACAGGGTTGCGGGAAGGAATGGAAGCACCAACGGACATGGGGCGACAGGAACGAAGGCTGCAGGCAAGGTGTTCGTTGACTTGGCCAGCGGGCCCCGAAAGGCCGACCCACTGACCATCGCAACGTCGGCGGGCTGGACTGCATACGGCATTGCTGATGTCTCGGCATGGACAACCGTCGAGACGATTAGGAAGCTCGTTGGGCAGAATGTGTGTTATGACTTTGTGCGATTGGCATCTGGGAGGGGGCACTTTTAACTATGCAATGTAGGCAATACACACAACAGTACACCATATACAGTGCACGCCTTGCTGAGTGAAATATGCAGTGACAAGCCCCCCTCCTCCTTTCCTCCCCCCCTAAACGGTGGTGAAATGACATGCAGCGTGACAACAGGCCACACGGTGTTTCGCCAATCCCTTGGTGAGAATGCTGCAGGGATAGGGCGCTCTCGTGGCAGAGCTGTAACCGTAACCGCAACCGGGGACGAGGGCAGGGTTGCAGGTGGGCGTCCACGGGTACAGGTATCGGCTTGCAGTAGAGCTAGCAGGGGAGCTAGAAGGGCTGGCAGGACTAGGGCTGGGGTGTGATTGATTGGCCTCCGGGCGATACCCCAGATTTCCAGAACAAAAAGCGACTCAGTCCGGCGCTACAGGTGCAACTATGCCTGCTCGAGATAGCTGCGTGAGACGGAGGCAATCAAAGGGCCAAATTGCAGCAGATGCATGGGTCAGAACCGAGGCACGGTGCGCTGTCTGCAACCGTCTAGCATGATGTCTGTCTGATTCCTGGACCGTCGGCTAGCCTGTTACCCCAGTGGCCTCATGATGGTCATGATTTTGCGCTCCCCTCTCCGCGCCTAGCAGCTCGTCGACTCGGTCCAACGGTTCCAAGCTTAGCACACGAGGCAGAGCTACTCGACCCCGACGCTGCTCTACCGCGCGTGGCTAGATAGCCCGAGATCGTCATCACGCGTGCCACTCTCATTGTCCATCCCCCCCCCAGCGGTTCCATCGTTGCAGCACGAGTTCTTCCCCTAGTCGACGCACCAACTAAGTCGCATCGGCGTGGGCGCGCGCTCCCGCTTCATCAAGCCTCGCCGTCCGCGCACCCCCTGCCCGTCCCCACTGCCAGAGGCCTTAATTTGAACTTACATCTTACGCCGTGTTTCTGGGGGTGCTTTCTTTTCCCTAACGTCCTGTTCACGTCACAACCACCACCTGCAGCCAGAGAATGCTTCTGGTCCGCCGTCCTGGAGCTTCGCCATGTCTACCGAAGTGTCACAGTCACTGGCCGCCGCAATGGCCAGACCTCAGATTGGTATCGACCGACTACCGGCCCGCCGTGTTTCCAACGAACCCCGTGAGGCCATGAACTGCAAGAGTTGTCGGAAGCGAAAGGTGGTGCTCCCGGTACATGGACATGTCCCAAACTCAATACTGACAAACGCCAAAGATCAAATGCAACCGCACACGGCCGACGTGTGAAGCCTGTCAAGTCTTCAACTGCCCGTGTATATACGGTATGCCCCACTGCTGGGCGCATCCAGACATGAGTTGACCGTGTGCCCTACAGATGCCGTACCCAAGAAGAGGGGTCCCAAGACAGACGTTCTCGAGGCCCTTCTGAAGCGTGTTGATGGCCTGGAGAAGCGCCTTGTCTCGGAGGGCAAGAGCGACGACCCAGCCGAGGCCGACCCAATCTCGACCTCGACCCAGGAGGGCACCGCCGTCGACAGGAAGCCAACCGACCTTGCCAATTCTCAATCGCCGCACGACGCCTCGCCTGCCCGCGCAAATTCCACGAACCATGCGTCGCAGCTGATGTCGCCCATTGAGCCAAGGTACCTTGAGTCCAAACTCAATTCTGGCCTTCGGGCATATAGCTAATGGCTCCTAGTGTACAATCACCAACCCTAGCTCCCGACCTACTTCTAGACACCTATTTCGCCAGAATCCACGGCAAGCCCTATTACATCCTGGACGAGTCGACCACGAGACAGCGGCTACAGGCCAATCAGCTGCCCGGCCACTTAGCCTATGCCATTTACGCCGTGAGCGCCAGGTACGATTTGTCCATCCCCGAGCATTCCAGAGCACCGTTAATTTATTCCCCCAGATATGCACCCCACTTCGGAGGCTACAGTTCTGCGGTGCGCATCGGGCAAGAATACGCCCGTCGCGCTCGCCTCGAGCTTGAGATTGATGAACCGTCCATCGAAACGTTGCAAACGCTCATGCTGCTTTCGCAAGCAAGCTTCCAGCTGGGCAAGGGCAAAAAGACCTTTATGCTGTTGAGTAGGCACATCACTGCCCAATCAACACCCGCATAGCGCTAACACCAAGTTCAAGACTCCGCCATCAGCATGGCCTTTGCACTGGACCTTCATCGCGAGCTGCCGACCGGCATGAAGGTCACGCCTGCCGAACGCGAAGGCCGCCGGCGACTCTTCTGGTCCTGCTACCTCATGGACCGTTTCGCTGCGGCTGGCTCCAAGCGACCCTCATTGATTGCGGATGAATCCATTGTGCTACGATTACCGAGCTGGCAGCTACACCCTGGCGCAATGCTAATAGAGGGAGACTACTTTCCCAACGGATGTAATTTGCAGTACATGGGCGGTACTGGAAAAGGCGGCCAAGGAAGCATGGGCATGCTGATCGGCATATCACGAATCCTAGGCATAACAAACCGCTACCTCGCGGCTGGCGGCGTCAAGGGCGATTCACACTTCCCTTGGCATTCATTATCCAACCTATCCAAGATCCGCCAAGAACTCGACATCTGGGCCTCAGAGACGCAGGACACGTTCACGTCCATCGAAGCTCTCTTTGGTCAGCCCGACAGCACGATATTGGTACTTAGCAAGCTGGTATATCATCTCATACATTGCCTCATCTATCGACCTTTTCTCCCGATAGATTTGGCTGAGCTGTCAGGGACGTCGCAGCATCAGCCCTGGCAGATTGAAGCAACAAATCTGTGCTTCCTCCACGCCAACGCCATTGCGGAGCTGGTCGAGATTGGAAGGGCTTCTTCCATCATCGATTGGCCAGCATTCGTCGGTTACTGTGTATGTACCGCCGGCACCATTCATGTGCATGGCGCACATTACCCTGGTAGGGAGGGTGAGGTATTCTCCGTCAGTGCAGAATTCCTGTCTCGCGAGATGCAGCAGCTCTCCGAGCTTCGATTCATCTGGGCCGGTGCCCAGCACCAACGGGATACGCTACAAACTATTTATGGATGCCATTCGGAGCTCGTCCAATCTTTGGCAAGCAACCCAATGCGCTATGCCCCAGTCTTCCAGCTTGAAGACTTTTTTGACAGATATCCTGGCCAGGTCTTTGATGGGTCGCACATCACATTCATGGACATCGCAGTTGAGTCCATGAACGAGGGGTGAGTAGTAGCCACTTCGCGCAAACTGCTGTTGCTTACAACTCTCCTAGCCTTGCGACATTCAATATCGAGCAACGTAACAACATGTATATGACTAGCGGTGTCATTGGAAACGTCTCAAGATACCAAAAGCAGTCTGTCCCCTCACAACAGTCTCAATACTCCAACGGCCACCCAAACAAGAGGCGGAGAGCAACGACTTCATCCACCAAAGCACCTTCCCAATCACAACCCATTCCTCCAACGCCCACATCGGCCACACACCCTCCTGCTGTACATACTCACAGACCTTCCGATGCCGGTACATCGGAGTCAAATCCTAGCCCTGGAGACACCAGAGCCCTTCCTAGCGAATCTAATGTACCGCCTTACACGCCACCATTACCAAACAACTCACTCAATCCACCAAACCCTAACGGCGGGGGACTTGCGCTCCCGTTCTCGCCGAACTTCTCGTTTTCCCCACTACCACAATTTGCGAGCTTAGCGCCGTCACCGGTTCCTCGGCCAGCCAATCTCAATCCTAGCCAGGAAAATCATGCGATAAATTTCGACCCCATGCTTAGCATGCCAACACCGTACGATCAGCAGCCGACCCCTGGCGCCGGAAGTACGTCGGGTGCATCTGCGCATACGGACCCTGACAGCAAGGACCCATTTCTGAGCTTACTCGAACAACTTGCGGAGAACGAGGTCAGCAGAGGCGGTCCAAGCGAGCTGGATTTCTTCTTGAGCGGACAGAGCGGTTGAATATGCTGTTCTGCATCAACGCACTCTAATGTTCAAATATGCTACTTCACAATATCATGATGGAAGGGCGGAACGAATGTTCCAATGATTATTATATCTGTTCGAGTTTGGCTACGGCTTCATTTCAAAGTACATTTTGTAATAGCTTTGACAGCTATCATCGGGACTCAATACCGACCAACCTGACTCGGTTTGGATCTAAGGTTTTGCATCCAAAATCAGCGTGGCGCAAAATTGGGGGGTTTAAAGGATACAGAAAGGCTAGCTTCACAGCCTGGGAACTACGGTGAACGAACTCTACGGCCATCATATGTAGACATGTATAATATCTATCGACAGCAATTCAGCAAGCGCATTCCAGCGGTAATCCGGCAGCATCAATTGCCGCCGGCTCCACAGTACCAAGACTATCATCACTCTGCAGACATGGTACCGTAGTCTATGTTTAACGCCCCCACCAACCCCGGGGTCAGTTCCGATGTGGAGGCCCGTATTGAGGGTTGTGTCATGGTGGGAAGCAGCGGCGTCGGTGCCTCAAACAGCAGGAGAGCCGCTGGGCGCGATCGATGCCTGTTTGGCCAAGGTGCATGAGGACGGCTCGCTCTCGCAACCAAACTATAATACCCCAGTACGATGTTCTCTAGCGCGACATCTCGCATGTGAATAACCCGGGGTCCGGCCGCGTCATATGGAGACCCCGGAAATCGCTCCAGACATGATTCTAGGGACGAACCTTGTACCAGCAATGGTGAGCAAGGAACGGATGAGCATGAGATCAGACACACACACACACCTGTTTTGCCCTTTCCGGCGTATCAGGGTAACGCGGAAAACAAGCTCCGCGTTCAAATGAGCAAGCTTCTCGATGTTCGACGCAGGCACACGGTGCCAGTACCTAATGCAAGTCATCATCGTTTGCGTCTCCCCACAGCCGTGGCTTATAACAAAATGTGGAGGATAGTCTGGGGGACATGAATCATTTCCCACATTGACGCGGAGAGCGCGCTCCGGTGTTAAAAAAGACGAAATGTCGGTGTAGCCCAATGTCACGTACGACACCTGTCGTGGGAGGGGCCGCTCGTAGAGGCGTTCGCGTCAAAGCGCCGCAACGGCTAGGGACAGGTATGGAGGTGATTGGTGGAAGGGGGTTCTTCCGTGCATAATGCCGTCTGGATGCAGAACACCTAACTGCAGGCACGATGAAGAAAAAAGCCAACACCTTTCATTGTCTGTCAGCCAGACTTGCCAAACTTACATCACATGATTTGAAATATACTCACAAAGGTGTGGTAGTCGTGGCACCGTCGCGTTCTACGCTAGACCCTTCACCACCTCCACCTCGCTGCAGCTACGAGTATTACCGGTGGTACATTTTGCATTGCCTCCCAAGTCCTCCTCATGCACCGCAAGAAACACATGATTCGCATGAACCGCGAGTCAAGTTCAGTCACTCCGCACATGGTATATTCTCCAAGCGAACAAGTGATTGCGGCCCAGAAACGCGGGGGAGGGCCCGTTGATCAAATGCAGGGCCAACACCAAAACGTATACTCTAGTAGTAGTCCCCCTTGTGACACACATGCAAACAGGGAGACATATGCATTCACAGCCATCCGTCCGGCTCCGTCCATGCCCCAGAAATAAACGCTTACCCCGTGTATAACAGCCGGTGTTATTAGATCTGCGGGTGGACGCGAACCAAGATTCTGTACACACACCGCTTACCTACCACGTGTGTATGTGTGTGCGTGTGTTGTGGGTACACCGATCGGCGGTATCTGTACATGGGTACGGATACGTTTGGTTACTTGTGGAGTGAGCTGCCAAGGCGAGAGACAATTAATGGCATAGTTTAGCATAGCATAACATAGCATAGCATAGTACAAGTGAATACATATACATAGATGAATATCAAAGCAGAACCCTTCTAGGCAAATACGACAGAAAAAAAAAGAAGTGAGGAAGAAGCGAAGGAGGGAAGATGTGACCCCCAGGGGAAAAGGCGGGCGGTTCGTTTCCTTCATCACTCATGCATGTGCACCCCGGATTACACCAAAACGGCCGCCACCAGAAACGCCGGCGCCGCCGGCGCCGCCACTACCACCGCCAAGTTTCATACTTATACTCGGGCGTACACACTTACCCCTTCGCCCTTTATTGGCGCCCGGACGAGCGCGAGATAAGCTCTTGACAAGTTTCTGGGCTTGCATATATCATGTATCGGGCATTCATGTAGATGCCAGTGAACGGTGTGTCTCCACTTTTGTTATTACCGGCATTGAGTTCCGAGGGAACAAGAATGTGCTTGTATTTGAAATGTGTGCTGGTAATGCAGATATGTGGCGCGGCGAGGGAGAGGAATCAAGCTTCATGAGGAAAATGCTTGAGGGGGAGGGACGCGTGGCCGAAGGAATCAATACAAAGCCACTGTGCAGTCACAATCAGAAGGAGAAGGCAAAAGTGATCATCATCAATCTCTTCATTTTCCCACTTGCTAGTCCATGTAATGTATGTTCTCTATTCCCACCGATCTATGCCGAGAGCGCCGAGCTACTGGATAGTTGTACCTTCGTGTGAATGCAGCGTCACCTGAGCTTTCTTGGTTCCCATGTACGAGGCCAAAGATGTGTTTCTAGGTCATGGTGACGAGCTCCTCGGCGGAAACCGGGTGGATAGCCTGTTGGAGAAAGAAAAAGCACATGTCAGCAAACGTGTCCAAGGCGAAAGAACGGAGGGATAATGGTGACAAAAACCATGGTTTCCGCGTTACGCCTTTTTGCCCCGCCAAACGTGGGCAGGTGGTTTCATCCTCGATACCCGAGGAGCATCCGCCCGCATATGCAGGCACGGGACGAGACCCCCTTCTAAGAAAGAAACAGGAAACAAGGATTAAGTGATGGATGGGTGGGGATGGGAAAGTAGAATACGTACCACACAGTTATCAAAGTCTTTCTTTGTAGCACCCATCTTGATTGCCACGCCGAAGCCTTGCAGAATCTCGCTGCTTCCCTGTCCAAGGATGTGCAGTCCAACGACCTTCTCCTCTGGGCCTGCGCAGATGATCTTGTATGCTGTTGGCTGCTTGTGTTCCTGGTCCATCATGGCAAAGTACATGGCCTTGAATTCAGTCTTGTAAATCTTGATCTTATCGTCGCCGTACTTTTTGCGCGCCTCAGGCTCCGTCAAGCCGATGGAACCGATCTCTGGGTGGGCGAACACGACAGAGGGTATGTTTTGGTAGTCAAGGTGCGCGTTGGTCTGGTTGTTGAAGAGGCGGTCAGAGAGGCGGCGGCCGGCAGCGATTGCAACGGGAGTGAGTTCGAAACCACGGTCGCAGACGTCGCCGATTGCGTAAATGTTGGGGATTGAGGTGTTCTGGTATTCGTCGGTCACGATGTGGTTCTTGTCGTTGAGCTTGATGCCGAAGTCCTTGATCTTGAGGTCTTCAATCTCAGGCACACGACCGGTAGCGAAAAGAACCGTCTCGACTTCAACAGTAGATTCCTTCTTGGTCTCAGTTTCTTGGTAGGTGACGCGCTTCATGCCGTTGCCGATGTCCTCGACCTTTGTGATTTGTGTACCCTTGTAAAGGTTGATACCCTGACGCTCGTACTCCTGAGTTACAACGTCTTGGATCATGGGATCGAAGCTTCGGAGAAGCTTCTGGCCACGGATGAAGAAGTGTGTCTTCGAGCCGAGCGCGTGAAGCATGCCCGTCATCTCGACACCTATGTATCCTGCGCCACTTGTTGCGATGCTCTTGGGCTGCTTCTCGAGCTCGAAGAAACCGTCGCTGTCGATGCAGAGCTCCTTTCCAGGGATATCGGGGATCTGAGGCCGTCCACCGGTTGCGATGAGGATGTTCTTCGCCTTGATGCGCTGAGTGCCGCTGCCGTCATTGAGCGTAACCTCTACTTCGTCCTTGGCAACAAACTTTGCCCGGCCCCTGAAGTGCTCAATCTCGTCCTTGTTCAGGTTGTTCTCGTAGATCCCGTTCAAGCGCGTGACGTAGTCGTCCCGCTTCTTCTTGAAATATGGCCAGTCAAAGTCTGGCACGGCGCCAACCTTGAAGCCGTATGCGGGCGCGTCCTTGAATGTCTCTGCAATGGCTGCAGCATTCCAAGTTACTTTCTTGGGCACGCAGCCAACGTTTACGCATGTACCGCCATAGCGTTTCGACTCGATAGCAATGACTTTTGCGCCGTGTTTGGCGGCTCGCCGACCTGAGGCAATACCCCCACTACCGATACCGATGACCAGGTAATCGCACTCTTTGGTTTCGGACGACATTTTGGGGCCGGTTGTGGAGAAGTGGGATGAGAGGGTTGATAAGCGTGCTGCGGACGCCACTGCGGTTCGTGAAGGGTGAAAGTGCGAGCGCGACAAGAATGTTTGTCCTGCTGGTGGTGGGGCAATGGTACGGAGACTCGCAGATAGAGCTCGCAGTCTGTAAGCTGTTGTTCTTTGCATTAAAATTGCAGCGCGGGTGACAGCGGGTACTTATAGTATGACGACAAGGCAACTAGACCTCAAATGCACCACTGTAGTTGAAGACTGGATTGGACGTCTTTAGTAAGCCTAAATAGTGGGATGCAGATATGCGGCGACGCAGTCTACGTGAGAGCCTTCAGGACGATTTCCGGATGAAACGATGCAAAATGCAAGGATTTACCTACAAATCACAACGTGAATCTGGAATGAATGCTGATGAATGCCGCTTGCACATACGGAAGTTTTGCGATTTTGCGATTATGGAATCAACAGACGATGACGCGACCTCGGTCCGTAGCGAAATCGAATCGACGCTATACCGCTTGCGATAGCTTCTCCCGCGATTACCTCATCGTTGCTGGACTCCACCATGTGCGCCCGCACGCGTCTGCACAGAAGCAATTGTATGTTTGTCCATGCGAAGTCACGTTCGGGAGTTGCTGTCAGGATAAACATGCCAACAGATGACAGTAGCACTGACCTCCCCGGATCCTGAATCCTAAAGCAAACTCGGCAGACCCAGAAGATATCACACCATCTCCACTGCAAGCTTTAGGACGCCGTACCTTGTTGCGCGTACAGCCGAATACGCCCACCTACATCTACATACCTATTCAAGCCTTTCGAAATGGGTGGCAGGCTGTCTATGCCCAAAGCCGCCGACGGCATGAGCGAGACCTCCAAGCCAACACAACCACGCCTTTCGCGGAATCGCGGTATCATCAATGGCCGTGTAAGCCTTTTTCTTCACATTCACATGTAATAGTAGCATATTCTGATTCTTATATAGACGGTCATGGCACCACTAGCCGCGCTTACTATGGCCGGTCTCCTCTTCGTTTACGCTCGAACCTCGATACGTGCCGCAAAGCTCAACGCCCAAAAACACCGGGAAGCCGATGGAGGACAAATCAGCTGGCGCAAGGAGAGCTTAAGGAGACATGGACAGATGGAGAAAATAGACGATGATAGAGGAACGTTCGGAGAGGCACTCATGGGGGACATTCGCAAGAAGAAACAGCAGAAGGTGGAGGAGAATCGGAAAATGGAGGCCGAGCACTCAGATAACGATGCCGAGTTGAGGAAGATTCTAGGAAAGAAAGATTGATAGTAGATGACGCGGTCGAGCGTGGGCTGGGTACGTGGTGCTGCGAGACGAGGAATACCATGTCTGTATGAAAACAAAGCAAATTGAGCCTGCTCTTGCACAATACTCGCTATAAGGCGACATGAAAACTTTGGCGTATCTTGCTAGAACCGAACAAGTGAGACGTATGGGGATTCATTTTCTCTAGTTTTATGCGATACCGGTGAAGAAGCATAGGTCGATACACGTACCATGGTCCGCGGCCGGTAGCCTCTTGTCATACGCACCTTGTTCCAAACGCAGTCTTACTCTAGCCTGTGCCATGGTGATACAACATAACATAATATCAAGACGGTAAGCGAAACAACAACTGCTCAGGTGCCGTAGCTGCCGCCTGCAGAAACTTTGATTCGTTGAAGCTGTGGCGATGCTTGTGGACCGGGGTAGTGTTGAGCTTCACATGTGAGCCGACCCCGCATTCCATGGCTTCAGCCTTCAAACGTGCGACAATGCCACCAGAGGGTTGAGTGCGCGAGGACAGCTGCAACCAAGTGTCCATGTCATAGTTCCGGTGAGCGCTGGCCGACTAGATTGTTGTGCGGTGAAGTGAGGGATATTTACGATCTTGGAGGCATATTGAAGTGCAGGTCGTCTCGTCGATCATGCTCAAGCAGCCAATGAGTCCAACCTTCCGTGGCCGTTAAGCCGCTTTGGTGCACAGAGGGTGAGCTTAACCCCACCATTCCATCACCACGCTCCGAATCCATACACACCCAGCAGCATCCGCCATTGTCGCCCAACCATCCTCTCCCCACCCCCAAACTCGTCGACGCCCCACGGATTGCGCGTATTCTGCACACCATCGAGCTTGACGGCGAGGCGGTCTTCATGGAGCTTGCCCGGCTGCTGGCCCGATCGCGATTGCCGTAGGAAGACAGTATTGTCTTCCACAGCTAGCGATAGCCAGTATGCCCAAGCAGGAGGAGGGGAGGCCAAATGTACAAAAAGATGTTTCCAATAGGCCGCGCGATCTGACCGACATCTCAAGAGCGGTCTTACGGAGCGAGCAGGCAAAGCGGTGGACCAAGCGGTACAGGACCGAGGTCGCCGCAAGCTCCAGTAGCTTGCTCTCTACCTTTGCTGCAGTACGTCGGCCTATTCCGGAAGTCATATCTGCGGATTTGGGGATGCTAATAGCTTCCAGTATCCTCTGGACTCGGTCAAGACCCGACTGCAGGCGTATGCCAGCTCGCCCCTATACCCCATGCACGACTAACACACGACAGATACAAATTCAATTCCTTCACCGACTGCGTCCGCCATACCTACAAGACCGAGGGCTTCCATGGCTTCTACCGCGGTATGCTCGCTCAATCTCCCGTCGCACCGAATTGTATACTAATGCACGCGTCATAGGAGTCTGGTCTCCGCTCGCAAGCATTACCCTCGTACGAACCGTGTCCTTTTCCATATACCAGCGGTCCAAATACGCGCTCGATAACTGGATCTACCAGACCACGGGAAGCTCGCCACTTGTGATTGCGAACACCAGGGATGCATGGCCCACACTATCAACTATCGCATGCTTCGGCCTGGCGGGTGTGAATGCAGGCGCAGCCATCACAGTCATTGCATGTATGGGGAATGTGTTGCAAGTTGCTTGCGCAGCCAGCTAACTCCCCTTCAGGCCCATTTGAGTTGACCAAACTGAGCGCACAAATCTCCGTGTTGATGGCCGATCGCAACGACGGTGGCGGCAAAAACGACGCGATACGGAAGAGCTACCAGAATTTGGGAACCTGGAAAACGGCGCAAAATCTGGTCAAACATCGGGGTTGGAGAGGGCTGTATTCTGGCTTTCATTTGCATTTGCGTGAGTGAGCCAGAGGTCAATGAACGGTGCACAAGGAGCTGACATGCTATAGTTCGAGATTCAATCGGCACTGGCATCTACTTTGTTACATATGAGAGCGTGAAGCAGGTTCTGGCAAATGCGCGTGGAACTTCCCCTACACATCCGCTGGCAGTCGTCATAGCGGGTGGGCTCTGTGGGCTTGTCAGTTGGGCATGCGTAAGTGCATTCGTAAGGGAAGCATGAACATGTCTAATCTCATCCCAGATATTCCCAATCGACACAGCAAAGAGTATATATCAACGTAACTGTCTCGTTGGAGGAAAGGACAAGGCCACTCGCCCCAAGATTGCTTTCTTTAGTCGGCGCATGTATCGAGGTGAGGATTATCTTGTCTATGACCTCGAAGATGGCTACTAACACATCCCAGGCCTCGGCGTATCAATGTCTCGTTCCTGCATAGTCAACGCGATTTTCTTTACCGCATTCGAATTTACGAAGAAGCGCATCAACGGTATGGCCTACGATGACGAGCTACTGCGCGCCAACGATGTATAGATGAAAGGGTCTTCGCTGTATCTGCATAGGGCATGGAGTAGGCGTTTATCAAGTTTGGATGGAGACTGATACACAAGCTATCCCGGATTCAAGCATGCTACTAGGAGTATAGCATTGAATGTGATGCAAGTTGTACACACATCTCACATTGACTCAATGCTTGCCGGCGTCGGGCATGTTGGCTCTCGATTCCTCTCGTCTTCAACGTATATGTGGATACCTGGGTGATGGATCAAGAGTACCTAGGTAGAGGTGGGTACAGGCTAAGACGGAAAGGATTAGTACACAAAGGCGCATCATACCTGCAACGCATACGTATAGGGACCATGAATGTGGAATCCCATGTCTTTTAGAAGCCGTGGGAAGAAGATGCCTTTACTTCACCCCGCAATAGTGGAATTATTAGCAAACAAAAAAGAATCATCTTTCAAAACACTGCATTTCATGGCCGTGTCATCGCGTAGGGTATCACGAAGAGACTCCCGACATTGCGCTTTTCGAAGTATTCATTGACCTGCCGACCTAACATATCTCATGACGCCGTCTTTGTTTCTTCCGGGGAGGGCCCGTATGCAAACCGTGGTCACGGAGAGGTCGTGACTATTTCCACCCCAGCAATGGGAATATGCCCGCTGATGAATCCGTTGTGCAACCCCGATAAAGGCAAATGTCGAAGAAAGGAAGGGAAAGAAGACGCTTAGTCGAAGAGACCGAAGCCCATGTCCTCGTCTGACTCCTCCTTCTCTGTTGGTTTGTTAGCCGCGTCCTTTGCCTTGGGTACCGTGCATGGGAAAAACGTACCCTCCTCCTTCTTCTCCTCAGCGGCAGGCGCAGCGTCAGCGGCACCGCCGGCAGCGGCAGCACCGCCGGCAGCAGGGGCAGCAGCGCCGCCACCTGAGCCGACGTTCAGGAGCAGGTCCTTGACATCCTTGCCCTCGAGAGCCTATTCACACACACATCAGAAATTATCCCGTGGTCCAGCGGCTTCGTAGATGCGCACCTTGGCGAAAAGGGAGGTCCAGATGGGCTCAACGTCCTCGATCTTTGCGGCCTTGATGAGAGACTGGAGCTTGTCGGACTGTTCATATTAGCCAATGTGCCCGTCAATTGCAGTAGCACCTCGGGAGTCGTACAGTGATGTCGACACCGTCATCAGCGAGGATGAGAGCGGCGTAGGAGGAAGCGAGCTCGGCGGTAGACATTGCGACGGTTGTGATCGTGAGACTTGGTCGTAAGGTCGAGGTGTTGGGAGTGTCGATGCTGCGGAATTGAATTGATGGTGTGGAAGGCGCTAACAGTGGCTTTCGCTAAGCGAGGTCTAAGCCGTTTTGGGCATGGGAGCCTTAGAGGTCGGCCTTGCCCCTCGGTGACGTCCGAGTGCCTTCCCCGCTATCAAGCTGGATCTTGGCTGCCCGACCGGCTACGTACAAGTTCGCATATCGCTGCATCTCAGTTCTCACCAGCCATCAAGTTAGTCCCCACCCCACCGAGAGATCTTCCCAGCCGTCGCCGCTTAATATCTGCGGCGCATCATGACCGACTCTCCACTACCGCGCATTCCGCTCGACCCGAAAGAGCAGCCCATTCTCGATAAGCTGCAGTCCATCCGGACGGAGCTGGAGCTGCTGAAGCGCGACCGATCAACTTATGTCAAGAGCCAAGATGTTATGAAACTGTACGACCAGGTCATCGAGCAGGTCATCATATTGAACGAGATACGCGAGACAAAGCGCCTCGAACAAAATAAGGGTATGTCACGTTGCCACTTACCCAAAGTGGCCATGGGTTACTGACATGTTTGCGCAGTTGACTACATGCTTGATGATTGTTTCCAGCTTATATCTCTTGCCTACCTGACTGTTGGAAAGAACCACGAACCACCAGCTGTGTAAGTGGGGTACCACACTTCGTCGTATACATGCTGATACCGCCGTAGATACTCGTACATTTCAACTATCAAAGTAGTCCGGCCCGTTCATCATCTGTCACTCTAGATTCTAACCTCATTCAGCGCCTTCTAGACCATCTCAAAGAAGCCACATTCTATTCCCAAAAGGACCTGGGAGCACTCGACAAGAACCTGCAAGACTGCCGGCACTATGTCGAACGAGGCAGGGACCAGTATAGCCCGCATCTACTCACTCTCCTTGATGCCCGGATCAAGGTGTGCGAGGAAACTCTAGCGGAACTCAAACTCAATCTTTCGGAGCTTACTCCCGAGCTGACACCGAAGTGGGAGAAGTTGGTGTCTATACTAAGATCACTTTGCGGCTGCAATGCACGGTCCAAGGTTAGTATGTCTGCAAGGTACCACGCGCCTCTGCTTACCGACATGTTAGTTTCCGCATGATGAAGTTGAGGAGTACTCGGAAGAACTGAACAAGTTGGACGAAGAACTCAAGAAGTATGGTATTCGTGCGTACGAGACTACCGGTACAACGGAGGAGAAGTTGGCCGAGATGGTTGGCAAAATGCAACTTGCCAACGACCAACCCGACCCAGCGCCTGAAGCCAAGACCCTCATTGGAACGCTCTTGAGGCGGAACTTGCTTTGGGTTACTCTTCTCAAGGAAAAGTGCGTTTATAGTCATGTGTCATCAATCACTCACTAACACCCATGTAGGCAAGGACGCATAGCACCTGCTTTCAAAGACACTTACGACAAGCTCCTCACTATCCGAAACAAGCTTGAAAAGCTTACCCTTACTCAGGCGTGGTCCCTCCGTGAGACTGACCTCTGGGACTTCCAGCGTCAACTCGATCGCATAGACGAGGCGCGAGTCGATGGCAACTTCGTTGACGCACTGGGACGGCCTTCAGAGATTTACGAGCAAAGAGTGGGTAACCGTCCATCTCCTGATATTGATACACTAACACTCCGCAGACACTGCTTTATCTCCTACGAAAGAATTACGCTCTAATCTATCAGTTGCTGATAACCTCAGAGCCAGTCTCTGAGGCTCTTCTACCCATCTACAATCAGCTGACTACCCTCCGAAAGTGTCTCTTGGAAGTGAAGAAGCTAGGAGGGGTGTCTTCACCAAGAGAATTGTATCCGTACAGCATGAAGGTTCGTATGCCTTGTCGGCAATACGAAGCTCTTCCCGCTGACGCAAACACAGTTAAACTCAATCGACAACATGCGAGTAGATGGCAAGTTCATGGTGGGCGACGAGATACCTGATGGACAAGGCCGTGTGACACAACTTCTGGAAGAATGTTTCGAACTCGCATACGACCTAAGAAATGACGCCGAAGACAACAGCTCGGCGGACGCAACACCTTCAAGCGAGAAGCCCGAGCCCCTCAGTGCTTAATCGTTCTCCGTCGTCTTGCGCACGATCACCATTAATGCGATGATTCACCTGAAGGGGCCTTCTGCAGTAGAGCCATTCTATCTCTTGACTCTTGTACTTTTAGCACTTTTCACCACTACCTTTAATATGGTTCAATCATTCTTAGTTGTTCGATTTCCTCTTCGGGCGGAGTTGAAGGTACAGCGTCCGCATCTTTGAACGTCAGGTGGCTACCGTACGATATGCCTAGGTCTGTCAGCATCCTCGCGTTATCAATAGAGTTCCTTAGCTTACAAAGCTCTTCGCCTGTAGGGATATCCCTCAAAGCTCGGTATGTAATTACTTGACGGCGCAGGTCTCGCATCCATCCTACATTTTGTTCCTGGGTGGAGTGGTTGAACATGCTTCCGAGTCCGAATATGACAGCTTGTGACACTTTGCTATTGCCGTTCATGTCTGAAGTTGGCCAATTGCTGGGACAAGTTAGGTTTTGATAGTTGCAGTTTGCCATGAATTCTGCCCAACAGAGTCGCTACCGTACTCATTCAGACACGGGTCCATATTCACTTGAATCTGAAGCGCGGATATGTGGATAGTAAATGGAGGTAATAATTAAAAAAAAAAAGTCAGGGATACCTACTAAGTATAGTGGTACAGAGAAGTGTGCTCTATATGCTGCTTGTTCTCTTCGGTCCCAAGTATTAACACAGGGCAAATGTCTATGATGGTCTGTGCTGGTATGTCTTGGGTTGCAAATACACCACGTCCTATGCATTACTATCATTAAGAGTGCCGACTCAAGCGCTGACTGGGCTACAGGACATACCTTTGGGTGTGTCGACTTTAATGAGCAAATGCGGACACCGTTCAAGCTGGATGTCGTCACGACCCGATGAAATGCCCATGATGTCAAATGATTGGGATTGGACAATTAGAAGCACACAACAGAAAGCAAGAAATTTACTCGCGAGGACCTGAGGCAAGAAGTTGCTGCTTTTGGCTTCAACGACATCGTTCTTGGTAAATGGCCTGGTCAAATTTGATCACCGCGCTAAGTCCGGTCCGACACCAGGATCCTCCGAGGCTGGACATTGAGGGCTGCGCCCCACTCGAGCGTTGGCCCCTGCCTCTCGTCACAAGCTGGGCGAGCTGACAACACGATGGCCACCGACATGGCTCAACAGCGAGGCACCATGGGAGATTCTCTCAAGACGGCGCATTCGGTGAGCTTGAAGGTGCTGCGGTATGTCTACTTCCTTGCCTAGATTGCTCAGGCAAAGCGCATCAACGCAACCAGTCCTCGCGGCCCATGGTATACTGTCCGAGTACTGCGCGCGATTCAGCGGCGTTTACATGCACCATTGTCGCTGTTCAGATAAAAGACGCGTTACTGATGATGACTTGTAGCTTGTCCCGGCCGACGCTTGCTACGCAGCATCCGCTCCCGAACTCCAAAGACGTTGGCATATCACCGCAGGCTTCACGCGCCTATCCCTCGCAAAGCAGTGCCGATGATCGGTTCATTCTCAGCCCCGTCCTGAATCTTCCCGAGGCGTTCGGAAGTGCCTATGTTGGGGAAACCTTCTCCTGTACGTTGTGCGCAAACAACGAGCTCGATCCATCCGACAATACAAAAGCAATCAGCGGTGTGCGGATACAGGGCGACATGCAAACGCCATCGAACCCCACAGGCTCACCGCTAGACTTAGCTGGCACACAAGACGAAGACGCGGGTACCTCTCCCGGTCCAGGCGAGTCGCTACAGCGAATATTGAGGTTTGAACTCAAAGAGGACGGAAACCATGTCTTGGCGGTGACGGTCACATACACAGAAACAGCTTTAGGCGAGGGCAGGGCAGCTAGCGGAAGAGTTCGGACTTTCCGCAAGTTGTACCAGTTCGTGGCTCAACAGCTGCTGAGTGTCCGGACAAAAGCTGGAGCGATGAGTGACAAGAATGGATCGTCTAGATACTTGCTAGAGGCGCAACTAGAAAACATGGGGGAAGCGGCCGTGTGTTTAGAGGTACGTCGATGGTCCCAATGGCCACCGGTCCATGTGCTTGTTTCTTTCATCAATGCGGAACGAGTCAGATGTATGTCGCTTTTCCCCGGATGCTATAGGCGCTGCGACGCAATTACTAGCTCGATCGCAAAGCCCGATCCCGCAGAGTCCGTAGATCCCGGCGCTATTTCGCTGCTTCAATAGCCTGCCCAACACCCTTGCCCCCGGTACATGTCAACTGTTTACTGACCCCAAGCAGGCCGTCAACGTAAACCCGAAGCTGCCCTTGAAATCCACGTCACTTAATTGGGACATGCAACCGTCAGGACTTCATGCCCCAATATTGAGTCCGCGCGATGTAGTGCAAGTGGCCTTCTTGCTGGACCACCAACCTGGCGAAGATGACGAGGTGGCGGGCTCCATGACAGAGGACAACAAGAGAGTCTTGGGCCAACTGGCGATACAATGGCGGAGCGCGTTGGGAGATAGGGGTTCGCTCAGTACCGGATGGTTGACGGCTCGTCGCTGAGGCTACCGCTCTCTGATAAGGTTTTGCACCGCCCGCTCGCGTCCATGTCACCATGGCTGAGAAATCTCCGAAAGAACGTTTTGGCACTCGTGCCTGTGGTTTGCAAGCGATTGGTCTCAGTGGCTGGGCTTGGCTCGTATGGGTTAGACTTACAGCAGTCGGAACTTGGTGTAGGCACGGTATACAGTATGATTGGAGTGTTCTCGTCTGCAACACTGACGATCAAACAAGCAAGCAGCAGAGCCTCGATGCGCACGCATCGTGGGCTTGCTTCTTCCACCGGCTATACAAAGACTTCCGACCAGAGCTGCTGGGGGTCTGCGGGAAATTCCATTGACAATACATGCCATGTTTGCTTCTAGAAGGACCTCGTCCAGAACCGGGAGGGTTCGAATACAGACAGCCGGAATGCGGAGGAGGGTCCCTTGATCTGATCTGATCTGCGGGCGAAGCGAAGCAAAAAGCAAAGGCAGCGTCAGCCACCAACAAACCCAGTGCACGCCGAAATGCTTAATCAATCTTCGTAGAGAAGCAGATGTCGCGCCATGGCATCAGCCATTAGCGCGCAGTGCGACAAACAAACGACGAAAACTGGAGAGGAGGCCGAGAGGACATGTGGCAGTCAGTCGTTTTCCCGGGGCTTTGTGAAGCACGGGAAAGGGGGACAGGGTACCCCAGACAGAGACATGGATCCCGGTACGACGGCGCAGGTGAAGTCGCAAAATACACGGGGCCTGGTCATGACAATCTCACGAACTGCTGGAGGGTCTTTGGATCGGCGGTTGTTAATTTTGTCTACAGTAGCATGGGGTCAGGAGGGATACTATTGTTTGATCATCACGCCACAGAGAAGTGCACACGGCAGCAAGATGAGGAGAGGCATCGAGACTGGATTTTGCTACTCACGTACGTGTTGAATGGCACGACCGGCTGTTTTGGGGAGGCAGCAGGTCCCAGATTGAAGGCGGCTGCATGCGCCATGGCCAATTCAGGACTTGGGCTCGAAATCGGCTAAGGGCAAGGAGATGGAGGTGTCGATAGACTACATTGGACGTCTGGCCGGGTGTATTTGCAAGCTCCAAGACGCAAGACATGACAAATTTGGCGTCGAGTCCTGTAGGAAGCCATGAGGATGGTTCTCGTGCTGTCAGGCAGCCAGCTCGAAAGGACAACAGTACCGAGGAACGGCAAGCGTTAATAGCTGGTGGTCCAAGCACGGAATCCTGGAGACTAGCTCAAGCGTACCACCTGGTATGCATATGCATGCCAGGCGAGGCGATGGGATTGTGAGAGGTTTTGTACGCGATCAAGAGGATGCTGTGAGACGGGTGCTTGACGTTTGACAGCTGGCGGAGATGAGAGCGGAGTTTTGTGTGCATGTGGGGCAGCATGATTTCTTTGTCTGCGGACGTTGAAGATGTGCAAGGCGTAGGGCAGGGCGGCGGACCATGGCATAGCAAATGTACATTGATAGTACACGGCATATAGTCGGTCCCCCCTATTTATTTATTTTGGTCCTGGCGGCAATACCGTGTATGCGCGCTGTAGGCTCCATCTGAAACACATTGCAGATTGGACACACACCAGCCATGGTCGTGCCCTAATAACAGTCGTGTTGGTCGCGGGCGCGGATTCGACGACCCCTGAGGAGGCAATGCTGAAATACGCCGTCGCTGGTGGCAGCCAATGGGCGGCGGGCAGCCAGGCCCGCTCCAGGTGGGAGCCAATTCCGCGCTGTCTCGATGCGGGAAGGACCCAGGCCGTGCCTTCCCATTTCATGCTGCAGCCCCCTGGTCGCGCCTTCCGAGGGCAGGGTCTAGCTGCCAAAGCATGCGAGGCCTGCACAGCAACGCCATGCCTGTGCGCGCCTTCAATCGTCTCTCGTCACGACGGTACCGTGGGACATGGGACGAGTCCCCCGAGGCCCAAGGCCCAAGGCACGATGCCAGCCAGAAGTCGGGGGCTAGCGGCAGTACCTTGCATGCAAAGCCTCCTGGTCGGCCCCCGGCGACAGTGACGGGTCGATTGGCATGCATGCACATGTGCAGCAGTGTCCTGTCCCGGCCGCCGAGGGGGGGCAGTTGTGTTCTACGCGGGAGCTGTTATGCGCTAGCCGGCCTGCCCTCAGCGATAAGAGCGCAAAGCGGGTGTAGGCCCTGCGACGACGGTAAATGTGGATTAGGTGCTCTAACAGGGCACTTGGGCCCAAGTCTGTCCTTTTCAATGCCTTGTGACCGAGCGCAGTGCACTGAACCCTTCTCCGCCAACCCTCTCCCCATTCACTCTTTTGCCTGCAGTGAGCAACAAACTAGCTGGACTGCACTCACCACCGCCCACTACAACCACCACAACAACCACTTTCCCCCTCCTCTCCTCAGTCCCATCCTCCTCCTCCTCCGCCATCCCTTGCGACCCCCCCAGCTCGCCACCTTTGACTGCCCTGTCCACGCTTCCGGCCAAGCTTTCCCTTCGTTTCGCTCCCACTTTGGGCGCTCGTGCAACTGCGTTCGCCCATCAGCGTCGCACCAGCTCTGCCTTCCCGTGCATAAGCCTTGCGCTGCCCCCCCGCAAGCAACCGTTGGAGCTGGCGTCCAATCCCTAATGACCTAGAGATACAAGGCGACTCGACGCCCTACACGCCGTGACCGCGCAACCCAACGACGCTCCTTGATCGCCCATCTTTTTGGATATCCTATGCCCAGCATCTAACATGGCGCCTGCTCCCTCGTCCACCACAGCTGAACAGTCGTCGACGCCGCTCGCCGACTATTTCTTCATATCCGGTATCGAGTCCTCGCAGGTCTACGATGAGCGCACCTACAGCAATGGCATAGTAACATCGCCGCTCGCACAGCCGCCCGTCGATGAGACGATTGAGGAAGACCAGGCCCTCGAGACAGAGTCACTCCGCCCGACATCCCAGGACGGCCTCCCCAATGGCGACAGAGACCGATCAAGGTCGCGATCAGCACATCGCTTCAGCGAGAACCGCGAGTCGGTCGGCACAATCATTGGACCAGATGCAAAACAGACGGCGAGCAACCGAAGCAGTGCCACCATCAAGGGCGTACAGCTTGGCGGCGCTGGCCTCAGCGACCAGGAATTCGATATTGCGCTGCGCAAGTTTGCGTCCGAGCGGGATTCCTTCCTGGAGGAGATACAGTTCACCGCTGGTGTTGCGCAGCAAGCCCGCTCCGCCCCCGCCAGGCCGCGCCCACGACCTCAGCGTGTGTCACAAGCGAGCCCCGAAGATGGCGTCGGCAATCTCAGATCCGGCGTGGGAAGCATCCGCCGGCGCATCTCAACCATGCAGAGCAGCTTGAAGCGACAGCCATCGACTGCAAGACAGTGTAAGTCCACTTGATGTTTTACACCTAACCGGGATTGGTGCCTGGGTTGCCATCTGCCCGACATGGGTTGTTTACTTTTTGATCGGCCATCGCTAACATGGATGCAGCCTCTATTCGAACGTCAAAACGCATGTCCGGCTACAACTCTGTAATACCGGCACCACAGCCTTTCTCGCCGGAGCCGGACATGCATCCTCTTCTCCGTCGCTATGAGCCCGTCCTGCTAGACCGCTATCCGCCAAGGAACATGGTCGAGGAGCTAAAGAGGCGCAACCCCTTCCCCGACTACGTACCAATGTTTGCTTTCCCCAATGATGTCAGTGTCGTCTCATCCGACGAGCGACCAAAGAGCCAGTGGCACGGATTTGCCATGACCAATGGAGACGGTTCCAAGCTCTATGGGATTTGCCTCATCGTCTGGCTACCATTGAATGCCACAGCTGCCGAAGGTCTCGAACGCCAATGTGAGGAATGGCGAAACCTGCACATGAACCCCGAAGAGCGGGAGCTCGCAAGCAGCTTGGGTGAACGTCTTGCACTTGAGCGTGCCAAGCTGTCACAACTCCTGACTAAACTTCCATCCGTGGCCCCTGACTCCGAGGAGCGCGAGGAACTCGACGATCAGATCGGTGCAGTAGAGGAAAAGATTCAGCTCATGACAGACCTGCTTCGCCCTGTGAGGCATGGTGCAGCCTCTAAGATCGAGGGTCTCACTGATGGGGAGACTGGTCTATGGATTCCGCGCGCTTATGGTGTCATGGGACGAGATGCGAGCCTCACACCCTTCTGGAAAGAATGGCTCAAGGCGGTCACCGTCCCAATGACGACCGGTGCAATCCTTCGCGTTCCAGCAAGCTCACCACGAGTAGGCATGTGGCAGCCTCTCGAGCGATACGTGGTCAATCTGTGCGCAGAGGCTCTTAGTCCCATCACCTCCATAACCCAAGTTGAACTTGCTGTCCGGGAGCTTCGCATGTACGCTCGAAAGGAAGCAGTCAACGAGTTGCCAGGATCCCGCAACATTGACATTTACGCCCTTTTCCGATGCATGTCCATACCCAACATCGTTACCTTGTTCGAGTTTGTCCTCTCTGAGGCTAGGATCATCCTCCTCTCTTCGCACACGGCCATGTTGCATCTTGCAAGTATGGCAATCACAAACCTGCTGTATCCCTTCCAATGGACCGGTGTTTTCATTCCCGTCCTACCGGCGCGCCTCGTCCAGACGATCGAAGCACCTTGCCCATACATTGTTGGAATCGAGCGTCGTTATGAACCCGCCGATTACCCTGAAGACGACTATGTACTAGTCGATCTAGATGCTGACTCCATTGTATCCAACGGTCCCCCGCCACCGGCGCTGCCTCGTCAACAACGACGGAAGCTCATGTCCTTGCTCCAACAATCTGCACCGCACCACATGCGATATGGCGTGCCTACTGGACCGCCTACTTATGCGGTAGAAGCATTTCCACACGACACATTCGCCTCCGAAAATCCTGGTGTCTTTTCACATCGAGCACATCCTTCGACCGTGCAGAACTATGTTGGACTCAATTCCACATCGTTTGGCACAATCGTTGGACCGCCTAGCTCTAGGCCTCTAATCTACAACGCCTTCTTACAATCTAGTGCTTCCAGCCGTGGAAACGACAGGCCATCCACGGCGACTACCATAAAGACACACCACTCTCCGCCTTCCCCCAAGGTCTCTCCTGTTTCGACAGTATTCCCACCCATGCCAAGCACGCCGATATCTCGTAGCGACTCGGGTTATGCTCTCCAAGCAAACCTTCGCGAAAAGCGATCCGCGCATTTTGAGACTTCAAGTCGGCGAAGTTCCTCTGTAAGTTTGGTTGCGCTTCAATTAATAGTTCATTGACTAATGTGGCTAGTTTGGTTTCGAACGCGTACCCCAGCTTCGGCGCCCCTCTCAGCCGTTCCTTGGCCATGCACCGAGCGCATCAACGTCGTCGCTAAGCCAAGAGTACAAGGCAGGATCTTCGTACGCGCCGTCAGTGTACGCTCAGTCCACGTTGGCTGCATCGACGATCATGCCAGGCATGGCAATGCAGCAGGTTCGCAACACCGCGACGACACAATGGCAAGAAGGTCATTGTCTGCAATGGAGACCGAATGAAGACAGGGCTTCTTGTTCAATCTGCGAGGAGAAGTCCGACGATGGACTTTATCGTTGTACTGGTAAGTTTTAGTCTGTCTCAGTGTGACAAGCTCGACTAATTAACTTTGTTCAGGCTGCAGCACGTATGCTCACGGTAGATGCGTAGACTCGATCTGCATCGTGTGCCCAACGGCTTTTCGCCCGGATCAAGTACGAGCGTCGTTTGTGCGGTGCTTCGCTAGCCTGTTCTATACTTATCGCCGCTATCTGATCCCGGCTTCTGGCGACCGCAAAAAGTCTGGCATGATGTATCAATTCAAGATGGATGAGTTTGTCAAGAGCTTGCCAGCCGAGAATGTGCAGTATATCACGACACTGCAGCAGACACAAGGTTTGTATCCTCACTTTTTTTCCAATGTTCGATAGCTAACCAATCGCTAGCTTTCAACGAGTTCATTCACGAACGCGAGAGCAAGTCCGCCGACGATCCCACCATCAAGCTCTTTGACGAAGTCATTCTCGCCAAGCGCAACCGCGGCAAATCATCCTTTTTCTACAAGTCGAAGGTGGACTTTTTGTCAGACACGACCGACCACCTGTGGCGCACTGCCTCTGCAACTCCACCAAACTCGCGCTTCCCAGGTGATTACCGCTCCGTGATTAGCCGAAGTACGTTCCTCTAACCTCCTTGCTTGAATCTATCTGACAACATCTTAGTCCCTGCGAAACTTGATCCTACACTCATGAAAGAGCCGCGCGTCATCCAAGGCGTACCTCGCATACCTCAGGCGAAGGCACGCCGCAAGCCTATCCCATCCATGCTTGGGCCCAACGGCGACGGCCCTCCTCAAATACACACCTCATGATCTCCTCCTAAACATTACGCTCTCTATAACGACGCACCCGACCTCCATGCCTCTCCCTACCTCGTCACCCTCCCATCTTTCTGATTTGTTATTGTGCTTGTATCATACCCAGCGACGGAGTTTTCGGCGCATCGCGGCATCGCCGGTTGGGCCTTGTCACAATCCGCTGGCGGTTGCCTGCTTCTCAGATTGGATATCTGATGGAAACATTAAAACGTGATCTTCGCAACCATCTTGCATTACATGGAATAGGCTGGTATACCTCTGCGCGGGTTCGGTTTTGGATTCACTTTGCCCGGTCAGGCCCTTTTGTACACTGCGGGATCCGAGGGAAAGGATTGTTTTTTTGCAGCGGATATACCTTTGTAATACTGTTTCATGTGCCTACTCGCTAAGATTGGCGTCTCCTGAAGCAATGCGCTCAGGAGCGGCGAGCTTCTTTTTTGTATATTATCTTGCTTTTGAAAACATAATGAAAGGGGAGGAGAAGTGGATGTGAAGCCGATTGGCACTTTCAAAGTGTTCTGCTGTATAGAAAAGAATCAACACTGTTATCGACACTACTTCTCGCGTGCCATTACCCAATTTCGTTTCTGGACCAGGTGATAGACGGCACATCATGTTTACACCACAACTACAAACTTTTGGATGCAGGAACCCGTCCTGTCAGCGCATGGTTTGCACCCTTGTTCCTGACTAGCCGCCTTAGCGTCAACCATAAATAGACAAGTGCCCATTGGCGAGCTGCGCCACTTGGGACACATGTTGAATTGAGAGTATCTTGAGACTCATGTTCTTCTTCTTCTTGTTCCACCAACCCGTCCTCATTTTATACATTCCTTCCTTTTGAGCTGATTCCTTATTTATAGGCACGCTTTAGACTCCATTATCGTTAAGACACAACCACACAGTCTCTACTTCCATCCCCATCTTCATCACCACTCTCTACTGTTTGTCTCTCGAAAGTTTGTTCAGTTCAAACCGTAAATATGCTCGGACGCACCATTTTCGCCGCGACTTTCTTCGCCCTTGCCCAGTTTGCTGCTGCTAGCCCTCCTGCCTGCCTCCTCGGCGCCGTTAACCAATACGACTACCCGGTCGATGTTCAGAGTGTGTGCAAGGCCAAGGACCTGAGCGCCAGGGTGGTGGAGATGTGTGGGGATGATGCCGAGGCTGCTATGGAGGCGCTCACGGATATCTGCAATGGCGATGTCGAGATGTGTAAGTACACCACATTTACTGGCGAGGGATCTTGGCCGCGAAGGCAGAGAGGAAATCGAAGATGGGCTGGAATATGCAGCGTCGGTGTCTCAGATGACGAATTACACAGGTCTAAGTAGAACACAAAGTTAACCCTACAATGCAGCCACCACTGTTGCCTCCGCCTCCATGACCGGAACCGGCTCACCCTACAAGCCTACCGGTTATAGTGCCTCTACCATGGTCCCTATGTACCCCACTGGCACCGTCAGCAATGGGGGCGGTAACGGTACTGCGCCCATTGCAACTGGAGGCCCCAAGCCCCCAAGCAGCGCAACTGACTCTGCTGGTATCCCCGAGGCTACCGGCGCTGCTGGCAAAGTCAAATTCAGCTTCGCCGCTGCTGTTGCTGGAATATTGGTTGCTGCTTTGTAGACGGACGTTGTTTGTTGCAGTTGTGATATGACGGACCAGATGGAGAGAAGGACCAGGTGCAGAGGATGTGAAATTAGGGATTGTGATAACTACGTTGGCATTGCTGGGAGTTTTGGGGTCGCCTATCTATTGATCTTTGGAATATCTTTGGCATAGAATACACGAGTGCGCTTTTGAATCACGCATCCGGTTTAAAGGATGGATATCTCACTTACTATTACTCTATGCTAATGCGTTCGTGAATGGGCTTATGTCACTATCTTCTTAGACAATCATCGAATGCCTCTTTTCTGCTAATCTCTCCAGGCATTTTGCAAGTCGCGTGTATTCGCGTCACGGGTGGGTATGATGTGTGGGGCGTAGTCCCATTTGATGGTTGAAAAGACTAATGAATGTTACCCCTCACCACCCCCACTTTCCGTACTCATCACACTCATACTTGCACCAAAGTTTGTGTTCCCACCCGGCCGCCTTTCCAATCAAGATCTTGGTCAAGCTTTTGTGTTCGAACTGCAGTATAATAATTTTCAAACATTGAAATAAGCCATACTTCATCGGGCAAGATGGCCGAGGTTCGTAATCCCGACTTCTACTCATCACCCACGTTCATCATAACTAACACGTTAAATAGCGGTCTAAGGCGCTAGCTTCAGGTGCTAGTAGAGAAATCTGCGTGGGTTCGAATCCCACTCTTGTCACCATATTTCTTTTTTTGGCCTCGTAGTGTTGTATGAGCTTCCTTTTTTTTCTCTGCATTCTGGTTGAGTAGACTGGAAGACCACCCTTTTTTGTGGTCTAGTAATAGCATGAGTTTATGTGGATGCTAGACGTGACTTCTTTTTGATGCAACGAGTAAGAAACAGGCAGTATGTCACTTGTAGGCGAGAAGTCCGACGCGTGCATCTGCATTGATGCGCGTGGGTTTGGCAGGTGTTTTGCAGATTACGTTAACCGTATCTACGCTGTGTCAAGGCAAACGTCGCTCATTGCGCTACTAACTATAATTACTTCCTAACGCGATTTGCTTCCTTGGCTAATAGCAGTTCGCAGAGAGAGGCATGAGAGAGTATTCCTGCTGAAGATGTGTGTAGTAAGTAAAGCATTGCATCTTCACTTATATGTTAACGTATGTTTTACACGGTTGGGGTAGTGTTGGAAAACTGTGATTTCGGGATAAGGAGCTATATGTGCGCGAACCTATTTGTGGATGCGTCGCAATTGCAATAACGGCCTTACCTTGAATAGTTTCTTTACGATGAATGCAGTGTGCCTAGGGCGTACCAAAACATGCGATTTAATTTGATACGCTCCTTTTGCCCATGTGCACATAGAACTTTCATCCTTATTCGCTAGAATATCTGGGATTATCGTTCTACGTTACGTCCAACCATGTTCTAGCAACATGTCGCCTTTGATGATATTGCACTACTCCTTCTATTCCGCGATCCTTCGCGTATAAGACACGTAGCATGAGAGTTTCCGTGTCTGATTAAGTTACATTCCTGTACTCGGCGCATCTTAGGTGCATTCGAATGCGATTACCTCCGGGTTGCCGAACACTAACATCTCATCATCGCGGAGCTGTAATCTCTGTTGCGCATTCGGTAAACGAGTCTGCCATAGCTGTGAAGATATGCAAATAAAACAAGATAACGTGATGTGAGCGCTGACTTACGCATCACAATAATACAACAACATCTCCTGGCCATGGAACTCGACCCTAACTATTGTTGTCGGATGCGCTGCACTGTTTGGGTGTTTTGGGTTCTGGGCGCAACTGCCAGATCTTCGACCCTGGCAACTACTATGAGTGGAAATGTGTTCGGTGTTGCGATATCGCTCGTATGTACCTTTCCAGCTCCTTCTACACCTGTTCCTCCGTATTCTACTTTCCGCCAAATTGGGGCATGGCCATTGGATCGCCTATGCCCTGCTGACGAGAAGAACAGCGGTGCGATGTCAAAGTGGAGTCCTGCTCCATTTGCTCGAGCATTTTGCTTACCGATAGCCAACGACGTCTCGCGCATTTCCCAACTTGGAATGCCCTCAAAGCAATTCCATGGGTCGCAAGAGCGATTTTCTTTTTGTGTGTTTGGACTCCCATGTATCCCCCAAGGCTCCAGTTCCTTCTCCGACCAATCGCAGCTCTCCCACACTGAGATGAACAAGAACATTTTACGAGAATGTATATTATTGACCTTTGCTATGCGGGTTGAGAAGTGGAGGCCTTGTGTTCTTACTTTTATCGGCCTATCGCATCCTATGAATAGCAAGTGCATGCTGGTTCGGAGAGGGAATTGAGAATAATAAGTTTTGGTAACCACACACAGGCGTCCAAATGGAATGGTGACTGCAGCGCGTTTTCGTCCCAGAAAGACAATGTTTCCCTCCCTTAAAAGCCAGTGATTCCGTCTCTCTTCTCCTTCAACACAATCCTCTCCATCATCACCACCAGATCAAAAGAGACTTGACCATCACTATCACTTGTACTTCTTTACATGTCATACCACCAGCAAAATGACTTCCTTATCTGGTCTTTCAAGCCAGTTCCACGCCACGGGAGCACCCCGTTTGAACCTCACTAAGAGGACAAAACCGCTGCCGCTACGTCCTACCACACCACCACCACCACCAACATCGCCAACACCATCATCATCATCATCATCATCATCATCATCACCACCACCACCACCACACGTGTCTTGGAGAAGCCGATCATCTTCTCCACAAAGTTCCCCTTCACCGCTAAGGGCCCAGAACCCCTGGGCTTCCAAGAGCAACTGGCGGAATGGCTCCCCACCAAAGCCAAAGCCCACCATCGGCAAACCTGAGTTCGAAAATCTCGTTGAAGGACAGGTATTGTACCTAGCCTGGCCCCCCCTTAGCTCTATATTCTGGAAACATCCAGGAATGAGCGACCCAGAAGGCCACCCTGTAGTCGTTATCGCGAAGAGAAAGAACAGGGCCGGAGAAAACTGTGTCGACTTTCGGATAACAACCACTTTCGGTGGTAAACGACTCCAAGACAAGAAGTCAGCTTACCACTGGCAATACTTCATGCAATGCGAAAACAGCGTGGAGATGGTGAACCAGAATGAAGTCCGCCTTGCGAAGATGGCGCCAGATTCAGAAGTGTTCAAGAAGCGCTCTTACGTAAACATGAGCCCAAATTCCCTCTACCATATCGAGTACGAGCACCTCAGTGCTTTCAGGGACCAACCAGAGCTGAGGTTCGACAAACAAACAGTCTCTGAAATCAAGAATACACCATCATACCTCTACTAGAAAGTAGTGCTCGACAATTCCGCAAGCCGCCGATGTGTTCAAATCCCTGAAGGACCCGGGCTCCTCCTCCTCTTCCTTCTTCACATTCGTCATCCTCATCACCCCCTTCTTCTCTCGACAATGCTGAACGCCAACGATGGGTTCAAATGATTGAAAGTCTCCGGCTCCCAGTTGTGTAATTGTTGGAATGATTCTGGTTGGGTAGGTGGGTTCAATAGGTGCGAAAGTATGGTAGCGAAGACACAAAAGATCGCACATTTGTACGTAGGGCTCTAAACGAAGACAACTTCCCATATATTTACTTACATGTGCTCTTGTTAGGGCATTTGAAACAGCGTTACTTGGGGCTGAGTGAGCCTTTGTCGGCGCCAAGAGTACAACGCCGGGGTTTGTCGTCTCGGTTCGCGATGCGCATCGTCTTCAACGAGTCCTAGAGACCACCAGATAGCGTTCGCGTTACTAGACACATGTCTGTCTAGATGTCGTTCTTACCGTTTTATGTTTGTTCTTGTTTCAATCCGGCATCGCTGTAGCATCCTGGCCGCTTTCCAGGTTCCCACCCATACCGAAAGCGCCAATACTTACCAGTCTATCAGTGCGCGATTCGAATATCCGTTTACGGTAAAACTATATCTGCATGTACCTCGAATTGTATAAAGGTCGCCGATTCACTTCTGCGGGGGTAATGAATTCCGTTCGTGGATATGAGAATTGATGGTCGATTGTGATTACAGTATGTAATCAAGTGTTAGAGCTCGGCTACCTTTCGCCTTCGTCTTCCACTCACGCTTCGATACAATCATCTTGATATCTGTTCAGAAGATGTCGTAGACTGCGCAAAGACAGCTAAGCAAGCCGGCTATAGTTGTAAGTACGACGGATCCTCCCACCCCACCGGGAACGGATTTCTGCGCGGCTGCTAAGATGCTCGTATCTAAGCTGTTCTTAGAAGGAGTATGCTATACTTTGGCCGAATGAAGACTTCTCAGTGTCTCTTCTGTGTGTTTGTTATATTGGTCTCTCTTCTTCGGCATTGGAAACATGACAATTGCTCACTTAGAGCCGATCTTTTCCAGTGGTCAAGTAAGGCGAATGAAACGTGGAAGTGGCGAAACAGCATCACCAATGTCCCAAGGCTCTCCCGTACTACCAATATGGACATCAGCTCTTTCTTTTGATGAGAAACTTTTTTGATGAGAAACACCCAGATGGCTCATTGCAACCCTTTTATTGACACTTGTCATTACACCTGCAGCTTGCGCACAAGGAGCGTCGACTGGTTCTTACGTACGTCAACGTTGCCATAGCAATATCAACACTGATGAATAGACTCAAGGCTACAAAATGACATCACTCATCAGATGTAGGAGGACCCACACTATTCACCTCGGGGCTTGGATCTCTCCCCTTCTAGCTCTCGCTAGAAGGCCCCCCCCCCGGATCTACATAAATCTAGGACCCCAACTCTGGCGCAAGTTTCTACTTGAAGACTCACCGGTTGAGCGCACGTTGTGTCATTTAGCTGTACATCTACCGTGTATATCATTCTTCTGTGCGATAACAGCGCGCACTGTACTCTTACATACTTCCTGCGGCGCCTGGGATGCCACTCTTTTCTTATCATTAGTCTCCCCTCGCACTTCCTTTGTACTCACAACTATCACTTTTAGCGCGTGGTTGAGAGCAGAACCCAGCTGTCTCAGACCATCGCCGCCCATCCTCCGGGGTCAGTACATGTTAAAGCTTCAGCGTAACTTTGCCGACCGGATCTCAGATACTATCCAAGACATAAATATGGGAAGGAAGATCAAATACGTGCCGTTGGACTTCAAATCGATGAGTCCATCTCAAGAGCGTTCGCACGATACGTCTGGATCTCGACCAGCCGCCAAACACCCCTTGCCGCAAAATCACACTGCACGTTCTATGGCAAGCGGTTCCACATTTGGCGCTTCTTATACAAAGGCCAGATCAAACCCTAGCACCAAAAGCGATGGTCGCGAATCAAAGAAGGTAGCGAAGGAAGAGCCCCCCCGATATGTTTCCGGAGGCACAGTTGGACCGACTGTTGCGTTGAGCGAAGTACTAGTTGGTGCCCCTGACAATGCGGACTCCAGAAAAGCACTATTATGGCCTCCTCATATTTCACATGATACCAGTGGCAAGCATATCAAGTACGTAGCTGAAAACTTTTCTCAACGGGATGGGATAACACAGGCAGCCGACTCTGAAGAAGCCATCAAATCGAGTCCCAGGACTGCCTTCGATTCCCGAAAGGACCTTCACCCCAATCTTCGTATCAATACGCTTTTGCACCCACCAGTCACTCCATCGATTGGAGACCACTCTCCTGCGAGGCACACACATATTCAAGCAAATGGAAAGAACCTGCGGACTGTTCAACGGAGCGGATTAATCGGTACATCGCCTTCACCGGCGCCCTCAATACTGCTCGAAGGAGCACCAGCTGCACAGACACCTTTGATCGTTGGGCCGCGCTTGTCGTACATCCGACGGCGTCTTGATAGTGCGCCTGCTGTGGGTAAGGTGTATTATATGCCTGACGGAAAGTACTTCAGGGATTCAGTCATTCACACACAAAAGCAGCAGGCTGGCTTCTTCCTGCATCCCATTCTTGTCGTCGGTTTAGAGAAGGATATAGCCTACTTCTACGCCCTCACGAGGATGCCTCCAAATGCCATACGAGACTTGAACATGTGCCTGCGAGTAGGCAATAGCGCGGCGGAAAAAAACTTCAATACCCTAAAGTTGGCGACGAATTCCCCGGCTATGCAACGGGAAACGTGGGTCAACCTCGAACAGCGTTTCTTCATCGAGTGGCGCAACCTCGACAAATGGTATACCGATGTTCGTATCGACACCAACGATCTCTGGAAGTTGTGGAAGCGAGTGCAAGAGCTAGAGGCAAAGCAGAATCGATACATCTACAAACCACTACCTCGGAACATGAGTGCCCTACGCCCTGGGACGGTAGTCATGCTCTCAAACGAACCACCGGCATCTACCCTTGGCGCCCCGGTTCTCATCATCGAAAACAATTATCCACAGTTTTCCTTCCTTAGAGTCAAGTCTTTCAACGAGAACGTGCACTTCAACTCAATGGCAAAGCGAGTCATCGGTAGACCACATCATACATGCCTAGAGATCTCGAAAGTACCCAAGATAGGGCATAACGGGACTCCCGTGATGCTTCTAGAGCCGGAGTCGCCCGAGATGCGTGAGCCCTCATATGTAGAGATATGTCCGAACTTGTCGGTGGGTGATTTTAAAATATGCAAGACATGGTGCTGGCCTCCTGTCTTGATCTCACCCCGATCAGTAGAGGTCTTGAAGGACTATATTTCCAATATCCGTGAGCTGGAATACAGGAACTCGATTGGGTATCGGTACAAGTCGCAAATGCCATTGAGAACTTCTTCAACGGCTCCAACCTCAACGGCGCATAGGTGGGACCTAATGCGCGCGACACCTCCCTTCCCTGATGAAAGAGCGAAAGTCCAGCCTAGGTTCCCAACGACTCCGCCCATCGCATTTCCTCACGCTCCCCAACAGACTCAAAATACACATTCATACCTCACACCACAATACATACCATCTATTCCACACTTCCCAGTCGGCAATGGGTACGATTCGAGCGGCTATGCGTCTGCGAATCACCCTAACTCATTCCCTAGCGCCCCTCCCTCCGTGTCGCCGCCGGGTGTTCACCCAATTTGTGAGTATTTGAATAGCCCAGATCTCCTGAGTATGTTGCTAATCGACCATAGATTCTCCTGTTTTTTTCTGAAAAATATGGTCAGCCGTTTAAGTGCTTTTCATATGCAGGCATCGGAGGTCACGTTCATCACCCTCACGAACAACTTTGGGAACAGGGGTCGGTAACAGAGCGACCTGAGATGTTCTAAAACTCAGGATTCATTTAGTTGGTTCATGAAAAATATTGGCGTCGCATTTCCTTTCAGAAGAAGATAGTTTCCACGCTGTCACATCGAATTTCATGTATATTCTCCATATATCAGACGTTTTCTCACAATGATCGCTGTAGAGATCGTTCTGTGACTATCTGACATGCTTTGACAACTCGCACTACCGGTAGCAACAGTTCAAGATCATACATTTGGTAAGGTAGTCTGCGTTTCTGATTCCTTGTACGTGCGAAAAGCCTCCCTCCTCAAGCCGGGTTCATTACTAAAATTTTGTCGCAGATCACGGTACAGTTTCAACAACTTTGTTTTGGGTATATACGAGAGCGCAAGTACAGCTCATCTCGCTATTCTGGGATGCTGTGGGGCCACGTGGTGTCCTAGTATGATATCGACGTTGTGTTGCGATTGTTGTACCGGATCCGCGGGTAATGCAAGATAGTGAGAGCAGGAAAGTAGCACCACGTGAGACAGGGAAGATTTGAGAAGGTCACAAAGGATCTCAGCTCTTCTCTCCAGACTGCAGTCTCGAGCAGGCTATTGTCACCGGGGAGGTCTTTAATTGCCCCCGTCGCCCAGAATCGCTGCCTGGGCTTGACTGCAGGGTCCTTCTGTGCATAAAACTTGACCTGAAGATTCGCGCTGCTGAACCTACCACATGTGTGCCTCCGGGCTGGGGCCTGTGTTGAAGCGCTTGCTACATGATTGTTTCACCGGATGTGGTGTTGGGGCAGCTAGTGGCACTCTTTCCAAGGCTTTGATACAAACCGCGCGCTCGTTCCTCGCCTGCTTTCAACGTACGACTACTCACACCACGGTCCCACAGCCGAGCTCGATCCTGTAACGGCTCGACGCCTTCTATCTCTGCTTCCTCGAAACTGTGACCGCCTGTAGCTTATCCGCATGGGACGTGCGTTTTTGGATGCAAATGGGCCGCGAAAGCCCCAGCCAGAGCATCACCTCTTGTCGTTTGCGAATAGAAAGGAGCGTCAAACAAAAGGTAAGAGATACTAATCGTGGCCCTTCAGCTGTTGCACAGCGACAAGCGCAACTCAATCCGAAGCTGCGGAGCATGACCTGGAACCTGGAAATGACATGGGCCGGCACAATGCATCACCCGAGATGCGGGATTACCGGTGAAAATTGTTCTCGAAGACCTTTCTCTTACGCACGACCTTCCTTAAGACCTACAATACCCGAGTGCATCGTGGAGACTCAAGGCAATAAGGCAATCGTGGATCCTTCGGCGACGGCCATCCGATACGCTCCACGTAAATTCGCCGACTTGAGTCAGAAGGCGCAAATAGTCCTCGCTCTTACGATCGTATACCTGATAGTGGTCGTGGTTGGGAAACGCCAGACTCTGCATGGCTGAAGCAGCTCATGCGCCATGTCCCGATACTTTAAGCCACCAAGGTCGAGAATCTCTCCCGACTTTGGCCGCGGACCATCCTTATGCTGGCTGGCGATAACCGCCTCTTACACGCACTAGCCGACACTATCGAGCCTCCGGTTTTCGCGTCGTCAATGGACCCGAGGTCTGGTCTTGCCCCCACAAACGGCTAAAGATCTAGAGTAGCTCGTGACCTGTCACGATCGAAGAAACCATCCACGATGCCCCTACCATCTTGTTTGTCGTCGACGCCCGTCGTCTCACCGACATTTCTACGCCGGGCAGAGTACGTTGCTAGCCCCACACCCGAGAAACCAACCGCGTCGAGAAACACAACCATTTCACTAATCAGAGGCAATATGGGTGGAGATAAGGTGTTCAGAATCTGAGCGTGAGGGGATGCGCTCAATGTCGGCAAGGTGCCGCACATGGCAGCCTGCAGCCCCTGTTGAAACATCTGCAAATGAGATGCATGCCAAAAAGGGCAATTCCAAAGCCACGTTGACGGTCTCTATCAGAAATCATCAATACAGTCGGAAAGTTATTAACTGCTGCGCTGTTATCCACGCGAGCCTTGAAGTAGTGTTGAGGAGCTGCTTGAAGAGGCGTCCTCCCAGAAGTATTGACGCCTGTATTCATCCAAGCGGGAAATGAATGGGCAGACGCGTCGGTGTTACACAATGCTGCATCGTTCACGCCAGCGGCCGCTAGGCAGAAGGAATCGGTTGCCACGTGTTATGGCCCCTGGCAGTCACGGCATTATCTTGACGAGGGCTGACCTGACTCGTCATCATCATAGACACCGAAGATCTTAGCCTGGTGTGGCACCTATGGGAAAGCTGCTAAGATAACCTAAAATCGTTTTTCCTGCGGCTAGGGCGGGCAAGATTCGAAAGGCTTTCGAAAAATAACCCCAGATCAGCGGTATAGGCTGATGGCTACAAGGATGACGGCATTTGCTTGCGGCAACTAGGGATCTTTGGCAGCGGAGGATGCTGAACCGGCATCGCTTCGAACTCTCCGAACTTCTGGGAGTGTAAAGGAGGCAGAAAGTAAGAAGTCCTTCATCACCACTTGCATCATCACTGCTGCTAAGCTAAATAATACGAGAGCGCTGCAGCCCGCGCTCGCTACGACTTGCTTGGAAGGTGGTGGCGCAGAAAGGGACAAGGGCCCATACCATACCCCTCCGATGGCCGGCCAAAAGTCTCGGGAAGACGCGAACAGAGAAGGATGCGCCCTCGCCCTTGTCATCATCGCGTGGCCCAACTCAGTACCGAGCCCACAGCACCTGAAACCCAAATGTGGGTCCTTTCTTCTTTTTTCTTTTTCTTTCTCAGCGTGTCGCACGTGCAGCCTCACGCACAGGTCTCCACCACCTTGGGGCTGGAGTTTTCCGGCGACTGTGGCGTGCCCTACGATGAACATATCACACCTTGGCCACGCGCTCCTCGCTCATTGTGCATGGAGATCTACAACGGCTTACTTGTGACGACGCTGCGACTCGTTGGAGTTAGGTCCGAACAGAGCCGAGAGCGAGAATCATGGGCGAGTGGACACACCGGAGGGCTTGAGGCTTGAAGGGTCCAGCGTAGTGGGACTGGCAGTGTGGACCACAGCCAAGTGCTTTGGACGAGCGATGTCTCGCATGGAACACCAACGATACGCCGGAATAGTGGTGGGGTTGCACACGTGGAAATGCGGCACATCGCCTGTTCTCCAGGCTGCAGGCTGGCTGAGAAACATGACGCTCTCCACAGGTTGTGTACCGAGCTCTCACACGCAGACATCGATCGACCTACTGTAGATAGGGTGCAGATCTGCCGAGAGTGTGTAGACATGATGACGACTGAAGATGCTCACAGCAATGCGGAGTCGTGTGAGATTGGGCACTGTCAGCGGT
Source organism: Stemphylium lycopersici (assembly GCA_003268315.1). NCBI lineage: Eukaryota > Fungi > Ascomycota > Dothideomycetes > Pleosporales > Pleosporaceae > Stemphylium > Stemphylium lycopersici. The sequence goes on from QGDG01000004.1 coordinate 80,808, forward strand.
TTGAGTATGGCCGACAAAGCCGGCAATGCAGCTACGCTGACCACACGGGGAGTGGGTTAAGGCAAGGGTGCAACGTGCAATCCACGTTTTGCGGCCTCAGCAGCAATGTTCCGGGCCTCTCGATGTAGTCGACGTGTTCCACCAAAAATGAGGCCGGGGGCGATGGGATTGGCGGCCGTGTCCCTGACCATCGCACAGTACAACCAGTTCGTGGACAGACAAAGACATCGTTCGCCACAAAGAACGTTACACGAGAACGGGTCCTGCTAAAAGTCGAAGAAACGGCGGTGCAGATACGAAACCCAGGTGTTGCTGGTGTGTAAGAGGCTGGTGTGTTCGCGCAACGACGCCTTGCTGCCTTTAGCACCGTCGTGACACCTGTCGATGCCCTGAGACGTCTTTGCGGACTGGACAACAGCCTGGGTCAGGCCATATTATGGGAGATGAGCCTATCAACAGAGCACAGAGGCATCACGGCATACGCGTACCACTGGCTGTACCGGTCTTGCGTGCAGACGCACACATGCATCAGAAACGTCCCTCTTTGGGCGCTTTGTCTCGCGTGGCGCGAAGGCGATGGGGGAGCACACGATTCTGTTGCTGCAGTACTACCTACCTACCTACCTACCTACCTACCCAGACGCCCGCATCTATCGGCATCCTCATCCTCTATGCCGCCGGTGGTCTGCATGCGCGCGACATGTCCCAGAGGCTGCAGCGGGCAGCAGGGCAGTCAGTATGGTGCCTCTCTGAAGCGGGCCCATGGCAGCGGCCGGCCGGTCCCCTTTGTCGGCGTGCGGCGTAGTCATCGGCACCGTCTCACAATGGACAGGGGGCGGCAGAAGACAGGGATACCTCGTGGAAGCCCATGATAGCCAAGCGCGTTATTCCCATGCGTTGGTGGACGTGCATGCAGCCATGTGTCTCGTACGCGACTAGGAGGCCACCGCGGTTAGTGCCTTTGTCATGGCCCAGCTCCAGGGCTAATTCGGCGCCATGCTAGGCCCTCTTAGCTGTCTTAGGAGGGCGGTGTGAGCGACTGTTCAAGCGGCAGAAGACTCAGTGGTCACGGACCCCCAGACCGAGAAGGCCAATCCCAGCTAGGGTACCCACACATTACCCTTCAGTGAGGTCCGCGATTTGATTCTCCGCGACCATCTTCTGCTCGGCCATGCCCTTCCAGACAACATCTTTCTTCCCCTTGACTGTGTCTGTCTCCTCTGAGCCTGACGGCCTGAACCCCCCCACTAGCGAATCCCTCCAATCCCGCCCCTACGAGCAGCACAAAGTCCCCAGAGATCGCCTCTCTACCGCACCTTCCTCCGAAGCCTCAGACGCTGTTTCTGTGACTTCGTCAACGAGCAAGAACGACCCTCCCGCGTCTTCCTCGCGCTCTCTCCCCCACGCTAGACGCTACACACTGTCCCGCTTCCCTCTGCTTAGAAAAGGCAGCCGCGAATTGAGCAGGACACCCTCCAGCACCAAGAGCCCCGCCGACTCGCCCTTCCACGCTACAGGCGCACCACGAGCATCACAGTCGATTGCGCGCGGCCCCGACATCTCTTCCGCTCGCGAATCTACTTCAAGCCTCCACAACGAGGGCTACGCTACTACTGAAGAGGCGCGAAATACACCACACTCGTCAGAGAGGCCAAGAGCAGGCAAACCCGACAAGATGCATCAGACAAGTTCGCGGTTGCTCCGCATGACCGACGATGAGCGACCTTATACGAGGGTGAGTACTACTGTCCCTCAATCCTGTGCCTTGGCCATTTCAGCAAAGGATACACCTCCATCACCTCTCAATGACCCGTGAGCCCGCTACACACTTGATTTACATGATTTCGCCCCGGAATTGGCCGCTTGCTCAGCTCAACATCTCGACAACGGCCATGTCCGAGAAGCCACCAAGGGCTCAAGGTGCTGAAGGTACTGTTGTATCCAAACCAGACAAAAATTGTCGGCGACTTGGTAGGAGCACTACCCGAAGTTCTTCTGGGCCGGATGAGCCCAGCCGTTCGATGCTGGAAACCTAGAGGTTTGTGAGAGCACTGGATTTACAGCCATCGTCGTTTCCTGAACTGTTTTTGGATGCCACCGGAAACGCCGGACATTGAGATTGTGCTCGTTTCTACCTGCACGGAAATCTGCGTTTGGACTGGCTACATGGCTAGACTTGAAATCTCCAGAATTTTACTAATATCATTTCCAGGACTTCAAGGACCTCTTCTCAACACTGATGGTCTCATTGCCCCTCTCGGCGCACCGCGTACGCTTCAGGATGATCGACTATACTTTTACATCTGACGAAGCAATCACCAACCTCGGATCACTCAAGTTTTCTCAATCTAATCGCATGCCAGATCCCAAGGATGCATCACGTGTCGTCACCACAACCACTACGACCACCTTCTCCATGGCCAAGGAGATGGCCCGCTCAGTCTGCCAGAGGTTCCTTGAAGCCAAGTTTGTTGAATCGGTAGAAGGAAAGACAGACTTCATGAACAAGAGCTCCGTCTGGCAGCTTACGCCCAAGGGCATTCACATCTTGGAGCGCTTCTGCACACGCAATGGCATTGCTTCAGCCCACGTTAGGGCCGTGATTGAATCTAACAGAAACCCACGTCAACTGGTCGTCCTTGAGCGCAGCACCGAGACCGACAAGCTTCATCACGACGAACAGACTGTTGAGATCATCTTCCGTCGCTTCATTGGTACCACCGCAAACGAGACTCAATCCGACTCTGACTCAATACACGAGTTCGCCAAGTGCGACGTTGGTGTCAAGCTTGTCAAGCATAGGCCAAATTCCCAGCGCCAGTATGAATACACCTTTAATGGCCGCAACGCTGCCCAATGGTTGATGGACTGCTCTACCATGGTTGATCCCCGCGAAGCCGTAGAGGTTGGCTCTTTGTTCCTGCAGCTCAAGCTCATCGCTCCCGTTGATCCCCGCAACTCAGACCAGCAATTCCAGCCATCAAAGCAGGTTCACTACTACATCACCAATCACGGCGAGCGCGTAGCAGGGTGGCTTCTTGAAGATGTACCTTCAGGTGGAGACATCTCTGTCAAGTCAAGAGATGGTGTTGCACGCGACTCCAACAGCAACCGCACCAACGTTATCATCCGCAACCCTTCATGGCGTCTTCTCTACCGCGAGTTTCTCAAAGAGACCATGTGCGAGGAGAACTTGTCTTTCTTCCTCGAGGTTCAGCAGTTTAACAAGCAGTACAAGGACGCTATCAACGACAAGGGTGACAACAAGGTCGAGGTGATCCGTGAGACTCTCGCCGCTGCTTACGGTAAGCAAGAAGTTTGTTCTCCCATGACGCGTTACTGAACTTTGACAGGCCTGTACAACGCATTTTTGGCACCCGGCTCCCCTAATGAGTTGAACATTGACCACAGTCTTCGCACCCAACTAGCTACCCGCATGACCCGCGCAGTCGGCGATGATGCAGCCATGCTGCAGAGTCTCAACGAAGTTGCATCGCTTTTTGACAAGGCACAGCAATCTATCTTCAAGTTGATGTCAAGTGTATGTTGCTTTTGCAGACCTACCCTGTTAGGCCAGAACTAATTTGATCCTAGGACTCGGTGCCCAAGTTCATCAAGCATCCCAAGTATGCTCCTCAGCTACGCGGCTTGGATGCCGCTGCAGCCACAGCGTATGTCGCATCACCCACCGCCCTCCGGTCATGAGTTAAACACCTCGCCATTTTCTCACAACAATTCGACTGATCTGATATCTGCAAGATGAATCGGCTATTTGCAAGACCACTGAACCATTCCTGGCACATGGCCGCATTTTGGATCGATGGCATTTTTCGCATGGCACCCTTTTTTTCGGCCATCGCACCACCTCTCCCACACCCTGCATCCAGTCACAGACTGCGGCGTTCCATGGGGCTCTAGGCCAAAAAAAAACATCAGCATCAGGTGGCCTTTTGTGAGATTGCTTCTTTCTCTTTTCATCCCTTATTTTCTTATTTCGGGTAATTTCACAGCGGGATTGCGACCTGCGACACAAGCCACTTGACGTTTGCGATCAGAGCTGAAAGCTTTTTTTTTCTTCTTGTATAGGCCGAATCTTGAGAGCGAACCGTCGACAGCATTCGATTTTTTTCTGGATGAAGCTTCGGTACTGCTTCGGTTGTCCTTTTTCTTTGTTTACTCATGAGCGAGTCCACACGGCGACGATCACTGCATCTAGATGGCACGACTAGTACATCTACCCCGAAAGTGGTGGTTACGGTACGCTCCGCACCCAATGGACGAAGTTGAGCCTGCTTCGGATTGCGCTGTCTAGAACATGTGGTCCTGGGAAGCGGGAACTAGATGGATATTGGATGTTTTGAACAGTATCACTGTACTCTAATATGAGGTTTTCCAAGATACCCTCTCACTCTATAGAAGAACTCATGACGATATTACACACTCATGTCCACTCCCTGACGCTATCCTGATGAGGGTAGCAAGCATCTCGGCGTTGGCTAAGTACCAAGCCACAGAGATGGAACGCGCTTCCCCAAGCGTGTTGGGCACGTGGCTAACGCGCGTGGGCGATCGCGTATACTTGCATGCCAAATACCTCACGATTTGCGCAGAAAGTCTTCATCAGACATGCGCCATCTGGCCTCGAACACGTTAGCACTCACAATCTCGCTACTCTACACACTTACCACGACGACTCTGCGGAGTCAAGACCGACCATGAGCTGTCACAGCTCCTCCATGATCGGAGCCCTGAATCGGACACATGTCTGGTTCTTTCCCGGGTTCGTGCATGGCCCCGAAAGCTTCTACTGTGGACTTCTGGTTTGGCGTTGCTACATGTCATTTAGGAGAGGGACAAGCCTCCGCGTTTTCTGGTTGGCGCGGAGGCGTCCGGGCTTGTTTCGTTGACCTCGGCATACGTGCGCAGATATAGGTAGTGGGATACGTGGAACTTCGGGGCCTCCGAGGAGTCGATTGGATTAGACGACAGAAGGGTTGTGCAGTGAGGCTGCAATGCGAAGCAAGGGACAGGTGAGATGGACGCGTATGAGAAAGCGATCCACGAGCAAGGAATCACTCCACCAGAACATTTGCTTGAGGAAAGCCAGCATCTTCTGACTACAAATCACATGCTAGAGGACAAGGAGCTTGATTTTCAGATCTGCATCCTCCCGTACTCAACATATCCACTTGCTCCATTCGACCTTTCCCTCCTTCCCCCGTTCCGCGAGCCAGGCGCGGCAACAACCCACGACACAAGCGCATAAGAATCATCACATTTACATGACAATGCTGCCCCGGATGGTAGGACTCAACTGCAGGACGGAACAACCCTGTCGGGCCGGTCGCAAACCATGGGAAGAGTCGTTCGACCACGTAAAACCGGACCACAGTCGCGCACACTGATTACCAGAAGCAGACAATCGGAGTGAGATTAGGTTTTGGCAGATAGAGTTCGAAAGTCCGAACGGCGTAGTTCGTACTCCAGACCTGGTGCATCCAGCCCGCGTAGCTTCTTCGGCCACACTGGGAGTGAAGATCAAGGGGAACCTTGGACCGCGCTCTTCCGCGTAGAGATGCCCCCCAGAATGGAGAATGTCACCGTAAACGGCAGAGTTCACGCATACGGTTCCTTCCGTCGCGTAGTTTCCTCGGGCAAGATTTTTTTCCCCAGGGTCACCCAGAGTCGCGTAAACTGCGGTGGGGATAGAGTTTGGCCTGCCACATGGTCATGCTTGGTGGCAGAAAAATATTCACGTCCCGGACAGGTGGTAACTTTGAGCGTCTCGTGCGTGCGGACGTAACATGAAGTTAATTGTGGTTCGAGGTAGAGGTCGGAGTAGTCGCCGTGCTAGCATTCGCACGTCCGTGTAGTGATGGACTGTAACAGGATACGGGACCTATCTCCGGTACATGCCATTGTGTTGCTAGTAGATGTGGAGCGAACGGAACAAAGGGGACTTGGGGGTGCGTGAGTGACATGCAGGAGTAGGAGTTTGAGATTTGCATGTAGCGATTGCCCACAAATCGAGCCACAAATCTTGCAGCGGATGTTGGCCCGATGGCTGATCGACTTCTCTCCCCCCCCCCCCCCCCCCGCCGTCCGCGTTCCGCGCCATGGATGAGATTTCCCGACCGCTCTCATCGTACCAGAGACGTTTCGAAGAATCTGTCTCCGGGCCTGCGTACAGTTTCTAGTACAACGTGCATGCATGCGATCGACAGGAACCTCTGCCCGATAGAGTAGGTACAACAGCCTAGGCGGGTTCCGAGAGGCAGTCGGAAAAGGGTTGTGGCTTGCGGGTTTGCGGGTTTCAATCCTATGCTCGGGCGCAGGGACAATGACGTATCCGAACGGAAGGTGGAGCGAGGTGTCTAGATGTGTCTTGACGGGAAGTCGCAATACGGTATAGGATGGGCCGAGGCCGTCTGAGACGGCACGCTGGACCACGTGAGCAGGCGTTGTCGTGTCGCGTCGCATTCTGTCTGTGCGCCTTGTTTGGCCGGGTGAGGCGATCGTGGAGAAGTGTTGGGATAGCGGCGATCAGGCATCAACGACGAGCATCAACAACGAGCATCAACACCACGAACTACGAGGCACGACGATTGTCACGAGAGCAGGGCTTGTGCCAGCGACCGCAACTGAATCGACATCATGGGCCCCGCACCGCCCGGAAGTCAGGTCGCCCCTCTACCCACAAACTTGCCCTTCCGGCTCGTCAGCAAAACCATCGGACAAGGCGCATATGCCTCGTGAGTTCCTTCATCTCTGCTCTTGTTCTTTCCCTCTAAGCCTGCCGCAGTATTCGCAAAGCCGTCCCCCACAATGCACCGAAACCCGTCATCGCCATCAAGTTCATCAACAAAGAACACGCGCTCCGCACTGGCCGCTTGACCCCGAAACAAATAAAGATGGAGATTGTGTTGCATCAGCATCTCGGGAAACACCACAACATCATCCATTGCCTGGGCTCTGGCGAGGATGCGCTGTGGACGTGGATTGCTATGGAACTGGCTGAAGGAGGCGACTTGTTTGATAAGATCGAGGCAGACGAGGGCGTGGGAGAGGACATCGCGCATTTATACTTCTCGCAGCTTGTCAACGCCGTGGCGTATATGCATAGCATGGGCGTGGCCCATAGGGACATTAAACCTGAGAACGTCCTGTTGAGCGCGGAGGGAGACCTGAAGTTGAGCGACTTCGGACTGGCAGCCCTCTTCAAGAAAGATGGCCAACTGCGGCTTTGCAACACAGTTTGCGGCTCGCCACCCTACATCGCACCCGAAATCGTTAGCGGGAGACGAAGCAAGCGGGCCGACGTTCTGGACCTGGGATACGCTGCCAACATCTGTGACGTCTGGAGTTGCGGTGTCGTATTATTCGTTCTCCTCGTCGGCAACACACCCTGGGACGAGCCCACAACGCGATCCGAAGAATTCAAGGAATACGTCGATACAGGAGGTCATACAACCGATGAGCTCTGGGCTAAGCTTCCGCCTGAGATTGTCAGCTTGCTTCGAGGTATGCTCAAGGTGGAACCAACACAGCGATTTACACTGGACGAAGTACGCACACACCCCTGGTTTACACGCACAAACCCATACCTAACACCTTCGGGACGCAATGCCAATCCAGTCGGTCTAGCAACACAGATGCTGTCTCAACTACGCATCGACTTCACCCGACCACCCACCCGATCCCAGCGCGGCCTCTCCCAAGGGGAAAACGGTGAAGCAATGGACATTGACACTGAAAATGATCCCCGCCGCTCCAGCGCCATCCACATCCTCTCCTCGACACAGCCCGAGACGCCTTCCGCAGACACGCCTTTTGACTGGGAACGTCCGCCCCGCCTCGCTTCCCATGACGGCCTCTCCGCTTCCCAACCCACCACCACTACCGCCTACGCAGCCAGCCACCAAACCCAAAGGAGTTCCACGCCCTTTCTATCGCAGCTCCCCTCGTCAACCCAGGACATGCTGTCCCAAGACCCCAGCATGACACAATTCAGCTCCCAACCAGGCGTACCCTTGACCTTTACCCAGGCCGCCCGTAAATTTGCAGACATCCTCCCTTCATACTCCATGGCTAGATTTATTTCTCCACACCCGCTTTCCCTCTTACTCCCTTTGCTCCTCGCTGCGCTGAATCGCCTCGGTGTGCCTGCTCCGTCTTTTTCGGCTCAGCAGATTGAAGACGCCGAGGCGAGTGGCAGCGCTAGTATACGCGTTAAAATGGCGGATGGGCGGCGCCAGGGACTTAATGGCCACGTCGTTGTCGAGAAAGCAGTTTATGAAGGCGCAGGTTACTGGGAAGTCAGGTTTGTCAAAGCGAGTGGCGATCCGCTGGAATGGAGACGGTTTTTCAAAAACGTGGTGCTTTGTGTCGGGGATGTTGTACTGAGACCTAATTGATTGGCTTAAGGTGATAGTATGCAGAGGAGTCGTTTTGTAATGTGGATATGTTATAGAGGGCGTTGGGGTTTGTGTCTTGATTGAAAAGCCAGCTTGGCTTGGGCTTAATGGTATCATGAATGTAGCTGTTTATGAATATAGACGAAGAAGGATCTGGACTCTGTCGTTCTGACAAATAACAAGGCGGTGGCGGTCATTCAGTAGCGAAGTATCAATTGTTGAGAAGTAAAAAAGCCATGAGACGTATAAATCGGTATGGTTTTCTTTCCCATCTCAAAAGCTATCAATCGTATTTGCCGCTAGCGAGTGGCCTCTACTCAATTCATCTACAACATCATAGCACTAATAATGACAGCAGCGGCACCAACCATCATCCCACTCATGCGCACACTACTCGCCGCATCTTCCTTATCCTCCCCACTTCCACTTCCTCCACTCGCGTCTCCACCTCCATTATCGCCGTCATCACCGGCAGCAGGCTGGTCTTCAGCCTTCAGATCCCCCGCACCATACGGCTTAAAGCCACCGGAAATCGAGCTCTTGTGCCCTGTACTTCCTTCGACACACTTGCTCTCATCCTGAAACGCATCCCAAGCCTGTTTCCACGCCGCATCGGGATCCGCATACGTATCCGCCGTGTAAAAGACTCTACAGTCGCTAGCTTCGTAGATATACTGCAGTGGTGTACCAGACGCGTCGCCCTTGCGGACCTGGTCTTGCGATTGCAGACGAGACCCTGTGTCGCCTGCGCGCAGCATGACTTGCGGGACATTAGCAATACCCGAGAGGACGTCATCCGATTCGGAAAAAGCGGACAAGTCGGCCAAGGAACTCAGGTTCAAAGCTGTCTCGGCGTAGACTTGCCAATAGTACAAGGGGGTGACTTCGCCGCCTTTGCTGCCCGTGACGGCTTGGATGGGCTTGTTTTCTGGGCGGCCGCCTACGGTGACGGCTTTGACGCCTGCGAGATTCTTGAGCTCTTCGTGGAAAGAGGCGCATGAGGAGCCGCAGAGCGCGTCGGTGTACATGACTATGTTAGACGCGTTGAAGGGCGTTGGCCGTGTGCCGTTTACGAAACGGAAACCTTCAGGAAGGATGGAGACCTCGTCTGTGTACTATGTATTTTGTCAACGTAAGATCATGCGGGGAAAGAAATATAAGTCTTACGTTGTATCGTATGGTCGATGTGTAGCTGTCGCCATTTAGCTTCACCGGTCCGTTGAAGTCGTTCCATCCATTGAAATCTGTCCCTTCGCTATTGCGGAAATGCCACCAAGACCAATATCGGTAGGTAAAACTCTCCTCGATATCTTCCGCCACAAAGCCTAGGAAATCTCTTTCTTTCGCAGTGTTACCTCTGATCTCATCTACAGCATCGCCAATCTTAAGGAAGGCATCCGAAGCCCTGTATCGCTGCCCAGAAAAGGGTTCCATCTCGGGGAAGAGCTGCATGAAAGCATCCAAAAGGAGATTGGTGTTGCCTCCACCATTTTCGCGCAAATCAATGATGAGATTTTGCTTATTCTCACTGATGCATTGACTGAGAAATTCTGAGATGGTAGACTGGAACTCGTTGTTGAAATCGACTTCATCCATGTACGAGGGATTGCTGAAGGAGATAATCTTGAGCACGGCGACATCATCGTAACCGTCGCCGTTGAGAAAATACCCTGCCACGACCCCACTGGAAGATTCTACAACAGCTGATGCGTAGTAACTGCCGCTAAGCTGGCGCTTGTTGCGGCGGTGGTAAATACCTGTAGGAATACGAGGAACAGGACCAGGGGCGCTGGGAGAGACGATGTGAGTGATTCCCACAGGCGTATTTGGCTTAGGGCGAGTTGTGCCAGGCGAAGTCGTACCGTCTTTGGTACTGGCTGTCATGTAATAGAAGAGATCGCCTGTGCAAAAGGCGTCGAAGAAGGACTCCCCGTCCGTAATCCCATAGAAACTGAAGTCCGAGCTGGCAGTGTTTGGAGTAGAGGCGGCTGAACCGTTTGCCCATGTTATGTCCGTACTGTTGCCGTCGTATTTACCCATGACGATAAATGAGCCGTAACTGTCTGTATCTCCTTTCGCCAACATGTTGTTCAATAAGCCATCCGAGTCGATATACTGTGACCACGAAGTGGACAGAAGGAATTCATAAGGATCCTGGCCGTTTATACTGGTGATTGCAGACACGTCCGAACTGCGCTCAGCCAGAGCAGCAACATCATCGGCAACGTACAGTTTTGGAAGCGCTGTACCGTTCTCGGAGATGGATGCGACATTGAACCCGCGGTAGAAGTCGAAGATTTGGAGTATGTCAGGTCTGTAGTTGAAGTGGAAGTTGCCTGTCCGTATTGTAATGTTCTGGATGGCGAGTTGGACAGCATATTCGGACGAATATGAGCCGAGATTGCTCTTAATGCTGTCCAATTCCGCTTCGATATCCAACGCTCCAAACTCCCAGTCATCCCCGGGATTCTTCAACCATTCAATCTCGGACTGAAATGTCCATATCCTCTTGAGTTCATCAATCAGTTGTTCATTTCCGTTAATATCTACGGGAACAGACTCAAGACATTCGAAGGCGACCTGGGCTTCTATGTAGGTTCCCTCGTCTAGTTGCGCGGCGGCGACTGCGCAGGGCTCAGAAGACGAGGACTGAGCTACTACTAATACTGCGAAAGCCAGGAGCAGAGTGCCCTTGAACATGATGGGCATGCAGGCCCTAAGATCGATGTAGCTGTGGCAAACGGGTATCGCGCAATGTTATAAAAAAACGAATAAGATGGAAATAACAAACAACCATAGAAAGGGACAGAGTGGCTAAAATAATGAAGACCACTGAGGCTGGGAAAAATCCATGGGTGAAAGGGATGCATCGTGTCAAAGGCTGCAGGATGTCGCCTAACCAAAAAAATGACAACAGACAAACCAGAAGCCGCACCTTGACACACTTTGCTTCTGTTAGTTAGGCTGCCGGGAGGCCTGAGCTGTCGCATATGGGACGCCTTTGCAAAGAGATGATTTCCCGCGCCACACTCTAAGGGGGGTGATTCCTGCCTGTTCCTAGACTAGAGCCCGTTGTTCAAGCTGGATGATCACCACCTGCCAATAACGCTCGCTTGGCCGCAATCAAAGCGCCATCCATTCAGCGTCTTGCAAACTCCTCATGCACCACCATATGGTGCGGGCCACGGTATCACGTGTTTTTTGTGCTCATCCTTCACATACTGGCTGAAACATGGAACTGCACCACAGCGTTTACTGCGACAGCCTGTTGGCGTCTTGGCCCTGGGGTATACATTATCCCTACCAAGCCTGTCACCCGTTGAATCTGCTGAGAATGTCTGAGCTGTTCCTCGCATTGAGAAATCTACTTTTGGTGACAGTGCGTAGAGCTTAAAGTGAGCCAAGTGTGGCGCGGCAGTATGCAGGACGGACGCACCATGAGCGCGTGAGCGCGGACGAATCTTACATGCGGTATGGCGTGCGCATGGTTAGGCGAGCAACGCGAGGCTGTGATATTGACCGGTCAGGCCCGACTACGCCATGTTTGAGGAATTTGAACGGCAACAATACTGAGAATGTGGAGATCTGCAAGATTGTTGTCACTGAGAGATTGGCACAGGTGGTGCCGACGTGATTTTGGAACAGAAGTGACTGCGACGTCATGCCAAGCCCTTCCATCGAGACACGTGAAGGCTGCGAAAACCTGGGGAAAGTAAATAACAGAATATGTACGATCGTGGGATGTATCCATGGTTTGACAGTTATGTGGCATCGCCTTAGCCACCATTCTGGAAGCGCAATTATGTACCTAAAATGTCAACGCGTTGTTGCAAGTATTCACGACACTCTATTCTACACTTGTGTCCGTGCCTTCCACGTAAAATTGTTAGTCCAAATCCACTTATGTGCAGGTAAGAAGGGCGACACATGCCCCCGAAACGAAGCAGCCTTTGCGGGACGCGAGGCAGATTACCGACCGCTGCTTGGAATACTGCCCCGTTCGAAAATCAGGCCTCCCAAGCTTTAGCCCTAAACCCACAGAATCGGTCCGTCGCTGGTAGACCGGTGGTCAATATACGACAAGAGTGACCCATCACATTTTGCTCCCCACACTTGGCCCCCATCCGTGATGCTACTTCGCCAACGGACTGGTCCATTGAATCAGCACGTTGAAGCATATGATTAAAGGACTGTACACCCGACTGTGCCGACTTGTCCACATGACTCACGATCCAGGGATGTGTGATGACATCGTCGAGACTCATACGCTCCGTCGCTTCAAGATACAATAGCTACCATGGTTCAGTCAGCACTTTTTTGGTGACCTATGCCTAGGCTTCCTCGTCGAAGATGACTTACCTCCATGATCAGTTCTTCCGCGCCCTTGCTGACACGTCCTGGAAACTTGATTCTCTTGCCCTTGAAATTCGCAATCTTCTTTTCCGTGCCCTTGACATCCTTCACCTCGAATGGCGGTTTATCAACTAGCAATTCGTACATGAGAACCCCCAGGCTCCATTGATCGATCGTCTTGGTATATGATCCTCCGCTCATTCCGGGCATGACCGCGACTTTGGGGCTCAGGTAATCCGCCGTCCCGCAGACAGTAGACCGAAACCCAGATTCAGAGTGTACGGAGCATCCAAGGCCGGCGAGCTTGATCTTAGAGTGGAAGCTCAGAAGTATGTTCTCTGGGTTTAGATCGCGATGCATGATGTCCTTGCTGTGCATACGGCATAGTGCGGACGCGAGTTGAGTGATGTAGATAGCGGTTGTGTTCGGTAAAACGACCCTTGAGCTGCTGCTTTAGCTTACTGTACGAGCTGCCGCCGGGTGCGAATTCGAGGACGGGGTACATTTTGTTCTCATCATGGAATCAAGACAAAAGCTTGAGAATGTTCTTATGTGCAAGGTTCTGGTGTATCTCTAGCTCGCGGCGTATCAGTATCCTCTCCTCTTGGCTGATGGCTTGTGCTTTTGATATAATCTTAAGTGCGCAGATGTAGTTTGTAGACAGGTGGCGGGCGAGATAGACACGTCCAAATTTTCTGCGACCGAGGGTGCCTCCGACTTCAAAGTCACGCGCTGTAAGAGTGGGTGTGGTTCGGAGCAGGTTGAGAACGATTATGTTGCGGTGTCGCTGCGGATTTTATAGCTGGATGAGGACGGCGATGGGGTCGAGAGCTTGAAGCTGACAGCTTCTTCAATAGCGGAGAGTGGGTTTATGGCTCGCCTTGAGCGTCCGCGTCTATTTGTCGTGCTACTCTGCGCTGCTGCCTTGGTGACCTTCGAAAATCTATGCAATCCTAAGGCGCTGAGCTTGGCTTTTGTGCTCTGCATTTGCCCACCGTCTTAGCACTGGTGGCATGGACAAGAAAGTGGTCACTTACCGATGAATTCAATCCATCAAATATAGCACTAAGCTCTCTCATATCTGCGGGAGGCTTCTTTGGAGCCATGTCGTTCACTTTGTGGATAGATGTTGAGGTGCCGAACGTACGGGATGGACAAGTGAGTGTTGCGATTGCTGCATTGCTATTGCTATAGAGACCAAGCTCAATGGCCCGTTATCACTTGTACGCCATTGCCCTGAGTGAGGTACTCTTTCACTCGTCGTCCAGCTGAACGCGGATTCCAACCACCACGTCGCTCACAACAACAAACGCCCAAAACAGCCCGCTCTCCCACCATCGCTATTATGCTAGACTATGCGAATACCGGGTGTTTAGACTCAAAAATTGCTGCTATTCTCATCAGACAACACCACCGGGGATCGGACTCGGTCTGGCATCGCCGAGCAATACAACGCTCGGCTCTGCCAGACCCTACGAGTCGTCGGTTCGATCCCCGGCGATAATAGAAGGGAGACCGCACAGACACCCAGACTCGCCGGGTCGTACGCACACCGATTGTCTGTTACCTTAAAGGGGACCGTCACCATGGGTTGCGTGGAGGGGCGCCCATCTCAGTTCTGTTTTTGGTATTTTTACTCTTGTAGAGTTGCATGCGGAAGAAGCTCCGGATGGATGTAGCATCAAGCCAAATGCCACTATCGAAAGAAAAAAAAGCCTTCCTTTTGCTTGCAGTCTAACATCTGTTATGTCGCAGGTATCAGATGAAGTGGGGCGCTGTGGTCCAACAGCGGTGCTTGGTGATCAGGCCACAAGAGATGGCGATGACAGTCCCAGCCTATCTTCAATAATGCTAACAATCTCCCTCCAGTCTTTCATTGCACCACCTCCAATGTCTCCGCAAGCCAGCTCTTTCTCCATAGGCTGCAGCACCTCGAACCAACCTCCGTTCTTGATGCCCCACTCTTCTTCCAGGATGCGCACTTGAGTTTTCGTAATGGGCTGAAACCACATCGCTGTGTTCATACTCGGAGCGACTAGTACCCTTTTCTTTTGCACGCCTCCCTTCTCTTGCGGCCACTGCACGCCTGGTATGCTCCTCACCGGATCAATCAACCCCGTAGTATCCCAGGCACGTACGACAGACAGAAGCAGGTTGTCCGACCAGCCTTGTGTGATCTTGGCGAGTTCATTGGCACTCAAAGGAGCAATGACCATGATATCTGCCCAGCGACGCAGCTCGATGTGTAGAATCTTGTTGCCTCGTACCCATGGCTCCCTCCACTCGTCCTCGTCGAAGTATACACCATCAACATTCGGCAGCGCTTCTAAATCTTCTATTGAAGGCTGCTCTTCGCTCTGACCCTGCAAGAAGTTCGTTGCGGCAGTCGTGAATATGAGCCGTACGCGCACATTCGCGTGCTTCGCAAGTGCGTTGATCATATTTGGTATTTTGATGGTCGCCACTGACCCCGAGGCACAGAGTAGAACGTGTATGGTATCATCGTGGTGGTCGAAAGCAAATGGGTCGGCTTGCTGGGGGTCCCGTACTTGATGCTGAACGGGCCAGATATTGAGAGGTTTGAGGTCGCGTACTTCGACGGTCATGATGCGCTGCTATCAGTTAATGTGAAAGAGTCAGTATGTGAGCAAAGAGGTCTGGGACATGAATGTCTAGGCTTTGCGACGTGGAGATAGCATTACAAATGCGAGCTGTCGCGTACTGGCGGGATAGTTGATGTGGTGAAGTCTGACGGACGCTAACTCGCTTATCGGATAGCCCCGCGGAAAGGCAGGCCGCCGTCAGTACTCCCAAGCTGCCCAGGTGGCTTGCCTGAAACTAAACACCAAGCACCCTACATCAAGACGCCTACATAGCCACATGAATACATTGCCGTAAGTCTAGGGTACTATCAGCCTCTCTTCGGAACAACGGAGCTCCCTCATTCCGCGGGCGAGCACGACCAACCTCACGAGAGCTTATCTCCGTTCAACCCCGCTTTTTACTCAAGCATGCGTTACGCCTTTTCAAGTACACATTAAGCCAACAAGGGAACAAAGAGACTCCTAACATCTTAGTGTATCATGGCTCAAACATGCTATTCTAGAAGTAGTCTCTATTTTCGGCGCGCTGCCACTTAGGTACAAAGCTGCCTAGCTAGCCATGACTTCATCCATAGCGGGGTGGGCTACGGGGCTACGGCTTTAAGTGCAATGCCAGTGTCATTGTCTGGGTACTGTATTAAGTCCGCAAAATAATTCTCAAGTATCTCCCGTCTTCGTCCGCCTCCTTACTCGACGATCATCCTTGTAACACTCGGTCGAATCTACGGATACTCCAGAATAATTGTGCGTCCTGAAGATAAATAGCACCAATGATCGCGTGCGGGTAACTTCAATCAACCAGCAAGCTTCACTCGAATGAAATACCAACAACACAACCAAATTTCTCACAGCTCGATATGTCTCTTCCCACAGCACCTCTCGGCCGCAACGGTCCCCAAGTCAACCGCCTGGGTCTTGGTCTGATGGGACTATCCGTCGCTTATGGACCCGCAAAGCCCGACAATGAGCGTCTAGCTCTTCTTGACCGCGCTCACGAACTGGGAGAACGATTCTGGGACTCCTCAGACATGTAAGCATTGGAGCTCTCAAACTACCGTGGTTTGATTATGCCAACATCAACTCTAGATACGGCGACAATGAAGACCTGCTTGGAAAGTGGTTCAAAGCCAATCCATCAAAGCGATCTGACATCTTCCTTGCCACTAAGTTCGCTATCAAAAACCAAGGCGCGGAAATCGATTCTTCCCCAGAATACGTAAAGGAAGCCGTGGAGAAATCGCTCCACCGCTTGGGTCTCCCTCAAATCGACCTTTACTACTGCCACCGTGTGGACCAGAAGACACCCATCGAACTTACGGTGAAGGCCATGGCCGACCTCGTCAATCTCGGAAAAGTCAAGTACCTCGGATTGTCGGAGGTCAGCTCAGAGACACTGAGGAGGGCACACAAAGTCCATCCAATTACCGCTGTACAGGTCGAATACTCGCCGTTTGCAATTGAGATTGAGAGCAAGCAGATTGATCTGCTGAAGACGTGCCGCGAGTTGGGCGTTGCCGTTGTTGCCTACTCGCCGTTGAACCGCGGCATGTTGACCGGCGCTCTCAAGAGCCCAGACGATTTCGACCAGAGCGACTTCCGTCGCTTTGCTCCTCGATTTAGCCAGGAGAACTTCCCGAAGAATCTTAAGCTCGTGGACCGCATTGCAGAGATCGCAAAGTCAAAGGGTGTTACTCCCGGGCAGCTGACGCTGGCCTGGTTGATGGCGCAGGGCGAGGACATCTTCCCCATCCCGGGTACCACCAAGCCGGAGAGACTGGAAGAGAACGTGGGTAGCTTGAAGGTTCAACTGACCAAGGAGGAGGAACAGACTATTCGCAAGGCGTGCGAAGAAGCAGAGATTAGTGGTGGAAGGTACCCTGAGAGCTTCATGAAGGCTTGCTATGCTGATACCCCGCCACTCTAGCAGAACAGTGCTGCGGCAGCCAGTGGCAGCGACAAGCCCACAAGGTCAGCAGACATTGCAGGCGGCATATGAAATGGTGTCATGTCTGATACAAGAGCCCTTAGAGGTGCATGATGAGAAAATGTATATTATGTGTGCAAAGATACATAACCAGACGATGATGAAGGAATGCTCCTCTCAGTCTCGTACTGTGAGCTTTACAATAACATCACTCTGTTTGACAAACCCCGCATTCCGCGTCTTCCACGGCCTATTATGCGCCATACGCATATCGAAATGGCGCAGAATTTCGGGAACAAGTTTATACACTTCCGCCAACGCGATCTAAACCTTTGGATTAGCATTGACTTCTTAGAAGGGGAGTCTGTCTTCCTCTCTCAACAATAAGAGGCATACTCACATTCTTGCCAATGCAAGTTCTCGTCCCCGCCCCGAAAAAAGCCATTCCCTTCTCCATCTCAAAGTTCCTCGCCTGACTCTCTAGCCATCGCTCGGGCCGAAACAACGCAGCGTCTTCGCCAAAAAAGGCAGTGTCGTGCTGCACGGTGTGCGGATTAACGCCAACGTGATATCCCGCGGGGATGTGGTGATTCGAGAGCATAATACCCTGGGCCGGCGAAACACGACTCATGCTAACGGCCACGCTGGAGAAAAGGCGCGAGGTTTCTTTGATACACGCACTAATGTAGGGCAGGTGCGTTGTAGATTCTGCATACGTGACAGGTTTGCTGAGGAGGTGATCCTGCGCTTGTAGTTCTTGGACTGCAGCGTGCATGGCTGAAGGGTGCTTCATGAGGTAGTACAACACTGCGCGCATGTTTGATGCGGTTGAATCTGAACCAGCCATTATCCCGGCCCAGGACTCGAGCGTGACTTCTTTGTGGGTGAAGTCATTTTCTGCTCCTTTTTCGTGCACGGTGCGTAGGAGTTGGGAGAGGATGTCATTGTGGTTCTCGGTTTCCTCGGTGGAGCGTTGGAGTCGCACTTGGGTTTGATGTTTGGCTTCCGTGGTTGTGGCACGGATGGCAAGGAGACGTTTTAGCATACCGGGGATGCACATGGCTACGAGCATTAATGTACTACGTATGTAACTTGGGGCCACGGCGATCATATGCAGGAATGGGACACAGTTGTCGACTGCTTCGATGAAGGAGTCTACGTCTGTACCACTCTCTAGAAAACCAAGCGTGCGGCCGAAGATGACATGACCGATTGTTTCATAAGCATAGAGTTCGATCCAATGTCCTAGGTCAACGTTTTTTTTCACGGCAAGCTCTTTCGACTTCTGCATTAACAGCATTGTGCATCCGTCGATTGCATCTTCGTTTTGTAGAATGCTGGTCATTTGGTATACGGGCTGGACGATCCGGCGATGTCTTGCGTGTTTCTGTTCGTCTTGCTCGGTGAATAGATCCGCATGCTCGCTGATACCGCGGGGACGGAAGGGAGTGTACCTAGAGCCGACGGGCTGTATCAGAGCGAGTCACATCCCGATCATGTCCCACGATGACATACCAGTCAGTTTTAATCAGAGGTCTCTTGGTAGAGTAGATAAGACGGATTGCATTTGGATCACTGGATACTACTTCGTTTGGGGCGATGCGCAGAAGTTGGCCGTACTGTTTGTGAAGTGCGCTTTGTGCCACTTCGAGATCCCCCAAATACATGTGGTACACTGTGGTTCAATAGATTGTCAGTTCAATGATATTTTTAATCGCTAGAAAGCAGCCTGCCACATACTGGTATTTGTTAGCATATCTTGGTGATGGTTTAACCTGGGATAACTACCTCAGCCATGTTCGGGAAACGGCAGGCCACAGCGGACCATGCACACGAGCAAGGGGGTGGAATGTCCGACAATATATGATCCAGACGAACCAGTAAAGAAGAAATGATAGAAAGAGTTTGGTGACAGAGCTGATGGATAAAAGGTTAATCATCATCATTGTGAGGCGCATCGTGTGTTGTGTTCCAGGTCAGGTTTGCTGAGTTGATTCTATCGCAGATGTAACAAGCCGGTCTAATAAGTATGCCAAGTTGCAGGTAGCTTCTCCATAGCCTGCATAAGAACGCCCTCGTGCGACGGGGTTCTGCTACGAGTGGCAACCCAGTAACGGGTTGTAGAAATATCCCCTCTTTTCGGCTACACATGTGAGCATACAGCTGCATCCGTGGCGCACCAACAAGAAGATGAGCAATAAAAGCTGCAGGATTGTGGGTGCTATCTCAGGATAAATGAGTAGTGGCTTCTGCAGGATAAACTTGCAGCAGTAGCTTCCCATGCATCTGTGCTACTGAACATGGTGTCTAGAGAGTAGATTGAGCAAGTATGTAAGCCTTTCGGGTATACAAGGCCGATAATGTGGAGGATGATTCGTGTCATATCGGTAATGTAGTCCCCGGTATATATGTGCAGGTGGGCTGCGAACACGACGGTGTCCAGGCAAGAGGTGACGCACACATGATGTCGCGTCATGAGTAGAAAGTCCATGCAAGGCCACCACCGCCGCGTGTGCGGGCATGGACCCAGTGACGATATCTAAGACTCTTGAGATCAAATCTACTATCGCAACAAAATGAGGTGATGCTTAAGTAGACGGAGAACGTTTAGAGGAAAGCTCTCGTCTCATCGCAAAACAGAAGACTCGGAAGAAGATCAGCAACATAGAGGCTCTCAAAGCGAGCGACGAAACGCATCATTACATGTTACTTTGACGGGTGAGCGTACCTAGATAAGCATCGCCATGTTGGTGCGTGGAAAGGCAATTGCACAAGGCAGAGGACGGGAGTTGCTGGGTAGACTGTATCATGTGACATCGTGTGTGGAGTGTGTTGTACGCGATTGGGCCAAAGGCCACGACACGCACCTTCACCCAAGGAAGCATACTACGCATTCCAGCCACCAACAATGCCTGTCGGCCTCTCTCTCTCGCCCTACAACGTGCAATTGTCCCGATAGTCGACTGGATCGAGCAGCAAAAACCCATCGTCTTCCCTTTTACTCTGATTTACAAGTTCGTCGCAGCAGCAACCCCACCATGGCTCCCCCGCCGTCCTCCCTCTACACGCTCTCCTTCCTCATAGCAACACTTGCCACCCTCCTAGTCGCAGCAACTCTGCGCATCCTCGCAATCCTACCGAATGCGCGTTCAAAAACGACGCCATTGCGCAAGCGCCCGCTCGCAACGCGCGTGCTCATCGTGCTAGGCTCCGGCGGCCATACGCACGAGATGTTGTGCCTACTCAAGGACCTCGACACGAAGAAATACACACATAGAACATACGTAGTCAGCAGCGGCGACGCGTTTTCTTCGCAGCGAGCCGCAGAGTTTGAGCGAGGACTAGAAGAAAGGGAGCGGTCACGAGAGAAAGAGGCAGTCGAGCAAGATGCTCTGAGAGCAAAGCCGGTGCTGGAGATGACGGGTATAGACGGCCAGGCACACGTTTTGGATACAAAAGGAGGGGGTAGACCGGCGTGTACGGGCCCACGTCACTTCAACATTGTCAATGTCCCTCGTGCAAGGAAGATTCATCAACCGCTCCTCACGACGCCGCTATCCTCTCTCTACTCTCTGTTCTCTTGCTTTGCACCTTTGTTACGCGTACCGCCGCTGCTTCCAGGCCAGGCACCCACTACGCCCTACGAAGCCGCGGCTGCCGACCTCCCCGACCTCATCATCACCAACGGTCCCGCTACAGCCGTTATCCTTATCCTCGCCAGCCTCGTATTACGTTTCTTCAACATCAAGGGTGCAAACAGCAGAGGCAAGTGCAAGACAGTATATGTGGAGAGTTTCGCACGGGTCAAGACACTGAGCCTGAGTGGGAAACTGCTATTGAGGGTTGTGGATCGGTTTCTGGTACAATGGGAGGAGTTGGAAGGTGCGGGTGGCAGAGCAGAGTACTGGGGCGTACTAGTATGATGAAACAATCTCTGTGATGATGCATAAGTGGAAGGAAAAAATAGCGTTTGATGTACATTTACAGCGAAGATACCCCCCCGGATAGGCTACACAAAAAAAGGCCTGCATCGAGTTGCTGCTTCAGTTTGTGCTCTTGTATAGATATACATTGTATATGTTACAACTCTCGTTTACCATTGACCGCGCTGCAATCGTGTCGCAGGGTCAGGAGAACAGACCCGTGACCTAGTCCAACTCCTGGGTTTGCGTAGGGATCTGCTTCTTGCCTAAGTAGGGCTTTGTAGCCTTCTTCTGCATGTGCTGTCCTAGCGCAGCCAGGAGGCTCTCCTGGTCAACTAGAGGCTGCTTCTTCAGCGCCTCGGCCTTCCTTCTCTGCTCCATCTCCCACCTCAACTGCATAGGCGTCTTCATGGCGTCAGCGGCTCGCTTCTGCTCCTTCGCAATCTCCCGCGCAAGCACGCCTTGCTCAGAGTGTCTAGGGATCTTGATACTGCGTGGGGCATCCGGATCCTTGCTCATTTCCTTCTTGGTCTTGATAGAGAAGTCGCGGATATCGTTGCGGAGTTCCTCGCCGAGAGTGTCAGGGAAAGGTGGTGCAACGAGGAGGTACGACATGGACTGTGATCCTTCGACAACATTTCGTGTGGTGTCCACACCATCCCATGCTTCTTGGACGTCGTCGTTCTTACTTTGTGGCGGCTTGGATTTGAATCTTCCTTGCTGCTCCCTCTCAATCTCGGTCAAGTTTTCTGCAATGCCGTCGGACTTCAGGGCCATTGTTGAGTCTTGTTCTCTGCTCTCCTTGTTGCTGCTTCGCCAGCGGCTGAGACTAGAGAATGGTTGACTGACGGTGGCTATGGTCTTCTTCAGCCACGTTCGATTGTCTGCACCTTTTTCTTCCCCGACGCTGACCTCTTCGGTCAGCTCTTCGCGCTCCCACGGCCATTCGATGCGATGGTTTGTCCCGGCAATGTAGCGGTGAAAGATTGGAAGTCCGTTTCGAGGGTCATATTGATGCTCCTCTGGGATTTCCGAGTTGCCGTAGTCGGTCCCGGTGTAGGGGTCGATACCGGTAGTGTGTCGCTCCATGAAGATCTTCTCTACGATGACGTCCTTGTAACGCTTCACACCTCCTTGGTTGATCTCAGAGGGTATTACGAGGCGGAGGCTGGCGAGAGGAATTGGCACTTCGCTTTCATGCTTGGGGCCCATTTCTTCGTTGGCAGCACTGAAGACGCTCGAGTCGTAGTATTGCTAGGCATTATTAGCAATCAAGGTGTGCAGCACAGAGCAATGATAAATACCATGTTGATGCCTTTGACAAGAACCTCGTGCGTCCTTTCGATTACGTCTTGGACGACACCAATCTTGCCCGCATCTTTGCCCTTGAGAACCACGACACGATCTTGCTTCACAATGGGAAAGTATTTCTTGTCGTCGACGACCAGCGGGTATTCCAACTCCAGTCCCTTCTTCTCCCTCACCATGTTGCGGTTTTTCTGCGTTCTGACGGGGATCTCGGGCTTCTGCACCTGGTTCGATGACAGCGCGCCGTACTTGTCTGCGTTGGGGCCCACGGCACGGTTTGGTCTCAAGGGGCCTAGCTTCCAGTCCTCCTTTGCATTGGCCAGCGCGCTTTTCCTGACCTTGTGGATGTTTTCATTCTCCCACATGATACGCTGGATGACGGCTTGCTTGGAGTCCCATTGCTCCTGCTTGACTTGTTGCCGCTTCTTGCGCTCTCGCTCGTGCCATTGGATTGCATTCTTTACTTTTCGGATTTCCTTGAGCTTCTTTGCCTGGCGGGCGGCGTTTCGCCCGGGCCGGACGACCAATTGGCTCATGGTGGGTAGGGCGGCGGCGATGGAGGTGCGTGTGCGAGGGTTTGCGGACTACCGAGCCATCGAACGGCGGGCGGGGGCGGTTGCGAGCGATGGGTTTGCCGGGCGTGTCGAGGCGTCGGAATGTACTGCAAGCGCCTGGCTTGGTTGAGTGCGTGCTTGCGGCGATGGGCTGGCCGAAAGTCGT
The DNA here is from genome assembly GCA_003268315.1 of Stemphylium lycopersici. Classification (NCBI taxonomy): domain Eukaryota; kingdom Fungi; phylum Ascomycota; class Dothideomycetes; order Pleosporales; family Pleosporaceae; genus Stemphylium; species Stemphylium lycopersici. The sequence continues at coordinate 104,053 of QGDG01000004.1, forward strand.
CCCTCTACGTGGGGATCAGTGCATTCGATCTCGAGCCAAATTTCCGCGCCGGCGCCCGGGCGGTGTGTCCGCCTCGACATTCTGCCGCGCCAAAACACCTGGCCGATGACATCGTGCAGCGACATCTGCCATCTGCCATCTGCCATCCGCCATCCGCCATCCCGACATCCCTCACCCGTTTCCTTCCACCATGGCGCTGTTACGGCGCAGACTGCGCTGTCACTACTGCAACACGCAAGCACGAGACAGCGTCTCACAGATACCCAAGACATACCATTGCCCACAATGCGACGCCGTGAACCACTTTGACCAAGTAGCCCGCCCCCATACACAACGCCCCGACTCTTTCCAACTGACCCATCTCAGCGCGGAAACATCACCGACCCGCCCATGGAAGAAGTCGCGACGGCTCCTGCACCCGCGTTCCAGTACATCCCTTCGCGCTCTCCCTCGCCCTTCATGTCCGCGCCTAGCGACGACATCTTTTGCGACGCGTGCCAGCACAACCAGACACTCTACACGAGTCTGCTCGCCGAGTTCCTTCCAGACGAAGACGATGCCGAGTATGAAAAGTACCTTGCAGCCTACGATGACTACAAGCTTGAGCTCGAGGAGCGCTACCCGCAGGTCTGTAAGGACTGCCTGCCTCGAGTCCAGAGCCGGATACGGAATGCGAACCACGTAGCCAGAGCAGACAACCTGGCGCGCATCATGGAGGCGAGCAAAGAGAAGCGCACAACCGTGCAGACGTCGCGACAGGCGTGGACGCTCAGGGCCATTTCGCTGGCGAAGTGGACGTACGTCTTGAGTACAGCGATGGGAATACTTTGGCATGCTACTGGGCTGATCATGGCACCGGGAGAGAGGGTCTGGGAGGACCAGGTCTTCAATTGGAGCACCTGTCTCCACCAAGTAATCCTCTCACGCTCAGTCGACGAGACTTGTGTACTTTCGCCCTATGTAGTCAAATGGGAGCTATACGCTGCAGGCGCCGACGCCTTCACAATATGGTGGAACCCCAAGCTGAAGCTCAAGACCAATAGTCTTACGGGGAGAATGCGTGGGCTTTTTTCATTATGGTCAATACGAGTCACCGTAGTCATCCTCCGCTTTGCAAGTCTGTTGTACTGGAAGAACACCACAATCGACAGTGGCACACTGCAGAGCTTCCGATACACACACATGGTCATGGCTGGCGTGCTCGTCCTCTCCACCATCCTGACCTGGAAGACCGTTCGCATTGTCTATGGCGCCGCACCCTCTTTCCCCAAGGCGACCCAAGAACCCGTCCTCAGCGCGCCCTCGAGCGCAAAGAAAGAAAGAAAAGGCTCTTACCATCCCGCACACCCGCAAGCCGACCTCTTCGACAGCATGGCGCATTCCTTTGCATCCGGCATCCAAGGCTACCAGGAATCCTCGCCCGTACCCCCATCACCCACCCTCACTGCAGTCTCCGACACGACGCACGCCACCACTGAAGCCACCACGCCCTTTGCACAACGTGACGCCTTCCTCGACATTGACGACATGGACTGGACCCCCACCAAACCTCGCTTCTCCTCCCAGCCCCCCGAGATCATCTCCAATCAATTCTCCAGACGCCCTACTACCGCTCAGTCACAGCTCTCCCCACAAGCTAAACCAAGAGAACCCCACTCCATCTTCGCACGCAAAGATCCAAATCCCTTCCGCCACCGCGTCCCTGCCGCCCCGCCCACCTCGCTCGCCGCAAACCAGAAGCCCAATCCCTGGAAACCCGGTGTCTGGGCACCTCCACTCAAGGAGAACGCGCCCAACTTCTTCAAAGACGAACAAAAGGCAAGGGGTGACGGTACCAATGGTAGTACAGAAAGATCACAAGGCCTAGAGGGTCTAGGCGTTCCGAAGAATGTCAAGAGGAATGCAGAGTTATTTGCAAGTCCCAAGCTCAAGTATGATTACTATGGCACTATGAAGGACACGGGACTGGAAGACACCTTCAACGCCATGTTCTCCAAATAACCGAACGGCTTTTCTTTGGTAGTCTTTTTTTTTTCTTTTGACGTATTTCGGACTTGTTGGGCAAGATTTTGTATTGTTTGGGTACAGCATCGATTGGCGTTCTGCTTGAGATACCCGGCGGCGCTGTTTGGCAGTGCTGATCAGCCATGCCGCATTCGGCCGAGTCTGAAAGTCGTGGCCTGGGCCTGTATACTACCTCTACATCTCCTTTGTAATAGACGAATCATGAACAACACGTGGATGGCAGATGTATGTGTTGTCAGGTGGCTGGGATCTCTCGCTTTCACATCCAGTGAAACGTCCCGAGATAACGTGCTGCAGGAGAGAGCAATACCCCGCGCTTCGCCAAGACGTGGTGACGCGTCAACCATCACTCCAACAGTAGCACACACACACACAGAGTGGGCGCTTGAACGAGTCAGATTCTCTATTATCTAACTCTCCAGCATATCATGACTTCCATATGCCGAGTAAAGCATAGATATCCCCAAATGTAAGACTCCGGTAAACCGTCCGCAGTGACGCGCGGATTCCATCATTCGTTCATGGCGGGCTGGTGGTCCATGTTCGTTTCCTTCCTTGACTCCTTGTCGGCCAGTACTCTATGACCTGGGCTTCTCCTTCTTCTCCTTCCAGAGGGCCGAGAGACCGACACCGGAAACCTTGACTACCTTGAAACGCACACCGGGAATATCACCCTTGGCCTTGCCCTTGCGACCGAAACCGGCGAGGAGGACTTCGTCGTTCTCGTCCACGAAGTTCAAGCAACCGTCATTGGGGACTGTATTGCGTTAGCCCCGCGTTCTTCAGTGAGCTCACCGCAGCTTCTTGCTGTAGTCGTGCTCCGCCTCTCAGATCATGTGACATACCGAAAGCGGTGACCTTCTTTCCGTTCTTGATCAACTGAACCCTGACACACTTGCGGATAGCTGAGTTGGGCTGCTTGGCCTCAACACCGACCTTCTCGAGGACGATGCCCTTGGCGTGGGAAGATCCACCGAAGGGAGAAGACTTGAAGGCGGTTCCTAACAAACGCTTCTTGTAGTGGAGATCGGACCAGCGCTGCTCACGGCGGTGGTTGCGGAGCTTGCGGGCGGCGTTGAGACCTCTTGGTTGTCCTGGAGGGCATGGTGAGCAGCTGCACTGAGTACTGGGGTGTTGCAGACGTCGAGCATGGGCGTGCTCGTGCAATGTCGATGAATTGCGAGCGTCTGGGGGGAGATGGACTGCGTACCTTTACCCATGATTGCGGTTGTGACGACGGGTGTGCTGGAGAGAGAGTGGTTAGTATCGCGGGCGACGAAGCAGTGTTGAGGAGAATTGCAGCCCACAGTTGTGTGCGCACGTGCCTTGGCATCGCTTCATTACGGGCTAGCGTGAGATGCATGGATGCCCTTATCTTATCGCGCCATCGTCATTCCATCTGGCCGAGGACATGGGGGAACATCAATCAACGCGTCGATCGTCAACACCAACGACTTTACCCATATTAGGCTCTACCTCTGGAGTAATTGATAGGTGGAATTAGATTCCGACGGCTTTACTGCTTTTCGACTTGATCTGCAACGTACGCCAACTCCATTGCGCCTCGTAAACGTGCATCATATTGCATGCCACACCATGTCTTCCAAAGGCGACAAGAAGATTACCAAGACGCAGACAAACCGTCTACCTGCGCCTGCCCTTTTTGTCGGGCCACCGTCCCACAATGCATCCAACACGTCGCTGCATGAGACGCGAACAACCGCACCTCTTGTCCGCCAACGCTCCCTACTTTCCCCAGACTCCAAGCGACCTCTTCCTCCAACTACCAACGATGGCGACCACCTCAGCCCCACGTCTACGAACCCCTCGGCGCCATTCCAAAGGCGACAGCGGCAGCAGAGCCAAGCAGCCGACGCCGAAGCGTCGTCAAGAGCCGAAGCGATATGGGCCGAGATGCAGAACACGCTAGAGGAGGTAGAGCTGAGTGCCATCAAGGGCCCAGGAATGACAGTCTTCGGTTCTGAACACTCGCGCGCACTAGACGAGCTACGCAAAGCTCAGATCGAACTTGCCAGAGCGTGGGCGCGCTCCGAGGAAGACGAGCAAACACCCGAAGAGCAGAAAAAGGCACAAGAAAACAAATCAAACGACCTGCAGCCACAGAGTCTTGCCAATCCCCGCGATGGCACTGATACTGGAAAGGTCGAGAAACTCTTCGATCGGATAAAGCTGGAGGAGGAGACGGAGAAGGACATTGAGCTCAGTCGGAAGAGGAGAGAGGAGAACGATCGGTATTTTGAAAAGGTGAACAAGGGCGTACAGGAGGTGGTTGTGAGGCTGGAAGAAGTTGCAAAGGCGATGAGGGGAGTCGAGAGCGAGAGTAAGGAGATTTGGGGCCATGGAAGTGAAGACACCGGAGACACGGCAAGCGTCACAACAGCGCAGAGTGTGACCTGAGATGGGAGAGGCATACAACCCACCTTTTACGACGGCTTTCATGTGTAAAGCTTACTCGTCCACGCGGGATAGGCAAAACAACCGACGAGCTGTTCACGATGTTTGCGGCTCGCAACCCACAAAATTCCATGCTAGGACAAATGTATTTGTGGCTTGGATTGAAGCAAGGTGGCACTTGAGCCTCCATCGCATACCACAAGAATGTCGGAGCCGGGCCACTTTGTAGGATATGGGGCATGACCTAGTAAGGAAGGCACGGGCGAGCTCACACGTTCCGAGAACGCGGAATGCCGCCTTACAAAGTATGGTATTTCTCAAGCCACACTACGAGCAAGGATCATCCTAGGGAAAGAAGAGCTACGGAGAACCTTAGTCGTAGTCGCCAGAAGAACCATCAATTCGCACATGTTGGCACATGAGGAAGAATCCTTCTCTCTTTGTTCCAGTCTATTTGGAGCTAAGCCTCCAACATCCATTATCGAGCTATCCCTATTAAACAATAACTCTATTTTGATTACAACCAGATTGTCCATTTTTTTCAGCTCTTTTCCGCCGTTAACACCACATTTATAGCAGGTAACGATAATCCGGACTCAAATCTCCCATTTCCGTCTTCTCGTACTCGGTCAGTCCCAGATTCCTCACGCTCTTGTTTCGCCTCCGGTTCTCCAAGCTGCACATGACAAAGTACGCAGAGCAGCTGAGAGCGCTCAGACACACGAAAGCAATACTGATTGAATAGCCGGGCGTGTATTTAGGCGCGTCTTTCTTGAGGAAAGAGTAAGTAGCGATGATGCCGCCGATATTTCCTGTGGTATCCGTTAGACACGTGCCTTGTTGAAGAAATGGGCACGATAACTTACCGAAGCCAACTTGCCATGCACTGCCTACAGCTCTCCTGTGATGCCCACCCAAATTCATATTGAACCAGCAGACAATTACCGGCATTGCTGTATACGCTCCCATGGCGACCAAAAACAGCGCCGCGTACTGCAAATTATGATTATCATGCACAGCAAGTAGGATAGCGAATCCAGCAATGCAGACGCAGATTGGGAAAATGGCGAAAAGGAAGCGATGCTTCAAGCGATCAGAAAAGTATGCAACAAGCATGCTGAAGCCAAACGCAGCAGCCCATGGAGGCACGCTGTGGAGTTGGGTTTGGATGGGCGAGTAGCCGTAGCCCTGGATGATGGATGGAGAGAAATACGCGTAGCCGTATGCGGGAACAATGAGGCCAAAGTACATCAACCCACCAATGAAGATCTTGGGGTCCTTGAACACCTTGCCGACGTCTGCGAGTTTGATGGGTCGTTCGCGGGCGGAGCGGCCCTGGTCGATTTGGAGCCGGGATTTCACGTAGGCGCGCTCGGGCTCGGAGAGCCACTTAACTTCTTCGGGAAAGTTGGGGAGCAAGAAGAAGAATGCGAAGGATACTACGACGGTTAAAAGGCCTTCTAAAATGAAGATCCAGCGCCATCCTCTGTAGCCGCGGATGTGGTCCATCTTGCCAATTGCACTAGCTAGCAGACCTCCAAATGCTCCCGCGAGCGTCGTCGAGCTGAAAAAGAAAGAAAATCGCTTCTGTGCCTCATGTCTTCTGTACCACATTCCGATCAGATAGAAGGCGCCTGGAAACATGCCCGCCTCGAAGACGCCGAGGAAGAAGCGGGTTGCTAGCAGTCCGCTGTAGCTCTGTACGAAGCCTTGCAACATGGTTACGAGTCCAAAACCAAACATGCAGATGCTGAGCCAAATGCGCGGCTTCATCTTTTTGAGGAGGATGTTGGATGGGATCTCGAACAGAATGTAGGGTACGAAAAAGATGACCAGCGCCGTGTTGTAGCGGTTATCCCGTAACAGGTCCAGTTCTTCGCTCAGACCAAAGACATTTGCGTTGGCAATGTTGACTCTGTCCAGAAATGCCAGGAGATACATGATGCATAGGAATGGAATGACATGGAGATCGATCCGGGCTACAAGCTTCGACTCGGTGGTGTTGGGTGGACAGGGGACGAGTTCAGGGTCGTCCTCATAGTTGTTGTCGTAGCGAGGGACCACATCTTGCTTGTCAAAGTCCGGAGACGATGGCTCTTCTGGAATCAGTTAATATGGTGTTCTGGAGCTCCATCGGAGTCTGGATATGTTCCCCGACGATGACTCCGTGTTGAAGATGGCGGTGAGCTTCTAGCGACCAAGGTCGGTCAAGCCTCGCGGAAGCGCTCCGAAACAACTTGGCGCCGTAGTAGAGAAAGCCGCAACTTACTGTCCGTCTTGCCAAACATGTTAAAGTTTGGCGTTCGACACCAATGTCACGCAGCTAAGCGTGCGCTTGAGTCGAGATTATCCGCCCCGTCGGCTGACTACTGTACCGTGGTAGATCTTGGAGGACCGGGTTTACGCTTGCAATGAGACTTGGGGGGGGGGGGGGGGGGGGGGAAATGTGGGAGAGAAGGAAATATATCACAAGAAGCGGACAGCTGTTAGAGTCACCTCGCAAAGGCCGAGGTCGCTCAGCCTAGTCATGCAATCTGACCACTCTCGCATCCTCAGTGCTCGCTAACCCCGCATCTTTGGCTTTGCGCTTTCTCCCATGCGTAAGCCATGTACTGCCTTAATAGGAAGCTGGTTTGCCGTTCCCCAGCGCCAAGTCGCGGATAACCAAGGGCACGGCGGAGCTTCTACATGCTGTTGATTGTCTGTGCGCCATTCACCCTCGACAAGCTGGACTGCTCCTAGGCCAGGCGACTTTTGCCGGGCCAAGTGCGCAGGAGCTGGAAAAAAACAAGAGGCGAGCGGCGTGGGCCTCGCGTGTGATGTAACCATGTGATCAGCAGTGTGGCGTCTCGGCCCTAATCGAAGAGGTTGCGTCGGGATGCATCCGAGCGGAATGATGAGCGCATTGTTCCGCGAGGGACCTGTTTGCATGTTTGCTCTTCTTGACGAGGCCGCCGCACAAAGTCGCCAAAGCAGGCTCGGCATGCTTGTCAGGTAGCCAGCAGGCTGATGTCGACCGGCGACTATACAAAGGAGTAGTAAAGGGCGGTTGGAGCTTAGTAAGGTCAAGGTTTTATATCCGAAGGGCCAACCTTGCCATCGGGCAAGTCTGGTTCGGCAGCCGACCTCACTCAAGCCTGGGCACGCGAAAGTCTCAGCGTCGCCCACGCTCCTTTCCCCTTCTCCCTCAGCCTCTGACCTGTCCACCAACATCCCCTCCATCCTGCCGCGTCTTTATGCAAACGTCGACCCGACACCCGGAAGTGTGACTGCGTGCGATCCGACTCGATAGCCCAGAGCGGCTGGCCTGCTGACCCGAAATGGTGAATGCCAAATATGTCGCCTTTACTGTCAACAAGCAGACGCCCTTCCTGCAGACGCCAGATCAAGCCTATGCGACCGTGATCAATTGTCGCCCGCCGGCGGGAAAGCGTGCGGGCTTTGCGCAAGAGGTGCGCTCGCACAATGTGCCCTTGGCCAAGGTCGAAGGCAGTCTGAAGCGCAAGCGGGGCGACGAGGGCAAGAGAGACTTTGACCAAGCCACCACCTCGGGCCTATCCTTCGGATCCAATGCGACGACTCCACTCTCGACCGCACCGGCCCGCCCGCTACTTACCCAGCAGTGGCAGCAGCGCAAGCCCACCAGGTTACGGCGGGGCAAGATATTGTCCAAGGGCGTTGATTTGGACTGTTGGTTCATAATACTGTCTTACTCGGACCCTGCGCAGTTGCTGGAGATGCGTAGCAAGATTGCTTCATGCTATCGCTTTCTGCGCGATAACCCCATGCTCTGGAAGCATAGCAGGGTTTACTACTACGGAACCGACATGCCGGACCCACCCCCAGGCCTTACAGAATTTCAGTTCGCTCATCTACGCCATGGCCACGGCTGTATGGACTGCGGTGCGCCGGTGAGTCCCCCCCTCCCCCTACCTGCATGCTGTTTATGAGGCGTTTATTGACTTGATCCTTTGTTGCACAGAACACCCGCAAGACGTTCTGGGCCTTCCTCCGCCGCATGTGCAAGGATTGCCTGACAAACCAGGTCCTCAAAGAATACGAAGCCATGGCTTTGCTCAAGGGCCCGGACGGTGAAGACATCTCCTTCATCCGCGCTGCTCTTCCGAGTGGCATCTTCGATTCGTGGGGTAACTTTGTCGGCGTTGGTCCGGCCAGCACACATGCACTGAAGACAATATATTTACGATCAGACGTGGAGAAGCTCGCTGCCGAGTACAACCGTGAAAAGCAACAGCAGTCTTCGGACCCAAGCGAACCTCCTACCTGGATTGCTACATGGCTTGCTGCAAAGGCCACCAAGATAGAAGAACGTCAGGTCTTTGCGAAAAAGATGGAGCAGTGGGAAGAAATGCAGCGAACGGCCAGAACGGCCGAGTACAGCTCCAAGAAGTCTAGACGCAAAGCCTTCTTCAAGGAGAAGGCCGCTCAGCTCACGCCGCCCATCGGTATCAAGGAGCTTGAGGCGTGCCCGTCTTACAAGCGCGCTGTCACCATCCCCAAAGACCCCAACAACACATCATGGGATCTCCTTAAACCCAAGATTGTCAAGGAAGCTGCAGAGAATGCAGCCAGGAGAGGTTTAGACGACTCGCATCCCCCAACAGCGTCGACGTCCGGTATCTCAACGCCCACGAGCAGCATGGACGGCTACCCTCACGCGCACCTCTATCTCGGTACCATCATGGGTCTACCACAACCAGACCACCACCACTTGTTTCAGTGATTTGTTTTCTTCTGCATGTTTCACGCTGGGATGATGGGTACGAGGGATATAATGTTTTGGGTAATGACTGCATTTACGGCATTGGAGTTGGGTCTGATACCCTGTTCTCGTAACGAACATGGGCATAAGCATTTCCTTGCAAGGCGCTAGGTCAAGACTTGGAACTATATGGGAAGGCAACGGCTAGCAGGCGTTTTTTGATGTTTGCAATTCCTCTCGTTCTCAACCTAATACGTGTGTATCTCTGAGGGTTCAATGGAATTGGCTTTTTCGCCCGACAAATTTGACGTGCCAAGATGTGCATCTTGAAGACAGTGAGGCACTTGCTCTCTAGATGGAGAAGGTTACTGCTTTCAGCGAAGCAGTCCACTTTTGCCCTTCGCGCCGCTCTCGGAGAGGAACGGCATGTGGGTGCAGTACGAGTCATTCCCCACAGCTTAGTACACCAGAATCCTGGTTGGTCAAGAAGTCGTACCCACGGCGGTAAGCACTATCGACATGGCGATAGAAGACACGATTGCAGCAGCCAGAGAAGAGCAGCAGTGTGCTGGAGATGGTGGTTGCTGAGGACGGCTACCGCAGAGCCTCATATGATTACCCCTCATTTCGCGCCTCTGGCCTGCGTCGATCTGCCTCGCCACAGCCAATAACAGCGTCTGGAAGTCGGGTTATGCATGAAATCAACGCCCCCCCAGCCCTAGCAAGCTACAAAAACCATGGCTCCCCTTGCTGCATTGCCTCAGACACGACCTTGGACAGCTTCTGAGCGAGATTTCCCCATCGGCGAATTATGGCTTCGTCATCCGGCCTGCGTCGCGAACCCTTCAGCTATCGTAATCGCAAGGGTCTGGACGGTTATGCTCTGTCACTCGTGTGATTGGTGCGCCGGCTATCAAGGTGGGTCTTTGGCGTGGTTTCCAGAAAGAAAGATTGTCGCCATCGGGATTTCGAGGGCATCGGCATTTGTGTTTTAAAAGCTTTCACGCGCCCTGCGTCTCCGAGACCTTCTGTGTGACTTGCTTTCTTTGAATCCCTTGCTCTCCCTTTCTCTGCACTAGCATTGAGCTTTCTAGGGGCCTAAGCAGTGCTCTGTAGCTTGTCGCCAGACACTCACCTACCACGTTACATATTTCCATCGGTCCATTCGAAATACACCGTACCACCACCACCACCACAATGGCATCCGTCCCCCGAAACTTCTCTCGCGCCCTGCGCACGGCTGCTCCCTCGTTCCGCACCACTTCGACCCGCTCATCTGCTCGCTTCGTTACCCCCACACAGAATGCCTTCCGCAGCCAGCGACGCGGATACGCCTCGCAGGAGGAAGGTCCCGACAAGCACGAGGGCAATCCAACCGGTCTAGCCTGGGGCGCCGGTGCTCTGCTTGTCGGTGCTGGTGTATACGGCCTGTACACGTACAAGCCAGAGATGTTCGGTCAGACCAACAGCAAGAAGATCTTCACACCGAGGTTCGAGGACTACCAGAAGGTGTACAATGACATTGCCAAGAGGCTGGAGGAGCACAGCGACTACGACGATGGCAGCTACGGCCCCGTGCTTCTGCGTCTCGCATGGCACGCTTCGGGAACGTGAGTACATCCTATTGTCACCCTCGCTATTGGACCCTGACACTGACATGTTGCAGCTATGACAAGATGACGGGAACTGGTGGCTCCAACGGCGCAACCATGCGCTTTGCCCCCGAGGGTGACCACGGCGCCAACGCCGGTCTCAAGGCCGCCCGCGACTTCCTCGAGCCCGTCAAGGAGGCTTACCCTTGGATCACCTACTCCGACCTGTGGATTCTCGCTGGTGTCTGCGCCATCCAAGAAATGCAGGGCCCCAAGATCCCATACCGAGCTGGCCGCACCGACCGCGACGTCTCCTTCTGCACACCTGACGGCCGTCTGCCCGACGCCAGCAAGGACAGCAGCCACATCCGTGCCATCTTTGGCCGCATGGGCTTCGACGACCGCGCCATGGTTGCCCTCTCCGGTGCCCACGCCCTCGGCCGCTGCCACACCGACCGCTCCGGCTTCGAAGGCCCATGGACCTTTTCTCCCACCACCCTGACCAACGACTACTTCAAGCTCCTCCTCGAGGAGAAGTGGGCTTACAAGAAGTGGAACGGCCCCAAGCAGTTCGAGGACGTCAAGACAAAGTCCCTCATGATGCTGCCCACCGACATGGAGCTTGTCAAGGACAAGAGTTTCAGGCAGTACACCAACCTGTACGCCAAGGACAACGATGCTTTCTTCAAGGACTTTTCCGAGGCCGTCATGACTCTGTTCGAGCTAGGCGTACCCTTCCAGCACCCCGAGGACCAGCGATGGGTCTTCAAGAGCTCTTTTGACTAAGAGGCCTTTTGAGGGTTGATGAGCATGGAAGTACAAACGAGTCGCATTGGGAAGGTTCAGTTTTGAACTTCAGAGATATCCATCTAGATTATTAGACCGTTGCTTTTTTCATTACCCATGTTGTGGGTCGCGAGGACTGCAAGAGTTTTTTGTGGTAAGCATGTTGCCTTTTTCGCCGGGTAAATATTGCATTGTAGATACATTTTGCAGCATTAGAGCGTAGCAAGACGAGAAGACAAATCGAGTTTACAAACACGTTCGACAAGTGATTACTTTCTGTGAACATGTTCGTGACTCGCCCATACCATGTGTACCGCACTCGTACCACCTGATTCTTTCACATGGCATCCACATGCTCCCGCGCTCAATCGTCTTTCAGAGCACTCGCAAGTTGGGCCGTCTTCCTCTTCCAAAACGCATGATGATCCCTTTCAAGGTCGCGAAAGCCGTCAATCTCCCGCCTTCCCAGCTCCTTGATCTGCTCCTCCAACTCTTTGATCTGCCCCACTGCTATCTCTGATATGACCTGCAATTCATCTTGAGAGTACCGCGACGCCTGATACAAGAAAGCTGGAAACGATGAGATGGTGCTGGCACCGTATTCATCACGCATCTGGGGTTCTGCCGATGGTGATGCTGTGTCTTCGAGGAAGCTGACGTTTTTCTTGGTAGCACGCTTCTTACGCATTGACGGCGAGGTCTCATGTTCAGGTACGAAAAGCGTGGACTCTGTGTCTGTGGCTCTAAGTGGGGAGGGAGAAGACGGCTGCAGAGCCGACCTGGCGGTGCCGTCCTGTCCTTGCTGCTCAGTGAAGAATAAACCCCCCATGGCTTTTTTTCCTAGACACATGATACCAAACTTCCAGATCTCACCTACGATGGCCTCCCATTCTCTCTGCAGCTTTGCTACTCTTGCCGTTTGCGCGGCAATCAGCTCTTGGTAGTGTAGCATGCGCGTCTCGAGCGTTTGATCGAAGCGCATGCTCTGCCCTTGGTTGTTGGTACGACGCAGACTGAGTGTAAATTGTGAGATGGGCTGGTAGAGTTGCTGGGCTAATCGCTCGTATTTTGCCGGTGCGGAGAGACAGAGAGGAGAAGCGGAGGGACCTGCTTGGCTGGTAGCTGATGACATGGTCTGTAGGGTGCTCTCGTGGAGTGTATGAAGAAGGACTTCAAGCGTTTTGTTGACCTTGAGCGATGTGGTCTTGTAGAGGTGTCGGCGGTAGTCGGCATTGGCGTCTATAGGGTTGCGATGTTAGCTATCAGTGGCGTTGGTACGAGTGCTGCTGCCTACTTTCAAATGCTAGACTCAATGGATGCATGTCTGATGGTCTATTTTTTGAAATCCTTTCCTCTGTGCTTCGCGGGCTGGAGTGTGACTTGACACTCAATAATTTCGCAGCCTCTGCATCCTCTTCAGTGGATTTGCTGCGGCTCTTGATCTTTCGCGGTATGAAGATGTCATAATTCACCCTCTTGTGTTTGCCAAAGACTGCGGCTGCTGAGACTGTCTTCTTTGCCCTTGCAGGCGATGCTTTCTTCGCAGGAGACCCTGCGGTATCTTGCGCTCGCATGATGGGCTCGTTATGCTCGGGTTCCATCTTAGATGACTTGAAACGAAAGGGCGATAATGGATAAAAAAAAAGTTTCTGTGGACTGTCGTGAGAGATGACTAGGGTGGGTGAGAGCTCTGGGATGTTCCGGCACTGGAAAGGAAGGCGCTGGGAGACTAGGGAAGAGTAGTGCACCACTTCAGCATCAAGACCCATGCCTATTTTATTTTGTCTCTTGACATCCATCGTGTAAATGGATGATAATTGTTGTCGGAAGGTGCATGCTTTAATTTGTTGCGCGTGTCATTGTAGACGCCAGCTCCGTCAAAATACATCGGAGCATCAGCTGCAAAAGACCAGCAGATGAACTGTAACTCGCCTAAAGCCTTTTATGTGCTTCCATGCTATAGTACCTATTGTTTTGCAGGATCTGATAGCGGAAGCTTGTAGCGTTTTTCCGCTTTCAGTCTCGTTTATTTCCCTTGCACCGTTCTCACCATCTCCAACAAAACCCCATCATCTAGTTCGGGAAGATCCTCGCCTTCATCCTTATTCTCTTTCGACTTTGCGCTTTTCTTCTCACCCCTTGCCCATACATCCTTTAACTGCAGTCGATTCGACTCCCAGCTCGCCCATGCCGCTGCCTGGAGGAAACAGTCTGTGATATCATCCAACTTTTTTATCTCAACAGCTGCCACATCCACTGCAGCACTCTTCAATTTCGTGGCTGAGGCAGCTTCCAAGTCCTTCTTCTTTGCACGAACAGCTTTGGTGGGTGAGCACAGAGCTTTGCGGGTAGCCTCTGCATCTGGGCCAATGTTGAAGGAGATGGTAGGCGTCGTTTCGGAAGTAGTGAGGGTGGTGGAAGGAAAGGAAGCAGAGAGCCAAGATCGTAAAAGAGCGATTTTAGCCTTCTTCTCTGCTTTGGATCGACTGACTTTCTTCTTACTGGACGCCTCGTCGTCGGGTCCTTCAGATGTGCCTTCAGCGTCTGCATGTGTCGACGTGTTACTCTCGTCCTCAGCAAGGCTCTGAGCATTTTTGCCAAGCCAATAGTTTCCTACGCGCTTTGGGTCTACGCCGAAAACATCATATATCTTCTTCTCGGGGGCTTTCTCCTTTTGCTGAGCGAGTAGCCGCTCTGTATACAACGTCTCCAACACAGCCCACAACATGCCTTCCAAGGTATTGACGCGAAGAGTCCACTGCTGTACCGCGCTACCACCGCCTGATCGCCACCTCTGCTTTTCGATCAAAATAACGTCCGGTGCTCCAGATAATATCGTCTTCTTGACCAGCCCGTAGGCGGTTCGAGATAAGACACCCACCGAGTAAGGATCCATATCTTCTTCCGCGTCGATAGTGCCTTGTTTGATCTTTTGCAGTTCGGCAAGGTGTGACGTGACATCTCGTGTCGCAGGACCAAGGTCAATCTTTTCCCATCTCAGGACCTCCATTGTCGTATTCAAACTGCCCCTGGCCGGGTAAGAAATGTCCGCCTCGCAAAAAGCCAGATTCTTGATACCCATGTCGATGCTCATGATGCGCCATTTCTGGTCTGTGGGGCGTGACACTTCCCATTCTGGATGGCGATTGAAGAGGCGGGGTTTGGTGATGTCGCGCCGGAAGCGTTCCTGGAGGACTGATTTTGTTCCGGATGATGCTGCGCCAATGTGTATAAGGAGTGATTGTAGCGCTTTACCCGTTATAGCCTTTGGTCTGGGTGGCATCGTGTATGCTGTATTACGACGTTCCCCGATAGAAGACACTTCTCTGACGGAAGATGCGCTAATGAATTATGTTGCTGGCAAAACATTGCGAAATTCGAACGCGTCAATCCAACGCGCGCAATAGCAATAATGCTATAGACACATTGGGATTGTTATCTTCTGTAATTTTGTTACAAGTCGTACTGGGAGCCTCATGGTGGGCTCTGAGACTGGTCGTGGAAGGAGGTGTGAGATAACACAATCTAGGTCGATGTGGGCCCCACGTGATCAGAGCGTTCTTGAAGTCGTTGGCACAACTGATTCAGCTTCCAAGATACTAGCCACAATGACCTGAGTTGAGTCGGCCGGTAAGCTTCTGGAGCATCGCACCTGCACAAATCAAGGATGAAAATGGCTGTTTGATGCACGTTTGAATATTCATTGATTGCAGGAACGCATCGAAAAAGTACACCACTAGCGCCATGCGCCCTTTCCTTTTGACTTTCCAAACTCAAAATTGCTCATGTTCCATCATTCAAATATCTAATCAGTCATCTCGGCACTCCTGGTAACCTCTTCCTTCATCTCCCTTCCCTTGCGAGCCAACAGGTTGAGCGCGCTACCAGCAAGCACGAAACCACACTGGTCTTGCGAGAGAGTGTGCTTCGTCTTAACTACCTTCTCGCTGCCATCCTTCTTCTTAAGGACCAGCTCAACCTCTCCCTTACCACCGTTCCTCAGCACATCCAGCAGTCCCCTGGTAGCGACTTGATCGCAGGCTTCAAAGGCATCGTAGTCGGTCTCGTTGGCAAAGGTGAGGGGAACGATACCTTGCTTCTTGAGATTGGTCTCGTGAATTCGGGCAAAGGACTTGGCGAGGATAATACGGCCACCGAGGTAACGCGGTTGTAGCGCAGCATGCTCACGGGCAGAGCCCTCACCGTAGTTGTGCTCTGCTACAACAAGCCACTCGACGCCTTGGTCGCGCCACCTCTTGGCTAGTTCAGGAATACCGGATGTCTTGCCATCAACATCGTACGCAACGTTGACTTCATCTGTTTGCGCGTTCACGGCACCAATGAGGGTATTCTCAGAAATGTTGGGTAGATGGCCCTTGTACTTGAGCCACGGGCCAGCGGCTGAAATGGTGTCTGTTGTGCATTGTCCCTTGACCTTGTAGAGCACTCGTAGGCTTGAGAATTCGGAGTCAGGGAATGCTGGGAAGGGATCGAGGAGAGCTAGACGGCTAGAGGTAGGTGATACAATGACATCGACGCTGGGATCGGGTACACCTGGCGTGGGCATGAAGTCTGGGTTGCCATCCGCGAATCCTGCAGACGGAAGATCGGAACCCTTAGGTGGCGCAAACCTAAAAGGCTCTCCAGATGGCGTAGGGATGCTGTCAGTCATGGGGTTGAAGGTCGTAGCACCTGAGTAGGACATAGCGGTGATGAGCTCAGGGGATGCGAGGAAGTTCATCGTCGCGCGGTTCCCGTCATTGCGACCGGGGAAGTTGCGGTTGTAGGATGTGAGTATAGCATTGGATTCGCCCTTCTTGACGTCGTCGGTGCGCTTCCACTGCCCAATACAAGGTATTCGAGGATGTCAGTACTAGGAATTCATTCAGAGTGTTGAGAAAACTTACCCGCAGGCGTTTGCCAAGACGGTACCCCCAGCCGAAGTGAAAGTAGATAGAGTATCATCACGCTCCAGGGTTGCTCGAATCTGCTCACTACCTGGTGTAATGAAGAAATCCGCCTTGGGCTTAAGTCCAGCGGCAGATGCCTGCTTCACAATCTCCTCTGATCGGGTCATATCCTGGTAAGAGCTGTTGGTGCAACTGCCAATAAGGCCGGCACCAAAAGTCTGTGGCCATCCCTTCTCTTCTACTACAGACTTGAATTTGGAGAGTGGCGTGGATAGATCAGGGGTGAAAGGTCCGTTGATGTGCGGTTCGAGTTCTGAGAGGTTGATTTCGATTACTTTGTCGTAGACAGCTTCGGGGTCCGCGCGTAAGAGGTTTTGCTGCATGGGTGACTGTGCGATCTTGGCTGCTGCCTCGGCAATAGGTCCCCGGTGTGTCGCCTGTAGGTAAGGAATGTGTGCGGGGGAGAAGGGGAAGAGGGAGGTAGTTGCGCCGACTTCAGCGCCCATGTTGCTACCTTTGTCAGCATTGATCGCATTCCCCGACTTAGTCAAGAACTTACCAGATAGTCGCCATACCAGT
This sequence comes from Stemphylium lycopersici, assembly GCA_003268315.1. Taxonomy (NCBI): domain Eukaryota; kingdom Fungi; phylum Ascomycota; class Dothideomycetes; order Pleosporales; family Pleosporaceae; genus Stemphylium; species Stemphylium lycopersici. The sequence goes on from QGDG01000004.1 coordinate 121,083, forward strand.
GCAACTCAAAGATTGCACACCAGGCCCAAAGTACTCGATGATGAAACCGGTGCCACCCTAAGCATACGTAAGCCTGGAGTACTTCACGGTACTGAAAAGGACACACATACTCGGACTGTGAGCTGGCCAGCCAAATTCAAGATTACATCCTTCGGAGATGCCCACCCACTGAGTTCTCCGGTAAGCTTCACACCCAGGACCTTAGGCGCTTTGAGTTCCCATGGGGCATCTACTAGAGCGTCCACTGCGTCCGCACCTCCTACACCAATTGTAATCGATCCCAAACCACCCGCGTTCGGTGAGTGACTATCCGTGCCAAGCATCATAAGTCCGGGGGCCGAGTAGTTCTCAAGAACAGACTGATGAATGATGCCAGCACCCGGTGGCCAGAACTCAATGCCATATTTCTTTGCTGCCGACTCTAGGAAGTTGAAGATCTCGCTATTGTTCGCAATGGATTCTGGAAGGTCTGTAGCTGCACCCTTCTCGCCCTGTCGATGCTTCATTAGTATGATATTCGATATGATCTGTGAGTCCCAATAAGACGATGTCCAAAAGATCGCCATTGGCAATTTAGTATGAAAGACGCGCTACATTGACAGCGTGCATCTCACTCTTGAGATGGCGGACCAGTGTGGGCTTCCGGGCTGGGTTATAATCACAGGCCATGCAGTACCACTTCTTCTCCTTCATGTTCTTGGCCTCATACCGATGGGTGTTCGCTCTAGAACCTTCAGGGTTGCCTCGCCTCCAATTTCGTGATTGAGCAGCGAGACTGTCGTTGTATGCTGCAAGGTCTGTCTTCTGAAGTTCTTTGCGCCGGTTTCTCGTAGTTTGAAGCTGACGCTCGTACATCTTCTCCATATGAGCCTTACGCTCTTCTGGGGTGAGACTGATTTCGCCGATTGGATGATCGTCGAAGGGACTGTGGATATTGCATCCGCCATATGAACAATCCTTGAAGTTCCAATTAAACAGGTCCCCTCTGATGTATGGCATGATGCGGGACCAAACGCCATAGATGTAACCCGTGCCAGATTTTATGGAGATCAGAGGTCCGCATTCGGGCTTTTCGCGCGTAATGGCGTAAAAGCCCCACCACTTACGAAAGTCGGCAGGGAGTGTCGTGAAGAACTCGAACGGGGGCAAAACTTTCGCTTGGAGCGTCTCGAACAGACCAGGTGCATATCACAGCCCGATAGCGATAGACAAGTCGGCGATGACTGCTTCAGTGGGCCATTTTATGCCACTCTTCCGGTGAAGGCAAATCAGGCGAATACGGGAATCATGGCGAAAAAAAAAAGCACAGATTGAACTGCATAAAAAGGACGAAAAGACTCCTCACCTGGATTAAATGGTCGCAGTGTATACTCGCAGGCACCGCCGTACTCGGCAGTCCACAGCTCATGAATTGCAACAGGGCCATCTGCGCACTAGCATCCTGCATAGCCACACGATCAGGCTTCAACTTCAAGTTTGCCTGGCCGCGAATATCCCTTCCGCCATTTGTACTGCTCATGAGCGACTCTTCCGGGCTCTCAAGATGCGAATATAGGATCTTCTCGGCCAGCGTCAACTTTCGCGAGGATCCTAGCACGCGCCGGACTTCCTCGAGCCGGGAAAGCAGTTTGGCGTACGGCGGGGTGCGCGAGGCGACATCGACATTGCGGGCGGTAGGCGGGTCGTGGGTTGTGGCTAGACATCTTCGAGGTTGTAGGGTCGATTGGCGGAGGGAAGGAAGGAGATGAGGCTTTGGGAGGGGTTTTCGTCAGCAGCGTTCTGGTACATCGGACAAATCTCAATACAGAGGCGCAAGTGTGCTTGTCAAAAGTTCTTGTGCTTTAATTGCACTCTTCCATGTCATCCTCGACATGGTTTGGAACATCTACTCACCCTGCATCTGGCTGCTTGGCCTGCACGGAATATTTGCGACCGCATCTTGGAGCGCGTTTGGTGGCGGTAATACGATGGGGGAAAGTCAAAGGCACACCCACACAAATTATCCCCAGCGACATCGCTCCGCGTCTCGGTACCGGGACTAGGGTCAGGCACGCGAGCGTTGATGGCGCCGCTGTGGAGAAGCCCCGTAATTTCTACCCAATCAGAAGGTAGACGGAAGTCATCACCAAAAGCCAGCCCTGGAGAGGATAAATCAATGTCTACCTGAGGCGGCATTCATCGCTTTCGATCTTTCCCCTCAATCATATCAGACAATGGAAAACTTGAAGCTCTAGTTGCATACGATCAACTTGGAACGACTAGAGAAGCTGATGCTTACGAAACTTGATACCAAAAAAACATACACAAGATCTTTACACCACCAGCTGAGTTACAAGGCATTGAAATTGGTATCCTAGCTAAAGTACTGACTCCGTATCAACGCATACTGTACCCAACCACCAACACGACGACGTGGCTTTTTGGCGAAACGGGCCCGAGTGGCAGAGAAAATTCTTGTAACTTGATAACCCATACCATAAGTCGATATGAGAGGACGTGTTCGAACTGTGCTCAATCAATCAAGTCAAGTTGAATGGCTGTCGTAAGTGTGAGATCATAGTCGTTGCTTGACACTTACAAGCCGGGCGGTGGAGGAACCTAGTTGAACGTCAGTCGAGATCGGCTAGCACTGATAAGGTGTACATACCGCGCCGTAGTTAGAAGGTGATGCAGCAGGCGGAGGTGGTGGCGGAGCACCATAACCAGAAGCAGGCTCTGAAGGTGGCGGTGGAGGTGGCGCAGCAGCAGCAGCGCCGGCCCCCGGAGCAGGCGACTGTGTTTGCCCATAGCCGGCCTGGCCATAGTAAGCGGCATACTGTTGCTGCTGCATCGCGAGATAGGTCTGGTAGCCACCATATGCGGCATACGGATCCTGGTCAGGATTTTGCTGGTAGTACGCAATCCAAGCTTGTGCGGCGTTGGCATCAAAGGCTTGGTTGTTCGCGTCGGCAGTTGGCGTTGCAGCAACTGGAGACATCATAGACTCCTGAGCGCCGTAACCATTGTTGCCTCCTTGTCCACCATGTCCGCCGTAGCCGCCATAGCCGCCGCCGCCGCCGCCACCACCACCGCCTCCATATCCGTAGCTCTGGCTTCTGTCTCGGTCGCCACGGTCGCCGTATCCTGGTCGGCCTCCCGAGTAACCGTCTCGATCACCATATCGGTTTGGCGGCGGTCGTTCTTTGTAAGCATGGTAGTCTGCCTTTACCTTGTCGAGAAGCTCTTCGCAGAGCTGCTTCGCTTGAGCTACGCCTTCGGGGCGAGGACCGCTGTGTCTTGTCAGCGTGGGAATAAGAAAGAACACGGCCATACGTACGCAATGTGGAGATACATGGGCTCGTCGCTCTCCTGGCCGCTGTTGGGTTCCATGAAACCTGAACCCCGACCCTTGATTTGCACCTTGCAGCTCGTCTCCTGCTGGATGAACTTGACATTGTCGCCACCGCGACCGACAACCTGTGCTCGCAAGTTAAAGCCACTGATAGGCTCGAGACCTACAGAGATCTTCTCTTCGGGCCACTTGCGCTGGGACTGGTTAGCGATTTGATAGCTGGGTTGGAAGGAGTGCGACGTACCCGACCGAACTCGTCGCGCTCAAAGTTTTCGGGCTCGCGACGGCGGAACCGGCGTTCATCTACTAGATTAGGGAGATCTTCCTTCTTCATCTCTTCAATCAATTCTACAGCCTTGTCCAGGCCTTCCTTGGAAGTACTAGTGATGCGGAGATACAAGGGCGGGTTCTGGGACCAGGGTCAGCCTTTTTGCCGTGTAGTACGATGGTGGGTACTTACAGCAGCAGTAGCCATGTTCTTGTCAGGATAGTATTCTCCACGAGTGGTGACATCTTGGACATATAAGCAGGCATTCTAAAGGTTAACAGTTATACTCGGGGGTTGCGTACCGGCGCCAGTCTCGTCTTTGATCTAGATGTCACATGGAGGTTAGCATTTGATAAACGGGGGTGGGGTGCTAGAAGATCAAGTAAGCTCTGAAACTCCCAATACAGAGAGATGCGCGAACAGAGTCCGACTCCCGCCATGCGACACCGATGGCAAAGCGCAGTGCCGCAGGGCAGGAAGAAGGAATGATCCTAGAAGATCAGTGGACAGCAAAAACAGTTATTTACCCTCTTTTGTGTGGCTCCTTTGGTCAGTGTGTAACGGTTACGGAGATCATTGATTTCAATGTCCTTGATGTAGTCACCATCCTGCTGGTACGTCTCGTTGCTGATGGCCGCGGCAGAGTTGGACGTGGGCGACTTGGCGACAGGAGGAGTGGGCGCCTGGGTGGGGTCAGCAACGGGCGTGGGTGAAGGGGTTTCCGGCCGACGTACAGAGCGAATGGGCGGCACATCGACGTGCTGGATGCCCTTCTTCGCCTGGATCTGCGCGTTGATCCTCGCCGCCGCCGCCGCCGCTGCCGCTGCCGCCTTGTTCTTCAAGCCGGCCGACGCGGGGCTGTCTGTGCCTTCGCGAGCAATTGGGCTGCGAGCGCGATGCGACTCGGATTCCCTTCGCGACGGGGACCTGGAGCGGCGGTCCGTGTCGAAACGCGAGCGTGCAGGGCGCTCGGGTTCGTCGCTGTCGAAGCGCGATCGTGGGCGGCGTTCTTCAGACATGGTGCGGCTCGTTGCTAGGAATAGTTGCGGCGGTGCAGGTGGAGGGCGAGATTCGTCGTCGAAGATGAATCAACGGTAGGCTGGCTGGCTGGCTGGCGCAGCTCGCTTACTTAGCGCGCCGCGGCTGAACCTGCCCGGGCCTGTCTAATCGTGGCTTCTCCGACAATCGGCCGGGGCTTCGATTTCACTTTCTGGGGCATCTTCACCTGCGCTTGTCGCACTCATCCACCTGCACGCCCCGCGGCCTCCCAGTACACAGTCGCCAATCGCATTTGCCGTGCCTGCCCGCCCACAATGGCCTCCAGACGAGCAGTGCTGCCCCTGCGCACTTTGCTCAGCAGGCAATGCGCCGGCGCCCTCCGCACGCAACAACGGGCATCCAGCTCCTCATCCACACAGGCGCTGGCCTACAAGGCCCTCCACCGCCGCATTGCGCCGCTCCCCACCGAGGACCGCCCTCCTGCCTGGTCCGCCCCGGCGGCCGTCAGCAACATTCTCTACGAAACCCCGCTCCCCTCGCAGGCTCCGCCCAAGAGTCACATCCTCAACTGCTTGGTCCAGAACGAGCCCGGTGTGCTGTCTCGAGTGTCGGGTATTTTGGCCGCCCGTGGGTTCAACATTGACAGTTTGGTCGTCTGCAATACCGAGGTAGATGACCTGTCTCGCATGACAATCGTGCTGCAAGGCCAGGATGGCGTTGTAGAGCAGGCCCGCCGCCAGCTCGAGGACCTGGTCCCCGTCTGGGCTGTGCTCGACTACACCCAGTCGCCCCTCGTCCAGCGCGAGCTGCTCCTTGCCAAGGTCTCCATTCTTGGTCCTGAATACTTTGAGGAGCTGCTTGCTCACCACCGTGAGATGGCCCAACCGCCTGAGATGGAGGAATACGAGCGCGAGAGCATGTCCGAGGATGAGCGGAATGCCGCGGCACACGAGGCTGCTCGCGAATCCTTGAGGAAGGACTACCATCCTACAAACCTGCCCATCAGCCAGGCACTTCGACACAAGCACGAGCATCTGCGCGCCATCACTTTCATGACTCATCAATTCGGTGGAAAGGTGCTCGACATCAGCACCAACAACTGCATAGTAGAGGTTTCAGCCAAGCCTACCAGGATCGACTCATACATGAAGCTTATCGCCCCCTTTGGTATCCTCGAGTCGGCAAGGACTGGTAAGTGGCCTAGCAGCCGACACAGACATGTACACTGACGGCTAAATAGGACTGATGGCTCTACCCCGCTCGCCGCTCCACAGCAGCGCCGAAGTAGAGGAGATGGAGGCACAGGACGTTGTCGACAACAGCTTGCTCCCCCCGGGTTAAATGTTGGTCATGGAGGTCAAGTTTGTTCAGTGTCAACATATGCGGGCGTTTGATGTACGTGTATAGTATGGCGTTCTCCAGAGGAATTGACATTGTCTTCAACGTGACAACCGCCGACCTATTGGGTTGTGCATTGCCTGTTTTTTTTTATATGCTTTACTTGATGTTGACAATCTACTGTGACCGCTACATCAATAATAATAAAAAAAGAAGGGGGGCTCCCGTGAGTAAAAACCCTCCTCCTAGATATGGAGCAGACTCAAGAGCGAACCGTTACCGTGAAAAAAGTGCCGTCGGACAACCTCCCAAGGCCGGGCCATGAGTTGCAATCCGAAACTTGCATCTCTTTGTCTGTAACACTACGCAAACATACGCCCAGCCGGGATATACACGAGAGCATCGGGCCGACATTCTTCGATTCGTATACACCAACCCCGCCACTACCACGAACGTGCATAACAGTGTAGATTTTTCGAGCAAGAGAATATAACAATGTCTGACATGCCAGTCCCAGTTGGCCTTGAAGAAGACACACTCGACCATACCGTTGAGATTCTAGCCAAGCAATTCAAAGACGATGCGTCCCAGCGATATATATCCTCCTCGATGAATTGAAGAAGGAGGTGCAAGATGCATTACTGTTGAGAAAAGCGGTGTTACGAGTGTGTGTGGTAAGTACAGTGTGTGCATTAAATGGTGTTTGACTGGAGAACAGAAGGAGGGTATTCTGTTTCTTTCCTTGAAGAAAAGCCGAGCCGTTTTGGTAGATTTAAAAAAAAAGCGAGAAAGGAGATGAAAAGAATCCAACGAGGAACCATCTCGATAGAAGGAAGAGAAAGAAAGAAAAAGACAAAAAATGGTAGACAAGATAGATACTAATCCCATCTTGTAGGGAATTAAATCACACAATACCAGTTTATTCTAGTGACCCCGCGCGCAACGCAAAGGTAAGCCATGTAATCCGCCCAGTGCTGAGCATGGCGCAGGAAAAGGAATGGCCGGCGGTGCTGGAAGCAACGTCAGCACGGAGTAAGAGTGTTTATTGCCGATTAGGTTTTGATGTTTTCACCGAGGTTACGGTGGGGCGGGGCAGGGTTGATGCTGAGGGGAGGGAGGAGGGAGGAGGGAGGGGGTGAGGGGTGTGTGTTGTGTGTTGTGGGTTATGATGAAGGGATGCTGATGATGGAGACGGGAATGAGGATGAGCAGAGGGGAGAGCCGTGTTGACTCTATGCATCATAGACTTTCTTATCGCTGGTCATGTGAACGAGCTGCATAGATGGCGGTATTACGTGTTTGTTGATCACTTCTGTGTGCTGGAGGTGCAGATGCGGTTGAACTGTGGTTAAGCTACGATTGGTCTTCGTGGGTGGACGGAAAATAGGTCGAGTGAGTAGTTGTCTTGGACGTTTGTCTGTCACTTTCGCTGTGCAGGTGCGGTCAGGGTGTCTGAGTGGACGGGAAATAGTTTGAGATAAGACGTGTAGACGTCTTTGCTTTTGGCTTCTTGAGCCAGGTGATAGGGAATAGCGGCTGCAGAGGAGAAGCTGCATAGCAGTGCAGTGTATAGGTTGGATCTCCGATTTTATGCATGTCGAAGCGCACACGTGAATTGATCTGGAAACGGGTATGTCTTCCAAATGATCGTCGAACTCCTATCTCTTGCACTGTAAGCAGTGCAAAGCTCTTTCTCTTTGCCACCACTAGGACCACTGTAATTATCATCGTCCATTACAAACATTAAATCGTACCTCGGCATTGTACAACGCGCGAACTTCCTATCCAAGTAAGAAGATAACCGCAACTGTTTTTTTAGACGACTGCATCCTGCTGTGAGAAGCGAGCCCCACCAACCTCAACTTTGAGTCGATCGAAAGAAATTTGGTGGATATAGTGCCGGCAGTACAGGCTGAATCTCAGTCATAGAATTACTTGTACTTGTAGCATTGACAGCGAGTCCAAACCACACAGAGCACCCACGTGGGCGGTATTCGCCTCACGAGTGGAAGCTCAGTGACCCGATGGTGCGGTCGCGACTGCAGGCGCCATGTCATAGGCACATATCCTTGTCAACCCTGTTCGTTACAGGTGGCGCCATTATAGGCAGGTGAGCACGCGACTTGAAGGATCCCGAACTCACATGCAGATGTATGCGGCCCATTAACCTGTCAGGTTGATACAAGCAATGCCAATGTGGTTGGCGAATGCCGTAGCCCGTGGGACTCGGCCACTCCTATGTATGTTCCGAGGACCTGGGGGTTGTAGATATTCTGTCTCAAAGAACGACATGTGAGTCGAAGAAAAATTAATAAATACAGGTGTTCTTCCCGTCTTGAGGTTGGACGCCTCTGCAAACGGAAAGTTCCGGAAGGAGGGGCTCCGCTTTTCGTTATGAGGCCTAGAGCGTTTGACTCGACTTTCCCCATCGCATGAGAGACAGAGAGTCGTGTTTGCTCCACGGCTTTGTGAACTCTTCGATCAAAAAGTTGCCGCGGCTCAGCGGGTTTGCGGGCCACGGGCAGCGAGGTCCACTTCAGCTCTGGATCGAGACCCTGCGACGGGCGGGCGGCGGCTGCATATGTTTCATGGGGCTCGTGAAAGGATGTTCCTCTTGTGAATTTTCACGTCTATGTGAAGAGGGGATCATGTACACTTGTTGTCGCATGCATGCAGATTGAGCTTGGATTTGTCTTTTGTGTACCATGGCACACAGTCAGACGTCCTCTTCCGTGACATTTTGCGGGTCTGGAATATTGCGCAAAGGGATCTTCCAGTGGCATCTTGTTTCCGCTTCCGCCCCACAACAGGCAAGTGGAGATGTTCGTTAGGCGCATGCGATACAGCGTCCTTGCCTCGATGCAAGCTTTTCTGCTCCATTTTTCTCCAGATGTAGACATTGTCCAATCAATGGGGAGCAGTGACGTTCTGTTGTCGAGTCGCATCTGGCAATGCATCCCGTTGTCCTGATACTGTAGATTGACTGCAACGGGCAGCGATGTGTGAGGCTTCGATTCGACATTCGACATGCACAAGGCCGTTGAGATGGTGCAGTAGATGGCGATTGCCGCTGTTCAACGGCAGATTGTAATACGGCTCAGCCACACCACAGGCTTATGCAGCCAATGGGTGAATTGTTTCCGTCCGTGGAGATGTCAAATGGCGAAGATGCCTAGACCCCCAGTAGTGCCGGGCTATGCCAGCTGAGAATGCAGAGTGATAGGGTCCCCATCGGATGTTTTCTCACGGTTGGCAGCCGGGAACAAGGCCTTGGACTGCGCATGTATGCTTCCCACGTCTCGTTACGATGGCAGCATGGTGTTGAGTGGGTCGTGGGTCGTGGGTTTTGGTGGTTGGCGGCTGGCCTGCCGTCGGCTAGCTGCTCTGTCACCAGCAACGGCATATCCTTGCACGTGCGCGAACAAGGATCGCGGACGACAGGCAAGGATGCGAATAGCGTGAACCGGGCTGCGGAGCCTGCCCAGTTGCTACATGGGGCCCGCTGCTGGCCGATGTCATTTCCCTCCAAGGTTGGGTATCGCATGCATGCAGTCTGTCTGTCAGTCAGTCACAGTCCTTACTGCCTCTCACAAGCGCGCTGTTACCGTCTCTTTGTACATGGGCGCAATTCCGTTGTACACATGTTATATAAACCCTAATCTTCCGGCTATAGCTGCAAAAGTCCGACCCAAGGCCTTGGCTCAGCAGCGGGAACTTTCTGAAGTCACGACATTATTATCGCATTCCAGTTGAGCCGCACGGTAAGCAGTCCGTCTGGCGCTCTTTCTCGGCCATTCAACGGTCCAACGGTCCAACGGCCCAATTGCTGTTTTGAATGCGGAAGGCTTACGATGGCATTCTCAATGGTCCCGATGTTAGGCTATTGTAGTCCTGTTATCTAACGGTTGACAGGTCGCACCGCTCGCTTCCTGTGACGCAACGTCTCGAGTCGCAGACCGCTCCCTCGATTGAACGTCCCCCGACACCCATATTCGCGGAATTATCTGGCATGAAGTACGGCGACACCCTACGGCAGAGGTCCATACCAGAATGGGGCCATTGTGAGTGCCGAGGCCGTGTCCCACAACATTGAGCACTTCCGCTAACAAGCGCGCGCGTGCAGATAACATCGATTACGACTACCTCAAAGACCTCATCAAGCACCAGACCACGCCGGGCACGAACAGAGCGGTATCCATACCCGGACAGGGCGAGAGCACCGAAAGGGCGTTTGGCGACACCTTCTTCAAGGTCCTGGCAGGACAGCATGACCGCATCAACCTATTCGTGAGCAGCAAGAGCGGCGAGATCGAGCGAAGGCTAGAGCATATCAGCAAGACACTGGATCAGCTGCGCGCAAAACGCGACCCTGCGAGTGGCCGTCTTCCTGCGCGGACGGTGGAGAGATATGCGAAGATCGAGGCAGACGTCATAAGGTACGCGATAAGGACATGCGCGCGCGCACACTCGCGCACACTCGCGCGCACTCGTGGCCATCCCGCTGACACGACATAGGACCGGAGAAGAGATCAAGTCGCTATCCCGCTTCCAGGTCACCCAACGAACCGGCTTTATCAAGATATTAAAGAAATATAAGCGCTGGACCAAGGACAGAGAACTCGGCCATGTGTTTAAGCAGGAGATTGGTGGCCGCCCGGACAGCCTTTTCCAGCTGGACCTAGGCTACCTTCTGGATCAGTTCATCGATGTGCTTGACACGCTTCGCTCCGCCTTTGACGCCGAGGGCACATCATCCGCCAATGCTACTAATGTTACTGGCCAGTCGTCGGCTGCGCGCATATCACGTAGCCTGGAGAAGGGCAACGACCTAGACTTTGATCTTGCCTTGAACACGGTGCCTTTAGGCTCCAAAGGGAACAAGGCAACATATTGGATACACCCTGACCATGTTGTCGAGGCCCAGGTGCTGCTGCTTCAGCATATGCGTCTTTATATCAGCAACGCCAGGCGCAATTCATCTACGAGGGGAACACCCCTTCGTCGTCATTCCTCCACAACCAATATCGATCCATATCTTGGCAACGAAGACACGACTGGGCTCGTCGTTCTTGACCACGCAGAAGCGTTCGCCTTCAAGCAGAATGCAAGCACAGTAGGAGCCGCTGAGGAGACACAGGGGAGCATGGGAATCAAGGCAGCCGGTCAGGTACGATGCTGCGCATCGGGTCAAGCGGCAGTTGTTGTCTGTACCGACGCCGATGTCCAACAACCATCGCCAGCCGCTGTCAAGACGACAAAGATGGAACGTAGATATTTGAAGAGCTTCCTGGAGACACCCGTGGACAAAGGTGACGGGAAGCGCTCTGGTAGTCCGATAGGGTCTACAAAAGAAGATGCCTTCGCCATTCGTCAGTGGCTTGCCGAACACCGGTCTGCCAAACCCATAGCCGGTGCCATCTCGAAGCGCACCCGATTCACTGGACTACACAACAACTCTGCAGGAGGTATTTGGGCGAGTCTAGACAAGGATGTTTGCTTGACCGAAAATCTGTTCAAGGACTTGGGAGGTGATGATTGGACTGTTGCTGCACGGTCAGAGTCAGCAAAAAGATTTCCTCATGCTATTCTAGAGATCCGCCGTGAGGGCAACCAGGCCATGTCTCTGATCCAGACTCTTGACCGAAGTCATTTGGTACGTCGAGTCCTAGTTCTGTGTACATTCCATTTACTAACAAATACAGGTCGAGCGTGTCCGGGGTTTTTCTTTGGAAGCACATGCTGTGTGGACGTGCTGCAAGCCGAGTGCCATGTCTACTCCTTTCTGGATCTCCTTGTTAGAGAAAGACATTCGAAAGCTACCGGAGCCTGTCCAAAGACGCAGTCGGAAAGCTAGAGGAAGCACAAGCGACTCCGTGCCTCAACTTTCTCCCCCAGCCACTTCCACTTCCAACACCTCATGCGACGGCCAGTCTAGCCCACTGGCATCGCGATACGAGGAGTCCTCCGCTACATCAGTTCACGAGTTCGTCGATCCACCACCACTTCAAGCATTCAGGAAGAAGAGCCGCAAACCCTATTCCGAATATCCCCCGCCCATGACCAGAGATCCGGAACCAGAGGTGCAGCAACGCTACTGGAACGAATATGACCATCCTGAAGACGAAGAAGCAGGATACTACATCTATGTTGACCCCGATGCGCCGGTCAAGTTCCCTGGGCAAGATTTCTTTGAAGCATGGGCGAGGAAAACGAAGCAGCTTTTCGGTGCGCGAGACAGAGCTAAACCGGCATCCCTGTCTGACATTGAAGACTCTGATGATGATGATGCCGATACTATCGAATCGTCGCCTATCATACACGCTGCAAACTATGGAACCACGGGTTCCTACAAGCAAAACGCAGGCCGAGAGGGCTATTTCAGCACTCTGTTCCGCTCCCTGCGTGATCCCCGCCACGATGCTGACATGTACAACGAGCGGCGCGCATTGCTTGGTCAAGTCGAAACTCACCAACATAAGATCGAAATGACCAAGCTGCGTTTCTACTCGACTGCGCTAGGTGCTGCGGTTGTCTTGGACCTCATCTTGGGCCTCATGACGATGACGAGTCGGAAGAAAGAACGAGGTGTTGTCGATGCTGGAGTCATGATCGGGACCATATGTACGCTCGTGCTGTGTGTTGTTGCCGTCATCAGCATGCGGACTCGCAAGGAAAGATTAGGATGGGTGCATCAAGGGGCGGTGCTGAGCATCGCCGGTGCTGTTGTGGCGTTGGACATTTTGCTTTTGCTGTGGGTACTACGGATATAAGAAAGGGGCGCGCTTAGATCCGTTTTTTTTTTTTTGGCCATCTGTTCTGTTGGGCAGGTTGAGGCGCTTTGGACACAGGCGCAATGGTCGCATGCCTGGATTTTGGCACATGTGTGGGTATGGTGTCGGTTGTGGAAAGGATCAGGCGTCCCAGGAGTAGGATCGTCACGATGATGTTCAACCTGGTTCAGCTTGATTCATTGTCAGTAGCACAAATGGATGCATGACTCCACAAGCCATGAGATCATCATGAGGCTCTGCGATCCACTCTTCTTGGCGTGTCTCCGTGGGGGTGCCGCTTCCGGCTGGCTACTCCACCAAAATCGCGATTGGGGTCGGATGAGCTTCCTCGTCCGTTGGTAGCCGCCACGTCGACTTGCAACGGCATCTCACTTTCTCGAGGTTTCCACGCTGCGCGGCCGTGGAAAGTTGCGGTCAGCCCACGGGTAAGCATGTGTAGAAGCACAGGCAGAATTGGGCTGCTACATTCCGGCGCTTCAACGGCAGAGGCGTGCACAGTCGGCGTCGACTGTCCCGTCAGTCCCGAAGTGGAGCGCAACCTGACGCGAACCCACGCTTTCGTCATTCCAAGCGTCTGATGGCCTTCAGACTTTGAAGCTCCACTGTTCCCAACTGTCCACCTTTCCTTCACGTCAAACCTCCCCCGGAAAAATTCACATCATTGAGCTCCATGCTTGCCATGCAATTTTAAACACTTTACGAGCTGAGTACGAAACTCCATGTTTCTTCTCCGTCTCCGTTGCGCGGCCGCTAATTTTATACGCGACATGTGAAGGCTTGAGCCTCAGCAGATCTTTGTAACATTTCTAGAAGACATCCTTGTATAATATACCGACAGCGCCTGGAGCGATTGCGACTGCACCTCCAGAGACACCCTTACCCATCCACAGAACATCATGGCTGCCCGACGAGGAAGCCGCTTCATCAAGCCACTGCTTTACACAGCCGGAGCTGGAGCAGTTGGCGCGGGAGCACTCTACGTGACCCTTCGACCTCGCGATATCCCCGGCAGCGAAGCCGCTGCAGTGCCCCCGCCAACATACGGCGAGGGAGGTATCTTCCGCCCGCCACAATTTCCCGTTGCCAAAAGCCGCGAGGAGCAGATCGCACAGCTGAAGCGCAGCGCCGGTGTCGTTTCTCAGGTTGCTGAGAGGGCAAAGAAATGGCTCGGTGGCGGCAATTCGGCAGCGCCCGCTGAGGCTGCTGAAGAGGAGCCCTATGACCTTTTGGTCATCGGTGGTGGCGCAACCGGAGCCGGTATCGCGCTCGACGCTGTTACAAGAGGTCTGAAGGTCGCCATGGTTGAGCGCGACGACTTCAGCAGTGGTACTAGCAGTAAGAGTACCAAGCTGGTACACGGTGGTGTAAGATACCTCGAAAAGGCCGTATGGAATCTGGACTACAACCAGTAAGTAGTAAGGCAAATTCTGCAGCCCCCTGTGCTAACCTCGACCTAGATACTCTCTTGTCGTTGAAGCCCTTCGCGAACGTCGCTACTTTTTGGATACCGCTCCTCACCTGTCTCAATGGCTCCCCATCATGATCCCAATCCAGAAGTGGTGGCAAGCGCCCTACTTCTGGGCTGGCACCAAGTTCTACGATTTCCTCGCTGGCTCAGAGAACATTGAGAGCTCCTACTATATGACAAAGAGCAAGGCTTTGGACGCATTCCCCATGCTGAAGAAGGAAGGCCTTGTTGGAGCCTTGGTCTACTACGGTAAGTCAATGAGTTACTCATTTCACCTTCGCAACTGACATGAGCAGATGGTGCTCACAACGATTCCCGCATGAACGTCTCACTCGCTATGACAGCAGCGCTCTACGGCGCCACCGTTGTCAATCATCTCGAGGTCACTAGCCTAGAGAAGGATGCCAACGGGCGCCTCTGTGGCGCAAAGGCTAAGGATCTCATTGCTGAGTCCGACGGCAAGAAGTCTGAAGAGTTCTCCATCAAGGCCAAGGGTATCATCAACGCTACTGGTCCTTTCACCGACTCTATCCGCAAGATGGACGACCAAGAGGTACCAGAAATCGTTGCTCCCAGCTCTGGTGTCCACGTCATTCTCCCCGGTTACTACAGCCCTGCAAACATGGGTCTCATTGACCCCAACACTTCTGACGGCCGTGTCGTCTTCTTCCTGCCATGGCAGGGCAACACCATCGCTGGTACTACGGATACTGCCTGTGACATCAAGCAGAACCCCATTGCCGGTGAAGAGGAGATTGACTGGATTCTCAAGGAGGTCAAGCGCTACCTGCAGCCCGAGATTAATGTTCGCCGCGGTGATGTCCTTGCTGCTTGGTCTGGTATCCGTCCCCTCGTTCGCGACCCTAACGCTAGCGCGACTGAGGGTCTCGTCCGCAACCACTTGGTCACCACCTCTCCTTCTGGCCTGATGACCTGCTCAGGTGGCAAGTGGACTACTTACCGCCAGATGGCAGAAGAGACCGTTGACGAAGCCATCAAGGAGTATGGCCTCAAGACCCAACCGCTCGTCAACCCCACTCTCGTTAGCGGAACTGAGGTCAAGGACGAAGCTCCTCTTGACGGTACTTGCCAGACCCACCGTGTCCGTCTTGTTGGTGCGCACGGTTTCTCCAAGACCCTCTTCATCAACCTCATCCAGCACTACGGCATCGAGACCGATGTGGCCAAGTACTTGTGCCAGGCTTACGGTGACCGCGCTTGGTCCGTCGCAGCTCTCTCTTCACCCACTGAGCAGCGCTTCCCTGTCCGCGGCATCAAGATGTCTGAGCTTTACCCCTATATTGATGGTGAGGTCCGCTACTGCGTCCGTCACGAGTATGCTCAAACCGCCACTGATGTAATCGCCCGCCGCATGCGTCTCGCTTTCTTGAACGCTCAGGCTGCTCTCGAGGCCCTCCCCAAGGTCATTGACATTATGAGCGAAGAGCTTAAGTGGGACAACAAGCGCAAGGAAACCGAGTGGAAGAACGGTATCACTTTCCTTGGCTCCATGGGTCTTCCCAAGAGCAAGCTTTCGCTCACCCGCAAGGAGGTCGAGAGCGGCCACGTAGGCAAATTTGCCGATGAGGAGCACCACCTCTATGCACGACATGGTGAGTCAAACCCCGATGAGGAAGCATGTGCAAACCTCTTTGCATTTGGAATCAGGCTGAACGAAGTTTTTACAGACAAACCCAACGAGCCCCTCCAGTCAGACAGCAAGTTCAAGAGCGGACAAAACCCCGTCGTTGAGCGCAAGGCCGAGGTCAACAAATAAGTGCCTTTAGCATCTACTACAGCATAGTGTTTCAATAGGGCCCTGTCACACCCTATCCCTCATACCACTCTTATACCTGTATCAACTTAATCGGCGGGCGGCCTACTCGAGTCGGCATCCATTGTTGCTGGCGCTCGATACCAATCCACATGACTGGCGTCCTTTCCCGTTGCGTTCTGTACATAATCGTCTACATTAGCGTTACCTGAAAGAAATGAGTAAAACACTGTTTTGCTCTGAATCATGCCTCGGCTCTTTTTGAAATCATCCGTACACGTCGCACCCCGTCTCCATGACGGCTTCACCGCTACTACACTCTCCAGACTCCACATCGGTTAACTGTTATCCACAAATAACCTGCTACAGGTTGTCTTGGACTCCACGCCGTTCTACAATGACCCGCACTGGTTGGATTCTCTGTCTCTTGATACTTCAAGTTGCGGTTCTTATTCGTGTGCTAGTATTTGGCCCTAGGGAACTTGTATGTATGCTGTCTAGCAAGTAGTATGGTTAATGTAGCTCTCTGGGAAACAAGGGCCATCGGGGGTTTTTCCTGCCTGACAGCCTTCACGGTTATTTTGCGGTGTCATTGCGGGTCGGGGCGGGGGGATGAGTGCCGTGAGGTGGAGGATGTGGGGTATGTTTTCGACAGTAAACGCGAGCAAATAAGAGCGCATGAAATCTGTCCTTTTTTGAACCGTGGATGGAGGCCAGTCTCGGGCTACGGAGTTCGTAGATTAGCAAGATTGTAATGTGAATGCTGCGTAGGTGTCCGTCTTCGGTGGGGAAGCCCTCACGAGTGTGCAGCCTGGCCGCCTCACGCGCATATTGCCTGCGTTCCATCGAGACATCATCATTTCTGCTACTTGCCTAAACTTACCAGAAGCGCTAAAAGCGCCAACGCTGCTAAAACCAAATCAGTATATGACACTGCCACTAGTCTCATCAAGAAAAGAGACATGGTTGTCTTGGTTATTGATATTACCGCACAGTTCTTACAATGACGTCACAATGGTGCCTGGCAAACGGATCGCGGAAAGCCCATCTCCATTAACTGATCGAGAAAACACTTGGTGAGGAGGATTGATTAGATTCAGGCTTCATTGCAAAAATACAATGCGGCCTCTGTACGAGGAGTTCCCGGCCCCAGAACGCTCTGCTTACTCCAAATTGACAAGTGCTTCAAGCATGACGACGGTCATGCAGACCGGGCAAATGCGATGCTCCAACAAGAAATCTATCAATATCGATGGGCTCACGCGGTTGGATCGTAAGTGCCAATTGTCTGCAGGGTGTCCAAATCTATCCGCAGGGCTCGGCGGGGTTGCCATTAGCTCGTGGAGTCGTAAAGGGAGCTGCCCCATGGGGTTTCAGCGCATCACCCGCTCCATGTCCGTCAGGTTATCCAGGGCGTTGGGGGAAGGTTCGCGCAGACAACTAAAAGTTGCCTCGGCAGGCTCTAGGTAAACAGACGAGAAGCGAGATAGCGGCCAGGATCAAGATCGTTCCAAGAAATCTCGATGGTCGTTCGCGTGGCGCTTCGAACAAGTCCAGTAGCCTTACGTCCGGGGTGGTGCCGACAGAAGCGACCCCAAAAAAAGAGTCCAGAAGTATTTTGCAGAGACTCGTCGTTTGAGAGTTTTGACGGACAGTATTGAAGAGAGGTGGCGACACGGATCGAGCAAATATATCTCTCAGATTCTGGGCGACTACCCCTTGATTTGGCGCCATGGCATCTCTTCCATTGCGCACAGAGTTGGGCCAGCCTTCGGTGTACATCTGGTCCCAAGATATCATCTTGCATAATGTGTCGGCGACCCTACGTAGTCCCACGGGAACTTCCACGCACGCTGCAAGGTACACATGAGCAGAGAGCAGACCTTGAGTGACTGCGACCTTGGTTTTTCACGAAATCCTGGGCTGCTATGGACGCCCATTACGTCTTTTCGTATCTTGCAACAACTCATGCCTAATGCGACATGGAGCAAGCCTCGGTATTTTGATGATGCTAGTAGCTCATGCCGATCTTTGCTTCGAGCGAATGCAACTTGACCCAACAGCAAGTGGAAATATGTCATATACCATTGGACAGCCATATTCCCCACAAACCGCCAACTTGGAAGGCTTTGGCAATCAGGGGTCCCGTTGCGGAGAAAGATCGTCAAGCGTCTGCTTCCCAGGCTTGATGGGGCAAGAGGGATGAACTAGCAGATGCACAGCGCGAACCTTCCGCCCGCGCGCAACGCCACTTTCCCCTCGACACCTGCCACATGGCCCTCACCAATATTCTTAGCTAACACTCATTGTCGCGTCCGGACGCTTCTCCTAAGTACCTGCATCCAGTAGCTTAGACCATCACAGCGCCGATCAGCCTCGTACTATGTTGATCGTCAACGACACTTCGCTTGACAGGGACGTGGAGCAGAACGTAGCCAATGAAGAGGGCCGGATATAGGAGAAATATCAAGGGCAGTGGTGGAGATGATGGTGGTGTTCGATGCTGCCTCGGTCCCATCATACGAACCATGAATTGGGTAAGAGAAGGCGATGATTAGGAGGCGGCGAAAGTCTATAAGTAAGAGGCGATCAGAACCCGATTAGAAACATCAAGCTTGCAAGTTCTCTCCAGTAGAGCATTTCTCTTGAACACAAACCTTCGCTACATTCTCAGTCACTTTTGCATCCTTGGTGGAGACCACTCCGCCACTATGCACGCCCTCTCACTCCTCCTTCTCCAGGCTGGTTCAACTGTTGCCTTCCCTTGGGTAGCTGGACAGCCTGGTGTGAACTCTGCACTATTCCGCAATACCCACGCGGTGGAGAAGCGCCAGGCCGATTGCCCCTTTAATCCTGTGCATAAAGGAGCTGCTCCATATGTAGCGCCCTACACCTACACGGGGGCGAAGAACGGTATTCCAGGTAGCCAAAAGGGTGGTATCAAAGTCCCTGCCGATGGCGACAAGGCGCACGCCTTCACTCCTCCAGGACCCAACGATATCCGTGGACCATGCCCCGGACTGAACGCTGCTGCGAACGTAAGAGACGCCATTATCAATTACCAAACTTACGCTGTGACTAACGCTAGCTTAGCACAACTTCCTTTCTCACGACGGAATCACCAACTTTCAGGAACTTGTCGACGCCCAGCAGAACGTTTACAATGTCGGGTACGATCTATCTGTTCTTCTTGCCGTCCTCGGTATCCAAGCTGGTGGCGATGTCCTCTCTGGTCGCTTGAGTATCGGGTGTGACGCCACATCTCGCACTGCTACGCTCCCCATCCTCGGCCGCCAACCTGGTCTCAACGGCCACAACAAGTTCGAGTCTGATTCGTCGCTCACACGCAACGACTTCTTCCTTGCGAATGGAGACGACTACAGCTTCAATGGCACACTGTTTGCGCAGATGAAGTCGGTGGCGGACGAGGTTTCCGGTGGAAAGTTTGACATCAATGCTCTTGCCAGATACCGCAGCATGCGATACGACGACTCAGTTGCTCAGGTAAGCAGTTTTTAACCTTCCATTGCAACACATGACTAACATTTGTAAGAATCCCAACTTCTTCTTCGGACCTCTCTCCGTCCTTCTTTACGGTGCCGCATCCTTCCTTTACGAGCTGTTCCCCAGCTACGGCAACAAGGGTGTTCCCGACCTGGCGACCATGAAGAGCTTCTTTGGCGCTGTCGAGGATTCTTCGGCACCTGGAGGTTGGCGCCACGTTCCCGAGCGCATTCCCGACAATTGGTTCTCCCGTGTCGAGCCCTACAATAACCAGGACGTGACCAACGAGATCCTCAGCATGTACATCAAGTATCCCAAGCTATTCGGCGGCAACGTCGGCAAGGACAACTTTGACGCCTTGAGCACCCCCTTCAGTATCATCACCGATGGAAAGCTACCCGATGACGCCGACGCTGGAGACCTGCTGTGTCTCTTGTACCAGCTGGGTGTCAGTGCCGTGCCTAGCAGCGTCAGCACTATCACCGATATCACAGGCGCCCTCTTGAACTTTGGCGTTGGCAAGCTCAACCCAGTGTTCAAGAATTCGGGATGCCCGCTCAAGGTCGGTTAAAAATCTACGCAAGAACACGTCAGATGGCAGGGAATACTTGTTGATGGCGGTTGAACATTGCAGAGTGGAATGAGAAACAGTAGCATATAGCTCGTTCATTCTTTGGACTGGATTGCAAGCAGATTTCGTTGCGTAGTTATGATTAACAAAGTTCATTTTTTTTTAAAAAGCAAGTTTGGCCCTGGAATATAGTGACATGCTACTCCAATCACCAACCTCGTCATGGCTATCAATATACATGCACCAACCATGCGACACACACATCAAAAGAAGAAGTGTAAAACGTAGGGATGATGAGGCTTGCCTGCGAACAAGCTCATCGTCAAGACCGCTACCGCCGAAAAGAGAGGGGTAGATGTTATGGATTAGGTTAGCGAGTCTTACGTCAGGTATGCTTCTCTTGTTATCGAAGCTCAGACGGCATCGTAAATGCCACGCTAATATTTTGCAACTTCCCTGTATTCCATGGTAGTCGCGAATCTTTTCGAGTCTGCAGGGAATCCTCCCACTATACCGCGTCACTATTACGGATAGCGCGCGAGCATTGCGGGCGATGTACTCAGTATCCTCATGCTCAGTGGAAAATCTTTTCCTTGTGTCGGGATCCTAGGAGCTACATCCCGTAACCAGCTTCACGGTCGCGATCGATATTGCCAGAGCCTCGCAGTCACCCTCCGCGGCCGTGCGTGCTTTCCCTCAATATATGGTGACTATGCGCTGTGCGGTTTCCCTCAGTGTGCTCCTCGCCCTGGTAATTACATAACGACAGGTAACGACTATGGCTGGGATAAAAGAAAACAAACACCGAGTTTAGCACTATCATTCTCGACAGACGCATACCTACCAACAAACATCATCATGCCGTTCAAGTTCGACTCCGATATTTCCATCGACGCCTCACTATCCAGCCTCAGAACTCAGATGCAATGGTGCAAAAATTATCTCCAAAGGTCCATGGTGAATATAGACTTCGATGGAACCGCTGTTTCTTACCTTTCCCACAATATCATCGACGAGCTCGCAACTTTTGAGACCATCTGGGCACTTCTCCAAATGCAAGTCGCCGCCGGTATGATCGATTGCCCATCTGAAACGATGCACGGTTTTGCTCAGTATATATACGACAAAGCCCGCAGATTATTCGTCTACACAATCTACTGCGGCCAGTCGCTCAGGTTTATGAGACAACTACAAAACGAAGGCATCTCAGACCAGTAGGTTTCTCTCTTCCATCGGTTTGGTGCTGGATGCATATCGGAAAAATTAATGGCGCACTTGAGTGGCCGCGTGTCTCACTTCCGGAAAATTCCATGGGCGCCAATCCTTAACTTCTCTACTCCTTTAGGGCAGAGAATCCCATTCGTAACGAACATCCCATTCGCTTCTGACCCGGTGCTTGAAAGAATCTCACCCGAGGGTGAATATCGTGAGTACCGGGTAAAATTCCATGCTTCGCATATCACAGGCGTCCCTTGGTATGACCCCAATGGCTGGTACATGATGAGAGTGTACAACCACGAGTACTATGAATTAGAGGATGTGGCAAAGGCGCATATTCAAGGCTGCTTCTTTTATGAAGAGAAGGTGTATTGGGTCTACATCAGAGAGAACAAGGTTGTAAATGACGACGCTATGCCGGGAGGATACAACCCTGGGGAGAAGAAAAAAGAGAATCAGTCCATAATGCCGACCATGGGGCCGGTATCCCGTACCTGATAGTATCATGGTCTGCTAAGAGCGTTTGGCGGAGTGAGTACGAGTCATCCATAAACTACAAGAACACTTTTTTCTCTTGCTTCTCGTGCATACTGCGCATGCCGGAAACCGCTAAAATCTCTTCTTTGAAAGGCAACAAACGCTGTCAGACGCACAACGAGGTCCTCAGCACCAGCACTCCCTAGAGATGTTCAATCAGAATCATTACAGTGACTACACAATTGCGCCCTGATTACATGATCATCTACTGTCTACACCATCGCCCTCCAACACTGTCGCCATCAGAGAAGCTCAAACCAGCTGAAGTATGTCTCAATCTTCACCTCTAGCTTACCTCCCCCCTCTACCCCTCTCCAGTCAACAAGTTTCAGCCCGGTTACACAGGATACCACCAGAACTTAGCTAGGCACCTCGGTGGCATGCGAGGAGTGAGTAAGAGAGGCGCATGACATAAATCCCCAAGAGTCAACCGACTACGGGCACATCCCCAGGTGGAGGCGAAGTGAAGACGCTAGGGCCAGCCCGCCGCAAGTCCGGATTCCGGGCTTTTGGAGCCGACGTCGATGGCGTTTTACACAACGTCCCTGGAATCGGCTAGGCAAAGGATTGAAGTGGAGAAGATTTGAAGAAAACAGACACAAGGCAGTATGCTGTCACATGGTAATTAAGTGAGGGATGGCAAGTGGGTGTCTTCCAACAGGAGGGGAAAAGAGCAGCAACAGCAGCAACGCTGACACATGATTGTACTTCGGTACTTTGCGCTGCCATCTTCGTTCATCAGTGATGCGCATGTGCAGGTGTTGAATATAGAAAAGCAGAGTTCTAGGAGGGTCGGAAAGGCATGTGGATGGTCAAGTGTCAGGTTGAAGAATGCATAGGGTTTACGCGTACGTGACTGGATAAGCGTCTTACCACTCCCCACTATATTTATTTCATCGTGCAAGAACGGGAAGCAGAGTAAGATGCGACTACTGCGGTGAGAATGCGATGCGATGCGGCACGAGCCGTAGCTTGTTTTCACTGCATACTAAGGTAGTGTGTGTATGTGTTGAACATCGCATACTTGCTTGTCAGATTTACATATGGAAAAATAGTGTGAAGTAAGAGTGACGACGAACGCCTCATGCTCAACGTGCAACCCGTCTAGACCCCAGAACATATCAACTGACAAACCCCGCGTCCACCCCCATAAAGCCATCACATCAATGCGAAACCTCAAGTAACCTCTCTATAACGCTCATATGGGGGGGGGGGGGGGGGGGGTTCTACCCTTGGCTGGCCGCCCCCATCGTTGCAGCAGCCCCTTGGCCCCAGCCTAGCCCGACCCAAGCCTCCAAGCGCCCAAGATAGAATGACAGACATGAAGTGTACATGCACCATGTTCCAAGATCCATCCTCGTTGCATAAACGTATGCACAGTCTCAGGTAAACTCGCCCAGCTGTTCGTCAGCAGACCAGCATTTTTCGTCTATCGATCGCATCGGATCAAGTACGAGAGAAACGAGGTAGCCGGGCGATGAGAAGCAAAGTTGGAGGTTTGTTGATATGACATGCAAAGTGCATAGCAGGAGTAAGACGCATGATGAGCTAAAAAAAATTCCACCATCGATGACATCGTAATCGCGGCAAGTCTTACTCTTACCCCCACACGCATATTCCTTCAACTCAACAGCAGTAATCGGTCAGACGAACAAGAAGAGCGTAGTAGAAACGCTCGTACACACATACCCTAACAAAACACCACTCTAGATCCTACACTGACAGATGACACCTGCCCTCGCTTCTGCACCCGTCACCACCGCCACCAAAACCAGCACATACACCCATCATACGTGCCACAATCTCGCTTCCCCTCCTCCACAAAGACAAATTCGTAGCACAACATCTCATCGTTCCCCCCCCCCCCCCCCCCCCAAAACGGAATCCCTCGAAAGATCCATAACCCCAGCTATAGCCTTGAAATATGCCATGGTTACTAACCGGGGGGGTTTTTTTGACTTCCGCAGCAGCCCCCAGTCGTTGGTTGCACAACGCGGAACCACCCTGTTCCCCTGTACCTTTTTTTCTCTCCTTGCCTCTGCTCCGCCCATGTTGTGAGTCGTACAACGTACGCGGGTTACTAGCTATCTATTCTTTTCGAATGCACAAAGAACGCATACCTGCCTGTCTTGGGTAGCGATTGTATACGCCAGTATCGGCGGGGGCGTCGTCATTTGGCCATTTTTGCTCCTGAGGCGTCTTCTAGACCTAGCATGTGCGTGTTTGGGGTTGAAACATGTGCTGGGAGGATTGTATGTGTGTGGGGGTCAAGACGCGAGAGATGACGGGGAGGCGAGCGGGCATGTTGCGGGTAGAGTGGGAAAGAGAGGGGCTTGCAGAAGCTTGTTTTGGGTGCGGGCTGACGATGGCGTGATCGAGGTGCTGCTGAAGCGTACGTGGTAAGGCATGAAAGGGCTGTGCAGCAATGTGCGCCGCAGGAGGGTCGAGATGAAGGCAAGGTACTTTCTTTCGTCATGTGCCGAGTGGTGCAGTGCGGATTGTCTGTCCGACAGTTTGCTCAACGGCTGCATTCCCGTAGGCACAATACATGTGGCAAAGACGAGGAGGATATGTAGACAACGAAGCAAGATCTGGTAAGATATGTGTGTGTGTGTGTGTGTGTGTGTGTGTGCTTGGCTAGGTATTCCATTTGCTCATATGGCTGATGCTTTCTCCCGCGGACACGCTAAGCTAAAGCGCGGTACGTACTACATCACCCCAGCCCAAGCCGTACAACCAACTCATGTCCCAGACAGACCTATTAGACCTTATCAATACCTATTGAATCGTGTCCCAAGAAGCTTCATTACTTCCTTATACTACCAAAAGGGGTAATGAAAACCCACGACTGCGCTTGCCCCCCTCGAGTCCCAGACAAGGACGAGTTAAAGGTGTAGCCGCCGAAACCGAGAGCAATGTTCCTCTGGCTTTGAACATAAAGGAAAGTGATTAGATAACAAAAAAACAATGAAATTGGCTGAAGAGCCGTTGCGGGAATCATGTCGCAATGATGAAGCTCGCTTTTCGCCTGATGCACAGAAAGATGTCTCGCTTTTTTCCCGCCCCCCAACCAAACACCAAAAGAATCCCATTGAAGGGAAGCGCAGTACGGACAGGCCACTGTACTGCGCAAGACAGGAAAGCCTCTCTAATATTGTTTTATAAACATAGGAAATTCGTGACTCGGTAATAAGCCTTGTGTTCGTGGCCCCAATGAAGGGCCGGTATATTTGGTCATACAGTCGTACTTTCGTAGAACAGTTCCCTTGAGCCTGACAAGCGCAAGGAAAATAGTAAGTGTACAGTCGTGCGCGGTGGTGGGGAATTAATCGCACGCAATATTGACAGGGTTGAAGGGGAGGGGCTCTCCGCTGTCGCATCATCGTTCTAGTGGCCCCGGACTCCCCCCGACGAGCGGCCGAGGAATGTACCAGGGAACCGCAGGTCGCTAAGAAACTTGAAGAACGCGCGCTTACGTGAAGGGTTTCTCGGTAGTAGTGCGGCGGCTTGTTGCATGGGACCGACAACATCCTCGTCCCCAAGCTTGGGGAACTTGCCCTCACTCTTGGGGTCGTGGAGGGTGGGCATCTTACTCAGTGGCCCTGGCTCTGTGGGCGAGTAAGGGGCAAGCTCCTGGCCGATGGCAATTGCATGTGCCTTGGCCAGATCGTGGTTCTTTTTCCACTCAGCGTCGATTTGAGCCCATTTTTGCTCGGTAAGAAGGTAGTGCTTCGATGTCACTCCGTAGTGTTCTGCGGTTCGCACTTGGTGCTTTGCGTAGTTGCGACGTGCCTGGGCCCACTCGGCCAGGTGCTCCTCGACGGAGGCGGAATCGCACAACTCGGGAACATATGGCTCTGGGAGGATAGTGAAGTTGGCGTGACCCAGAACATTAGCCCACGGGTCGTCTTGACGGGCAAGCATCAGTGGAGGAATGTCGGCCGATGCCACCATGTGCCCTGCGTTTGGACCTCTTATGGATGCGAATGACGGCTTCGAGGAGAGAGGGGGTGTAGGGTAAGTGCGCGTTGGCGGGGTGCCGGCTGGAGTGGGACCCAAGGATTGCGTCGCGTCAGCAACCGCAGGTGATTGTAGAGGCGAGGAGGCTGGTAGGTCGTCGTTGCGAGCAGGTACAAGCATTGGTGGTAATAGTGGCGTAGTAGCATATCGCTCGCGCTCCACCTCGTCAGCGTCGATTTCCATGGCATTGGCCTTGCCGACGTCGATAGCCATGGGCGTAGGCGCATCCTCGCTGAGTTGTTCCCTGCTTGTCAGAGCAGACGTGGAATTTCGCGACGAGTGCTCTGCAGGAAGATCGAGGGTCGAGACATGGTGGATAGAGCCGGCGAGTGATGAGGAGCGGGTGGAAGGGACTCTTGAAGGGGTTGCGCTGCGGGATACCCTGCTGAGTGTCGAGCTGCGGTCGCGGACTCTGCGAGATAGCGAGGGGAAGCGCCTCTCGATCTTGCCGGCAATGCTGTGCGCCGAGGCTTCTAGGGAGCGCCTTCGCTTTGCCAGACGCAGTTCAGAGTCGCAGGTGGTGAAGTACTCGTCCTGGGGGTCGTAGGCTCGAGATATCCTGCAATCTTGGGCGTGGCCATAGGCGCCTTGGGTGTCACCTGGGACTGGGTCAGTACTGCAGGCGGGGCGGCTTCGCATGTGGAACTCACAAGAGCAGCGGTAGGCGTCTTCGTTGCCGTAGTCGTATTCACGCTCAAAGGGCTCCTCGGTGAGCTTGGGAAGCTTGCCGGAGCTGTTGGGGTGGTCGACTGGGTCGTAGGTGGGTGGGCTCGACGACAAGGACGATGCCGAACTGGGAAAGCGGAAGTGGCCTCGCGTGTACTGACTTGGCGTGGGCGGCGTGGAGCACTCGGATGCAGAGTAGAAGCCAGAGTCGGCATTGGAGTAAATTGACGCAGTCGGATCCTCAGACATGTTTAATGAACCTTTCGAAGACTTGCGAGCTGCTGCAAGCTGGGGGAGGGTGAGCGGCTTATGATCGTGCATGTTGATAGTGGCAGGGTGGTAGTAGTGGCAGTTGGCTCTGGCGGTCGGGGCGTGACGTGAATTTGCGCGCCGGATGCTGGGATCCCATCACCAGCTTAAGAAAGGCAACCGGCAACGGCTGTGCGCGCGCAAAGTGCGGCCAGCACGGCGCGGTCACAGGGTAACGCTGCTTTGGGATGTCGAGGCGGTCGAGCGATGTTTGAGAGTGCCTAGGAGGGTGCCACGAAGCCGACCACGTATGTACTGTTCGGCCTGTTTATGCTGCAAAGACGAGGTCAGCGCCCGTCGGCAAGCGCACCCAAAGCGGACGGCACGTGAGCGCGGTGGGCTGGGTGGGCTGGGATACGTCGCACTCACCAAGGCGCGCAGAGACGATTCTGGATGCAGCAAGTATCGACGGTTGCAAGCAGAGGACAGCGCAGCGATAAGACAATGGCTTTGGACTGGCAGGTTTCGTCGTGGGAGCAGGCAGTTGACGTGGGCGGACAAGAGAGACGGGGTGGGATATGCTGGACCATTTGTGTGGGCAGTGACCACCCGGTAGGCTCTTTCACAGCAATGCAAGCTAAGCCCGCTGAGAAACCGTCACCCCGACCACTCGCTAGACGCCGACGGTTTAGTCATTTCCGGCAGCTGTGGAAGATCCCCGGTTTCAAGGACAGGGCCCTGGCCGCTGGCTGCTGGCTGCTTCGGTGCACAAGACGACCGTGACGCTCACAGCAGCCTTGAGCAGCCTCCGCGCAGTGGGCATTCCAGGGCGCCCGTTGCTCCAAGCCCCCCCCCCTTCTCCCCAGCACTGATCCTACAGCCTGAGCACCGCAGCCCGCTTAGGTCGAACCCAACTCAATCTACAGGGCCTGCCTCGGAGTCGAATTTTCACCTGCCCAACCTAATTATGCGATATGTCGTTGGTGGAGGCGGCACAAATCATCCCTGCCACGCGGTTCCCACTCAGCTCTGAACCTTTTTCCATGGTGTAGGAAAGAAAAATAAAAGAGTTCTGAGTAAGACATGCAGGAACAACCGCTGAATCACACTGCCTTGACGAGCCTTCGTGGAGTGCGGCCTGGTGTTGAAGGGTGCCTTGTCTGTATCGTGCAAAGTGCTGTGCTACCAACGCCGTGGTTGTCATCCGTCCTCTACCACTCAACTGCTGTGAGCGCAACCGTGGCTGGCACTTGACAGACTCGTCTATCGGGGCGATGCAAGGTAAACGGTGTGGTTCGCCAGACTTCGTTATCCTCCTACATTACTTCTGCCGCCGTTCTTTTCGCCCTTTGCCGTCTCGCAGCGATGACATCTATTGACAGGCATCTTCTAGTGAGCTCCATGTTGCTTCTCCCGTGTTTTTCCCGTCTCACTCCCACCCAATGATTGGCCCAGTCTGCATCCGAGCAAGGGGACCTGGCTGGTGTTGTGCAAACAAACAAACACGCAACCGCCGTTTGAGCCTCACAATCTTCAAAACACTGACTGATCTATTCCGGCCTGCGTTTCAAACGTTATGCCTCATTCTCGAGTCAAGCTGTCCATCGCATGGCCACAATACGAACCGAGGCGTGACATGACATGGCGTGGTCGGTACCTGACGAAGTGCGGACCCTTACTAGGAGGTTGGGACAGACTTTCAGCCCAGCGAAAAAGCCATCGACCTTCCAGACAAATCGGGGAAGTTGTTGGAAGCGCTAGACCGTTGGCCCATTGCTGGTTGGAACCCTGCCCCTGTCGCGCTATACGTCCTGTCCTTCTCCCCGGCACCTTGTTTGCGCTGGACTTGACCCCTTGTTCGCATGCGTCCATGCAAGCCGCACACCTTCACCGCCAGCGCATCTTCCAGTGAACTGTTCCCAGGTATACTTTTTATGTAGTTTCCATCAACGTCATCACACTCTTTACATCCCTTTCAGCTGAGAATGCTCACCGACAAAAGTATTTTCTGCAGGTGATTCGTGCGGCATGTTCCCCGTGCCGCGTCGAAGCGATCGAGCCCAGCAGAAGAAAAAAACTGGACCAGTCCATACCTTTTTCGCGTCGGCATTTTGGTGACAGGCTCCTGGGTCCTCGCATCATGACGAAAGGGCGAAAAGTACTGAGTAGTGTCGGCTCCGGTCTGAAGTCGGCAACCGCCCCGCTCGCTTGATGGCCTCCCTTTACGCCTCTCTCTGGCCAGACCGGACGGCACTGAGGACATGCAGAAGCGGGCGGGAGAATACCGTTTGTGCCCACCCATCCACACCGCGCAACGCTCAACGTGCATGATGAACAGCCTGTTCACAGAGCTGAATGTAAAGGCAAATCGTTAGTACCGGCTATAAATTCATAACCCTTGGAAACCACGTGTCGCCTCCGATATCGCTCTACGTAGAAACTATGTCAGCGGCAAAACTCTGCGTTTTACCAGATTGTCCATG
Source organism: Stemphylium lycopersici (assembly GCA_003268315.1). Lineage (NCBI taxonomy): Eukaryota > Fungi > Ascomycota > Dothideomycetes > Pleosporales > Pleosporaceae > Stemphylium > Stemphylium lycopersici. Next base: position 150,299 of record QGDG01000004.1, read on the forward strand.
CTATTAGGAGGAGCGCGCAATGATTCCGACGATTTGTTGTAGGATGCAAGTCCAGACCCGTCTAGTGTTGCTGATCCTCTGGCTTGACCGGATGGATTCCTAAAACTAACGTGGCACATCCACCGGTGCAATGAGCGCCGATGTGCCGCGGCAGGAAGACATGGGACATGGACATGGGTAAAGTAGGTATCGATAAAAGTTGGTGAGAATCATACCAGAACTCGGGGTACCGGCACAAGAACAAACATCAACATGTAGATCATCCGCGCTTCTTTTGTTGACGTTTGCTCGCGGACGGCGGGGTATCTTTGGAGCGGGTCGTGCACGTGCAGGATACGTTTTTCCTCTGTAAAACACCGTAGTCAACCATGGAAGATTTTGGAAAGAAATAAAACTCGATATGTAAAAAGCGCCAGTTTCGATTACGTGGTAGCCGTGTTCTCAACGGCGTGACGCACATGGCGTAAACTAAGGGCTGCGAACCAGCGCCCGGCACATAGCGGCCCCTCAGCAAGCAGCACCCAGCTACATTCTTTCTTCCGTCCAATCGCAATGCCTCGGACTCTGTCCACAAAGCAACCATCCATACGCGCTCTGATGGCGTCGTAATCGCCAATAATGATGAGGTGGGGTAGCGTTTGATTCGCGTTCGCATTGCGAACTGTCACCAAATCAGATCCAGTATTTGCTCCACAACCTTCTTTGCTCGTCAGAGCCTTCAAACTGCATACACGTCTTGGTTAGGCCTGATATCTTATGCTCTAGGGGTTGCGGTATAGACTAGGAAGCCTTCGCTTCGCGTAAATGGATTACACATACCCGGAAGTCGGTTTTGAGGATGTCTACGAATCCTTCCGACAGTTTAGGCTCGCGGTATCGTGAACCGAAACCACTGAATGCGACATGTGGTAGGATAGTACGAGATTCTCGATTCGTCTTTGTGGAGATTGATCGTCAGCATGCGATCGTTTGTGGATTCCAATCGCGATATCCATGGCAATGGTGAACATGACGTCTCTCACATTCCTCATTAGGGTAGTGTAAGAATAAGTTTGGGGTCATTGGGAATACTCCTTTCCGAAGTTACCCACTAGATGCATGAACGCAACGAAACTTACTTCTGGTCCAATATTCAGAGCACGGAACGTATCATTGTGCTCACACAGCTTAGGTGAAGCCGTAAAGAGCACGCACCGTATGGGTACATTCAACTTCTGCGCTAACGTAACCCACACGGCTCGAGTGTCTGGATCGGCATTGGTATTATCTGGTTTCGTTAGTTTGTATACGGAAACGCTTGGGGTGCCGGGGGAATATACCGACAACCACGCTCGTGCCCTCTTCGATGAATGCGGTGGCGGATCTTACGCACTTTTCCCGCTGTTTCAAATAGTTACTCAATGTGTAGATATGTTGCACGACACGTGCAGAAGAACATCCAGTCAGCAACATACAGTTTTGAGAGTGTCTTGGTTGACTCGTCTGTATCCAAGCGGTTGCAGGTGTTTCCAATAGAACGATGATTTTCCAGAACCAGGGCTCCCGCAAAAAATAACGACCTCGGGAGTTGCCGCTTTCGTGAACGCGATCGCTAGTGCCAAGGTTAGATCTGTTGCGGTTTTCCAGCATGTAGGATTTTGGAAATCAAGCTTACGTGCAGATGTTGAGTCTTCAACCCGTTCCCCAAGGCAGATGGCTGGGTCAAACGCTCTTTTGAACGGCCTTGGCGCCTCATGGCGAAAGTACTCCTCTGGTGTATGGAATGGGATCCCGATATTAGCAGCGAAATCTCTGAATAACGTTAATATACCTCAAATTCTAGTAGTGCATGAGGCGGGGCCTTCACGAACCGATCTGAGCATGAGTGGTCCTTTACAACACCACCAGACACTGCCTCGCGACCTCCAGCATCCCCCACAAACACGGAACTATCCAGATCGATAGCTTCGGCATTCTCCAGATCATAGTCTTCCAGTAGCTCCTGCCACATACCGGTCCTAGGTTTCCTGTACTGGTCACGGCTGGTTGCAGCGTAGATCGAGATCGGAAGGTCAAGTTGGGTCAGTACCGCCGTCACCTTGGCTTTGAAATCAGCTAGACGCTTTTGATCAGACTTGAGAGTTTTTGGGGCAGGCTTCAGGCTGATCCCGCCTTGATTGCTGATGATTGCGATAAGAAAGCCTTCTGCGTGGAGCTCTTTGAGCCGACTGGGCACGCTACTGTCCCACCATTTCCAGTCATTTGCATCACGACTGAAGGTCTTCCCAGAGGCGGTCGTGATTAAAGTTGAGTCAAAGTCGAATGCAGCTATTCTGCGCTTGCATGCGGTAGCCGGCTGCGTTGATGCCGTTGCATCGCGAAAGCGTCCAACCAACAAGCTGTCTTTCACAATCCGCCACGCCATCTTCTCCGGCTCTTTCTTGGAAGTCGGCGTGAAGAAACTGGCGACAGCCTTGTCTGGGTTTCGTCAGTGGATGCCATTTGCTCCGCGTACGTGCCGACAAACTTGTGATGGCTGACTGTTGTCGTCGCTTCGAAGGAGGCGGTGACAAGTTTTTACTCTCGGAGCTCGTCCGCTTGTTCAAGCTAGGCGGTACTGTCATGTTGGTGATTATTCTACTGAAGAAAAGTTGGGCAAGGAGGTGATGGTAATCCGTCGGTGCGACTTCTGTTGATTAGACCAGATCATAAGGTTGCTCGCTCGCACCTACCTCGTGGCGCGAGGCGCGAACTCGCGGTAGCACGTGCTTGGTTAGCGCGACAGTCACCTCTCGCCTCGTCCATAGCCTACGAAGCGAATCTTCGTTATTTCATTCTCGCACGTTAATTGCGCATTATCTGAATGTGAAAGGCATCTAAATAAAATAGGCAAAGGGCTGGCACGCGCATTATCCTCCCCCCCCCCCCCCCCCCCCCGTAGTTTATTTCAAATTGCACTGGATCACCCGACACAAGGTTTAAGCTGTTTACTGGCTTCCAAGAGATTTATCGAGGCAGAACTCAGATCAGATATTGATCCGCTATTGTCTCCAGAGAGCCTGTCTTAGTTCTGCTCAGTGTGATATTGTTTGATGCGGTCCGTACAGTCTGTATGGCACGCTCGACATGCTCCCCACTGCCATCTACCAGAATCATACAAGAACTCATCGAGGCCGAGCTTGAGTGGCAGGAGGTGGAGGTGGCTTGTACTTGACGCGAGAGTCTTGTGCAAGCCGATCTGGCAAGACCAAGTTCACACAGCCCTTCATCTGCGTCTGGAACCTCTTCAGCTCGTTAACCCCTGCCTCTAATACAGCTGCATTGTTGAAATCCTCAATCTGAACCGTAGCATCAAGTACGTATGCACCGCTTGGGTCAAGGAGCTTGAGCCCGGTGAAGGTTGGTAGCGTTGTCTTGGGGGCCTTTTGGATATTGCGGACGCCTGGCTCGTGGAGGATGCGATGTAGGAAGATAACGACGTTGCCGTGGACAAAACGATATCCCTCTACGTAGTACTCTGTGACGAATCTGCACTTGTGTCAGAGGGGCAGTGACATCACATTGGGAGGTGGTCTAACTGGTTCGGCCCTGAGGCGAGCATATGAGCATGAGGGTCGCCGGACAACAAGTCAGTTGTGTTGGTGAAGCGGATAGAGACACCTCTGTCACCAGTATCCGGTATGTCCTTGAACACAAACGACCACACCGGCTCCTCTCCCTCGTCTACTTCTGCCGACAGCGGCTTTCCGCTCTCTTGCGGCGGGCTATCTTCAGCAGCAAAGTCGGCCTCGGAGAGCTTCTGGACCAGCTGGGTGTGATACAGGACAACGGGCGCGGCCTGCTTCGCCTGCTTCTGGGCGACGGTCTGGGTGCCACCACGGCGACCCAGATTCGAGCCCGGCTCCTCGGGCTCGCGCAATGGCTTGTAGACGATGTGCCGCTCGTAGATGCGCTGGGGTTGCATAGCAGCAACCCCCGCCAAAATGTTCAGCACCTGCTCATAGCGGGCGAATGTTACCTGACCATAGAGGTTGAGCTCGTGCATCGTGGCAAGGTCGGAACCGCAATCGGAGAAGCAAGTATCAATATGCAATTCCCGCTGGTCAGGATGCGGAGAAAGGCCGTGGGGTTGATAAGGCGGGCGGGCGTCTGCGGCGTTTCAATTGGTGGGGAGGGATGCACTTGCAGAGAACAGAAAAGACAGCCCGCGGGCTGGACGGCGCGACTGCAGGAAGCTATGGCCTAGAAGTGAAAGAACGACTCCAACAATTGCGCGGAGGCCCACAAACGCCGCGTTGAAGTGCCCGCGTTGCGCCGCCAGCAGCCGCCGCCGCCGTCGCGCAGGCTTAGAAATGCAATGAGCGCACAATTTTTCGCCCTGCTCGTTCGAGCGTGGGCAGGCTTGGGGAGAACTATCGGCCTTGCGGCTTTCGGCGTTAGCCTTGCTTCTGCGAGTGTGAATAATATTTATGCTACTTCGTCGCTACCGGCTCCCCTCCGCCAACCTTCTTGCTGGCCTTTCTCTCAACATTCTATTCAGCAGGGGCCTGTCGCCTTCTTCTTAACTTCTCCAACACCGGCGACCTCGTGATTAAAGCACACCCGGCGACCCCTCCAGCTCCTGGCTCTACTTCGGCTTGTTTCTCAACGTGATACGAACCGTTATCTATCTTTCGCACGAACACCAACAACACCGCCACCACCACTTCACCACATCACCACATTACACATTTCACAATGAACGCAACACGCGCACTCGCTCATCGCCAGCCCATGATCCGCTTCTTGGGCAAGCGCACCACTCCCCAGAGTACGTTTGATCGCATGCATGCCCTCCCTTCAGCAACTAACGTCGGATTGCAGAGATCGACCACACCCCGCACGTGCACCCAGCGTCTCCCATGAACGAGCTGCCCTCGTCCTTCAAGGCCTACCGACAAAAGGCACAGCAGCACGGTCCGCTGAACGCGACTCCTCGTGCCCTTGTCGGTGGACACATTGGCGGCGCAGCTGGCCGGAACCTTGGGCCCGTCGAGGCTGGAAAAGGCTTGTTCTTCGATCGCTCTGAGCTACCCGCACGCTTCCAAAACTTGTCGTGGACCCAGGACGAGATGGACCTGCTCGAGTCTGGCGGGGCCAGCCAGTTTGCTTAGATGCGAAAAAACTATGGCACTACGACGACAACATGACGCCCGGACGTGGCGGAAGACACTCATGTAAATATACACACGTCCGGGTGCGGGGCACTGGACGACAACTGGCGGCGGTTTGCTTTACGAGGCTCGGACACGGAAGCTTTGCGACAAAAGCGAGGGGAACTGGGTTTCTTTCGTTCTATACCCACCAAGATCGATAATTGGGAGGAGATTATGGCTTGGAACACTTTGTACGGCGATATGGAAGACATGCACTATTCAACACGAATTCAATAAACATTTGATAATATAACCTTTACGCCTGACGTTGACGTGCTATTTGCCTACACCTGCCTCACACTGCATGCATAGCTTCGCTTGCTGAACAAGCAATATTCAAGCCCACTACCATATCGTCCCTCTTCGTCTCTGGCACACATGTGCATTGCTGCAAGTACAATCACGCAAAAGCAACAGCAACGACATCATACGATACCAGAGGCAAAGCCCACATGCGCTGGCGGGTCATGCGGAGTCTACTCGGACACTCTTCGGAGTCGCCAGCTGTTCCAGCACCCAGCCTCGGCATACCATTCTCAGCGAGAGCTTCCAAGGTTGGAAGGCAGACCCCGCTCAGCACGTGACAACGGCTTGGCAATGCACGCACGTGAAGATCGTCATGCCAGCAACTCCAACATGGGCAAGAAGCAAAACACCACACAGCAGCATCAGCCTATACTTATTTCCTTTTTGGGCCTGTCGCACAACCACCGGGTGAGAGGTGGTAAAAGTCACACCCGGAGCGGTCAGTGCAACTTTCCCTGTTTGGCAGGTTAGCTGGTTAGCTATAGAAAGTGGTAGCTTCCGGCGGTTAAAAGATTCGACGCAGACGGGCGGGTGGTTGTGGATGAAGTCTTTCACTGGCGGGCGGAATGTTTGCGGTGCGGAGTTGTGTTGGGAGGGGGTAGGATGGTGTGTGATTGGGTGGGTACATGGCTAGATGAGGTGAGACGATGGTTTGATGCTGTGATAGAAGAAGCTGGGGAGTTGAGGATAGGCTGGATCGTGTGGTGGAGATGTGCGGAGCGGAGTGAGTTGTGTGTTTACTCATCACTGCCCAGGTGTATTTGTGATCATCACGCTGTTGTCTTCTCTACCCGCTCTGGGACAAAGTCCGCCGCTTCTGCTGTCTCTGCCGTTTGTTTTTTTACTGCTAACATTTGAGATTATTGACCTTCCTGTGCCTTCTCAATGACATCTAGCGCCCCTGGTTTGTATGCTACGTCTTTGCCTTTTTGATCGGTAAATAGCACCGGAGTCGCTCGTCAGTCTTTACTCCGACTCCGTACAATCTCGTCCATAACCTTTGATGGATCCTTAACGCTCTCTGCATCAGCCTCCTCTTTGCTGGTTACAATCTTTTCTACCTACTAGATGATCAATTGACACTCATTACATCGTACTTGGATATTATCCCATGCTTCTCCACTAATAACGAGCTACACATGAAGGTTTGGTATCGTGATTGTAGTAACAAGATTAAAACACACACACACACACACACACACATCACCTTCGTGCCGTCCAGCCCATATCCATGTATACACATGGTTGCCCTCTTTAATCTGCTCTCCATTCTTAGAGACAAGATTCTCGTCGCTATCCCTGGGCCTTGATTGTGTGCGTATGCGACTCGATTTCGTTGAGAGAATGCGAGAGACGGTTGGCCATTTTAATTCAAGACGGCAAAAGTACCCTTTGATGTAAAGATGAGTGAGATGTGGTACAGTATGTAGTGTTTGCCCACTACCCCAATTACTTGTGGTTGTCCATCAATATTCCACCATGCGCTGGCGATGACGATGATGTCAATCTTACTAATTCCCTCCAATGACACTTCTAGTAATCCACAAACACCATATGCTCTGAATCTTGCTTTGTGTAATGCAGTTGTTTTCCCCTGACCTACAAATAAGATTACGTATATTTTCCAGCAGAACTACGAAAGGGTTGACTCCCCAAAGATTAGTCGTTCACGTATGAAACAAACCAATCCTGGGGCTCCACCCCTTTCCCAACTTTACCCTGCCCTTGCCCGAACCATCGCAACCTCAGGCCAACCCTCACAGAAAATGCTGAAACGCCAGGAACAGCAAAGAGGGGCATGTTTCACTCATCACGTTTTGTTTTGACATCGCAAGTTTTTTTGTTTGCGTTTCGTTTGAAGTATGAGCCGCAAACAAACAACTCGAACGGGCTGCAAAGGTTATCCTTGTGCAATTTGCCCTCCCAAGAACCTTGGAAGCAATCCGCCCCATTTGAAATCATGAGACTAAATCGCACGATGTTACTCTCGGTACATTGTTCGCGAAAAATCAGGTCACACAAGAAACTTGGAAAGCTTTGGCCTTGTCTACCTGCTGGCTACTGGCTACATGGGTAAACACCGGAATTCGACGTCCGAGTTGCACAGCCACAGCGCTGGGGCGTGGGCGCAAGCACTTCGGAGAAACGCGAAATTTGATGCTGTGTAGGTGTGGCACACGAGTCAAGAATGCTTGCGCGTTCTTTAATAGCTCAATTCGTATTGTTAGGGGGTGTGAGCGTATTTTTGCTCGTGTTGAGAAGGGACCTCGCTACGGTATTGCTCCGTTTGGTTGGGCATCAAGCAGATTTCGGCAATCGGCCGAATTTGGAAGAGCAGTCATAGCGTCTGTGGTCTGAATTGGGGAATCAAGCAAACATGTCAAATCACATTGTACTAGAGGAGAATTTGAGTTTTTTTTGGTAACGGAATTTTTGGTAACTATGGTAAGCCTCCTGATTTCAAGTGTATGGGTATCTCAAATAGTTTATCCCATACACCGTATCCCTAAAGCTTTGTACAATGAAGCGTAACACAAAGATTGTCCCAAAGGTCGATTGCACAGCCGAGCTTTGGGTAAAAGAGTGACAAGAAAGTGACTTAGATGGTACATATGGACCAGCTGTACAAACATCCCCACATACCACGTGAGACCTGTTGAATAGCACGACTGAGAGAATGCAATCCAAGAATAGGCATGAACCCGAACGAATATGAAGTGTAGGGTATGACGGTTTCCTTTCCGTAGACTCCAGTCACCGGTCCCTGCCTGATGGGAAAGAAAGTAAATCGTAATCTGGTCGTGCAAAGCGCTGACCCTGCCTGCGCTAGCGAGATTTCAGAATCTTGGGTATATAGATCATTGAGTGATGTGCTCGCGAAAGGAACTTAAACAACGTTCCACGAGGCCTTGAAGCGATCAGGGGCACCGAGACCGAGACCCTTCCAGGCAGCGTGGGAGAGGTCAATGTCGTGACCGACACACCCGGGGCACAGGTCCATGATGGTGACCTTGACAGTCTCACCGTTGTGGTGAACATCGATCTCGGTTCCGCACCATGGGTTGGAAGATTTACCGGTCGCAGTGTCGTAGGTGGATCCACCCTTGGCGTCCCAGGCTGGCTGAGCGATGGCAGCGATCATCATGTCGTCGGTGAGCTTAACACCGCAAGCACCAGGAGTACCAGCGTTGTCATAGACGGTCATATCGACATCGGTGAAGGAACCAGTAGAGACGCCGGTGCTGGTGTATCCGGGTTCGGCAGGGTCAAAGGCGGCAGCGGTGGGAGCGGCGGCGGCTTGCTGGAGAGAAGGAGTAACAGGGGTGTATGCAGCCTCTGTGGTGGTAGGGGCAGGCGGGGGCACTACGGACGAGGTCTCCGGCTCAGGCTCTGGAGAAGGAGTTGGGCTTGGCTTAGGGGTGTAGACTGGCTCCGGGGTGTAGATTGAGGTGGAGGTCTCAGCAGCGGGCGTAGAGGACTCAGGAGCAACAGGAGTATAGGCTGGGGTAGAGGGCTTCTCAGGAACGACAGGAGTGTAGGCTGGAGCCGCAGAAGAAGTAGAGGCGGGAGCAGGCACAGCGGAAGAAGTGGGGTAGACTACAGCGGTGCTGGTAGTGGAAGGCTTCTGCTGCTCGTAGACGGGGGCGCTGGAAGTGGCCTCAGGGTACTCGTCGTCGTAGACGGTGGTGTAAATTACCACGGTCTCAGTGACGACCTCAGTCTTGTAGACGAGGGCGCGCCTATCGAAAGGGGCAGCGACGGCGTATGAGCCGAAAAGGAGAGAAGCGAGGACGGCGGAAGTCTTCATTTTGATATTTGGTGGTGGTGTTGGATAGTGGAAGGAATATTGCTATATGTTGGATGTGGGGGATTCGCAGGGAATGACTGAACTGGCTAGCAGTTCGAGTGAGTGAGTGGTGGGTGAGTTGTCGCGTTGACAAGGTGTGTCTGGAATGACAGATGTGAAGACAAGTGTCTTTGGGAGAGAGTGAAGGAAGGAATGAATGATAAGCCTCAAGCCTGTAGAATGAGTGTTACAGGAGGAGGGAATGCGCTTGAAATATAAAGAATGTGGATGATGGTGTGGGTTGATGCAGGAAAGGTGGGAATGTTGGAAGTGTGGGTTCCCACGAGCCTTTGCGCTAGGGGCGAGGCTAGCTGGTGCCCCTAGCAGCGTGCCTAGTCGCTCGCATCACATCCTCCGCTCACCACGACACAGACTAGACTAGTTCCGTCACCGTGGAGCTGCCACTCCGGGCCGGCCGCTGGTGGAACGGCGTGTCCCTGGCGCTCTCAACAACACGACGCCCACCGTCAGAGCCTGCAGCTCTCTCATGGCCATTCGTCAGTGGCCGGGGATTGCGAGCCTTGGTCGTCCATCTCCACCGCACAAATTCCAGACCGCCGACTGCCCAGTTTTTCTTTTCGTCGTGTTCATGTGCGCCGGCCAGCCAAGCATACAGTCTCGTACACTCGACGCGTTCGGTCTTTTTTTTGTTTCTTGTGCCGACAGTGCGCTCGTTTGCTGCTAATTGTAGCTGCGATCCAAATCTCGCACTGCTTGGGAAGCTGAGTGGTTTCATATTTCCGCAAGGGGCATGGCTGACGGGGAGACATGGCCAATGAGAAGGCTGTGCCTGACGATCTGTGCATCTCGGACCTCTTCGCGCCTTGTCCCGCCAGGGGCACAGCTGACACTTCAGGCCGGTAAACGAAACATCCCGGGCATATCGTGCCTGCGCCTCCTTCAGGCACATGTCACCGCCGCAATTGAGGCACCCACTGCTGCCGAGGACCCCTCTGGCTGACCATGGACACACGTGTGTCGTGGGGTGTCGCGCCATGCTGCCCTGGGGAATGGGGGAATGACAGCAGAGACAGTGTCTAGAGCGCAAAGCCATGCACCACTCACGGCGCGTGGGAATCTGTGGCCACGCTTGCAAGTTCAGACTTTGCGTCCGCATCCCCTCCATTGGCTAAAGTCGCTCCACTGCGTGCCAGCGGCAGGCCGAACATGCGGTGCGTCGTCCATTTGCGACGTGGAACCAGGTCACGATGCGTCACGGCGTCAAGGTGACATAGGTTCTGCACCCCTTCTGCCGGTCCGTCTCAACGAGAGCCGTCGTTCGCTCGCTTTGCTTGCACACTGCAGTTCCACCGCTTCTGGACTCGTTGATGATGGCATTCCTCGTCCCGCAAAGCATGCACTGGAAATGAAATATGGGGCTGCTGCAGGTTCGGCGTTATCCTACTGGGCGGCTTACGTTCCGCGCGGCAGCCATGTGCGAGAATTTGCGCCCTACCTTATCCACTTATCGATTGCGATAGCTATCCATCTCCACACCCGTCTCACCGGGCTTGCTCGCACTCGAACCTTTTTGCTAGGCATTGTCAGCTACTGGACCACAGAAAAGTTTTACTCGATCGCTTCTCGGCATCGCAGCATTCACTCATCCTGCCCGACCGCGCGTCCTCACAGATGGCCTTAGTCATTCCCCCAGCGCAGCTAGAGAACCACCATTTCGTCATAATCGAACAACCTTTCTTTTCGAGCCCGGAAATATAGAAAAACTCCTCAGCGTAGCATTCACTAAGGCCTTGTTGGTTGCCGAAAGAAGCCATGAGACTGCAGTTGGCGCACGGCAAGACGGGTCTGCTACCCAATCCTTTCCTTTTTACCCATGGTTCGCCAACCGGAGTTTCAACAAGTCTACCATAGTCTGAAATGCCATGTCCATGTCTGCCGAAACTTGTCGGATCCTGCTTTCCCTCGTGTAATCGGTATGGTCTCCACCGACGCAACTTCAGTCGGTTTGCAGAGTCTAGAATCTCCAGACTCCCCCTCATGGATCCAGTAATGAACTCCATGTTCTCATCGCCTCTCAACACGCTAGGGACCATCAAATGCTTTTGCCGTCGGAGCTGTAAGATGCGGTCATGACCTGAGCCCAACGACCGGTTCACCAGTAGGTTTATGCAAACTAAGATTCCTTCTTCGGAGATGGAAATGTCTCCGTCGTATGACGACTTGCTGCATGTCACTCATCGCGATACAACCTGTACACCAGGCGGGGGATCTACAATGCATGTCTACACAACCCCGCCACCATTTTAGGTCTCTTATGCATGTATGGGGAGGTTGGACGTGGGTGAACTTGCCAAGTACTGGTTGACTACGACATTAACCATCGGTATGGTTGACCAACATCAGCAACTAGCTCCAAGTGACAGCAATGTGTCCAAAGAGCTCCCAATATCAACCGGATCATGCCGCGTTATCGATTGATTGTCTTGCAAATTCGATGTGAGCACAATATGTCCCAACATAGTCTCTGCGGTGTTGAGGTTAACGTGCTTGGCGCACAGATGACCCACCGAACACAGCACGTTCACTGTTGGCGACGTATTCCTTTTGTCATTTCAAGATCCTGAAAGCACTGTACTACTGTCGTCCTGCCAGGTGATTAGTAAGAGCTTTCTGGAATTGATCGTATGACTACAATGTCTCACTCTTCGTCTCTTTTTTTTGGTCGTGACGCGTTGACCATGGGCTTTGGTCCTTCACCGATGTCAGCTCAGGAGATATGAAACCAGTAATAATGCTGACAAGTTCATCTCCGCTGCTCATCAAATATTGCCAATGTTCGTGTAAGCCTGTTTCAGGGGGCGATGGGGCCAAAGGGGCCAGTTACTCAGCCGCACAAGGCAAGGTACTTTCTCACGTCAGAACGCATTATGTCATCCGCTCTACCAATATTATATTTGCAAAGTCCAGCGGTCCTTAATTGAAGGAGAAGATGAGTTGAAGGATATGTTCTCAGCGTAATCCCGTCCAAGATAATCTAACATTGCTTCATCATCTGTAACATCATGCACCATCTCACTCTGCTAATTTTCTCTCTTTGCTGTGCTATTGAACACAACGCTCACTGCTTTCTCCAAAGGATACATCTGACATTCTCTCCCGTCTCTCATTCCTCTTCTCATCCCATGATTCCGCACCAGCATTACGGATCACAAACCAAATAATACAACTTCTCACAGCTGAACCCAAACACCCTCTTCCCATAACCCCGATGCATAACAGCCTGGTCGAACCTCTGAAGCGCCCTCACCAAAAACTTTCTCCCCTCCAGCTCCTCCTCCCCCTTCTTAGCCCACCGTGGAACCCTCAAATGCTCAGCATGAAATTCGACTTCCCAGATCTCTACCCTTCCACTCCCATCCCTCCACTCAACCTTGGCTCTCTTCGCGCTCACAACGGGCAACCCAGCCCTACACGGCGCGCTCTGCGCAAACTCGCCCAGCGTGAAAACCGGCGCTAGTACAGTCTTCTGCGCCGCGAGGAAAGCCTTGAGGTGCGCGTCGGGCCAAAACTCGTTGTTCTCGTTGCGGATCCGTAGAGTATCGGGCAAGGGTAAATTGTTGTCGCCCGCGTTTCCTTCGCGAAGGAGTACACGCAGGAAACCCATGCTTAGCCGCTCGGAAATGGCGATTACGAAGATTTTTTGCGCTTCCGTGGCGAGGCGGGTGGCGAGGAAGGCGCGCGAGTGCGACGGAAAGGAGCGCGTGGACAGGTCGGCGTCTTGGCATAGCATGGCGGTGATGTTGGCGCGTGTGGCGAGGGCGGTGATGGCGGAGTTGGAGAGGAAGGTAGTGGGGTGATCGAAGAAGGTGCTATTGTAGGTGTTTTGGAAGATGTATGTCTGGATTAGGATTTGTTGTGCGATGGGTGGGGAGGTGGAGGGGATGGTGAGTGGAGGTGCCATTTTGAGTTGAACGGGTGAGGAGAGGGGTGAGTGGAGTAGTGTTGATTACATATCGGGGTTCTCGTAGATTATGGCAGGATCGTTATTTTGCGGACGTTTTGCTGTAGTTTCATTCACTGTGTTGTAGCTGGTATATGAGTATGCAAAGGTCTCGTCATGACTTTCACTTTCACTCCATATCTGGTAGCTACCTAGGTAGCAAACGGTCGTTTCTGTTTTTCCTAATACATGCAAAATTTAATCGCAAAGAAATGGCTATCAATTTATTAAAATGCCGTCACAATCGAGATCATTAGATGTTACAAGATGTGTGTTGTATTCTGTTCGATAGCGATATGGTATATGAGCATTAACCCGATATGACTAGAGATAGTATCCATTCTGCACTTCTTTCTCGAAGTGACGTGCTCTCTCTAGTTCTTCATTCAACCCAGCCTCCTTGTAATGCCTCAAAAGAAGACCCACCATATCTTGGTGTTTCTTGATTATCGCATAGTGAAGTGCGGTATATCTCTCTTTATCTTTAACCCCGATGTTGAATGTAGATTTATGCTCCAGCAACACTTTGTAGACTTGAACAGACCCTCTCGCCGCGGCATAATGCAAGGGAATACGGTCGCATGTAGTGTCCAGCACGGGATATGCCCCTATATCCAATATCTTTTTGACCAAACTCCCTATGATTCCCGCCTTAACAATTTAACATACAATATGCAGTGGTGTTCTTCCAAGTATATCCTGTTGGTTTCATTGGTCACGCTCATCGTCACCAATGCTGATAGTATCCAAACTCAAATATTCAAGCAGTTCAGATCCCAGCGCATCGTCCATTACCCGATGTAATTTTGTCATTTCCAAGCAATCGCAGTTTCTCGGTGTACCACTCGTATCGATACTCATCATTGATATCAAAGTGATAAAGACCGAATTCTTTAATTTGCGCAGCAGTCTCAGGCATAGCGAAAAAGACTCGAGTACCACCCCAGCTTGCTGTAGTAATTAAGACGAGCGTTCGTCGAAGCCCCATATTTTCCGCTTTGGTCAATCTGCTTATTATTTATTAGAGGTATTCAGACCATCTCGATGGCACTCCGTCTGGTATTGTTGTGCAGGTAACTCCACGCATGCATCCAGAGGGCCTCTAGGCCCTTTAGCCGTCAGTTCCGAGCATTCTGGGCAGTATTTGAAGCACTCCATTCTAGGATCGATGAACAGTAGATTGGATCTTAGACTGGCAGAAAGAAATCAATTTGAAAGAGCTTTCGAGGATTCGTCCATGGCTAGGATCTCTTCTGGGCATCGAAGAAGTGTTGGATAAAGAGTATTTTTTTTCACAGAATCAACAAAACCATGATATGGCTTGCGAAGATTGAGCCAATACGAACGATCAAAAGGAGCTGCCAGGTCATCGGCAAGTTTTTCAAGTCGGTGCTTGGCCATGATCATCATTTTGCGATATCCCACCAGGAAAACCCTGCAAATGTATCGGTAAGACAACATGCTTTCTTCTTATCATGTCGGAATCTCTCGCACTTGAAGCTGTTCAATTTCTGTCTCTTTGTACGCCCTTGTTCTAGTCGATCCGGCTGTTCGTTCTGTTCTGATTGTAGTCCTTCCGGCCGCAGAGTCTGCTCTCCAATCAAGTTCTGCCTCGGCCTCTGGCTTGGTCCTGGGTATTATGAAACATCTCCAGCGATGCGATATTCTTGAGTTCCAGGCGTTGTGTTTCCAGGAGTTTGTTCATAGTTTGCTGATACCATGCCGTGGACGGCCTTCCAAGTTTCGCAGGATAAGTGTTTACAGAGCATACAGTTCTCATGGAGGTCTTTTTTATTGTGCGGCCACACACTTGCAGCAAAACCAACGAGCGGAGTCAGTCGGGATTTCTGCCTGACTAAAGTAATGTGTTGGGCTAGCATTTCGTTTGCGGGTAAAGCTAGACATCGTGAATGCAGAGCTGGTCTTTTGTGCGCGCCCAGATCAGCTGTTGGTACGAGAATGAAAGTGTGGATAGGGGTGATAAGGAAAAATGGAGCGACCGCAACGTGGTGGTCAGCCTGGTGAAAATTACCGAATACTTGCTTGGGACACTAAGCCTCCTAGAATGAATGTATGAGCTGCCTCTGTCAAAGGCACACACATCAAGTGCGACAAAGTGCGACCGCTAAACTCTTATGCAGTTGCGTTCTGCTGGCAATACCAGCTGATACAGCCTGCATCGTGGCTGAGAGCTTGGCTTATCAGTAGGTAAGCTTGCTATTGGTTGTCACACTTTGTCACAGTAGCTGGCATCTACATTGCTGTTCTACAGCTCCGACGAACGTCGGACCGTAATAATAAGGCGATGGATGTGTTTGAGCTTGTGTGTAAGAAAATACCATATTAGCCTATAAAACGTAAAGACTGACTAGATGTTGGAGAAATTGGTTAGAGTCGACGACCAAAATCGAAGCGCTGGTAAATACACTACAGTTCGGATAGACTGAATGCATGGTCGGGCATACATGAGCAAGCACAAGGGGATTGGTTAAGATGAAAAGATTGGGTATGAGACATGTTAAGGAGAGTGGCGGGATGAAGGAGATAGTAAAGAGTTCATGAGTGTTGAAGAAGAGGTAGCCGCCAGTGCGTATTTTGTGTTCTGTTGTATCTATAGTTGAATACGAATATAAGATTGCTTTTACCTGCTTGCCTCTACGATACCTTCCTAGTCGAGACAAGACATCAGAATCGCGGTTCTAGAGCTTTAGGCATTAACAGCCTGAAATCTGGTACAAATGAAGATGTTCGGTGTGCATGACGAAAGACAACCGCAGACGTCTGTTGGTCGCATATGTGGGGAACGTAGTGGTCACGCACACAGGCGTAGGCAGCCGATGACCGAAAGGGATGATGGTTCATGAGAAAGCATTAGACGTTCTGGCGACGAGTAAGGAGAAATATCGGTAGGGCTGAGAGTGGAGGTTTGAGATGTGTCGATCATCTTCGATGAACTTCTTAGCTGCCGCTCCCAAGTCTTGGCACCGGGCAGCACGCGGCTTTACTGTGCATGCATGTTTCGTCATCTTCCATCTTGTCAGGCAGGCACGCTCATAGACGCCTCCCCAGCCACCCCTTTCGCCTTCCTCTCTCTGCGACAAGTGCCGTCGCGCGCATCTGCTGTACTGCTGTACTGCTGTACTGCTCTACTGCTCTAGCGACTGTATATACATCGCACACCCGTCCCCGCGTCCCACTGGCGGTTTGGACGTAGCTCAGCTTATCAATCCGCCCCGGCCATCAATACAACAATTCGTCCGCTGACCACGCCCTTGTTCGCAGACAACTGTCTCTTTCATTCCCGTACTTATTCTTGACTATCGCGCGAAGATAGCCGCTATTACTTGCATCCCAATTGCTCGTGGCTTGCGACACTAGGCATCATCAGCGAGCCCGTGCTTTGTTTCACCTCTTAGTAGACACCACCACGGGCTGCCATCCCTCGATACCCGACACACTCGCGCGACTCCTGAGCCAGCGGCCGCCCTTATCATCGTACACCATGTCCCTCACCGACTCCGAGTTGGAGTTGGTCAGCTCTGACCTGCGGGGCAACGACGATATTCCAGAGGAGCCCGACATGATCCTCTCCTCAGATGCCGAGAACGGCGAATCGTTCGTCCCTCCACCACGTATTGCTGCACGCTTCTATCGTCACTCGGCGAATCGGCGCAAGTCTTCGGCTACGTCCTCCCGCCGGAATTCGATATCCTCGACACACTCGCACACATCGAACCGATCGTTTCGCAACAGCTGCCAAAGCCACCATGTTGCTCAGCACCTTCGCCGCGCCTCCATACTCGAAGACCGCAAGGCAAGGCTGGCAGACCGGGCGGCGCATGCTGAGCAGGTCAGGCTGCGCGCTGCGTTGGCCAAGGCGACCCCACGTGGCTCGAATAGTGAAGAGCGAGCTCTGGCAGCAAAACAGGCCCGCGAGAAGCACCTGGCCCAGGTCGCGGCTTCGTGCGCCGAGGAAGTTCGAAGAGCCAAGAAGATTGCCGAAGATATGAAAGAGCGCAAGGCTGCCGAGGAGCGCAGATACCGCCTGGAGATGGAGGAGAAGCTAGCAGAGGCCGAGAAGCGGAGGTTGGAGTACAAGCGCAACCCCCGGCGACCGAGAACCGCTAGTTCACCCCCAGCTGGTGTTAAACTACGCACCGAGCGTCCCATCGTATCCACAGAGGACGCAGCAAAGAGGATCCAGGCGGCCTGGAGAGGCAAAGTTAGGAGCGACATTGTCACAGCATGGTTGAAGCTTGGCCTATCCATCGAGATGGTCCAGGAGACCAGTTTCGACGTTATTACAGGCATGCTTGCAGACGAGAAGCTGCTGAAGACGACGGACAGAATCATGACGTTGTTTGTGCTACTACCAGACGCAGATCCTGTCCCCCGCAGCGCCGCCGTTCGGACCTTCCTCTCCTCCTACCTTATCCTCGCACACCCCACCCATGTCTTTAGTCGCGATGGCGATCAGGAGCAGGATCTCATCACCAAGGCTAGAGACCTCGTCATCAGCTTTGAGTCTGCTTTGGCCAAGCTGACAAAGCTCAACTCCCACACGCCGTCACCCACGCGCACAGAGACTGTCCTGTTGGCTCACAGCGCATTCGTTACAGCCTTCAACGACTGGAAGTCTCGCGATTCTTCGGCGCTCGTTGAGACAATGGTGGCTTCGTTTGTCAGCCTTGATGAGATCTGGCAAAGCGTCAAGGATGCTACAGTCGACGAAGTTGCGAATGAATACAGGAACGGCATTCGGGACAACCAAGCCATTTTGCTCAGCAGGATAAAGAAATTGGCTGGGCCCGACAAGGCCCTTACATTGATCAGGAAGGCGATTCGTGAAAGTCCAAGATCAAGGCCAAAGAAGAGACTCGCAGGGGATACTGTTCGTCCACGTGTGGCCAGCGACTCCCCATCAGAATCGCCGCTGTCAGCTGAGAGCGCCGCCAAACAGGCCGAAGCTGCTTCAGAACTTGCGGCCTCTGGGCAGACTGAGCTCGAAGACCCCGCTACTCAGGGTCACCAGGCGCAATCGCTGTCCAAAGTCTTCACGGTGGTACCTGATAACCGCATACTAGTTCACGAACTGTCTATCGACAAAGAGTATCGTATCGATCCTTCTCCTACCGCCGACTTACGTGATGCTCTCAATCGCGAACTTTGCGACGCGATGCGACGAGGATTCGAAGAGGGCGACAGCGCCAACTGGACCGCTGCTATGGCCGAGAACATACGAGGCAAGCTGCTGCGACTGCTGAAGCCCGGGAACTCAATGCATACCCTCATCTCTGAGACGCTAGACCCTGAGCATGTCAGCCGACAGTGCAGTCAAGGTGTCTTCTCATATGGAAAGTTCTTTGACTTCATTGCCAGTATCCTGCCGAAGCTTTGCGCTCCTTTCCGAGACACAGAGGTCCAGTTACTTGCAGAGGAGCTGCAGGAAGAGGGCGAGCTTCCAAGCATGATTGAGAAGCTCTTCAAGGTGCTCCACATCATTGACCTGCTTTCGTTGGACTACTCAAACTTCCTCTTGATGAACGCTGCCCCCACACTCATCAAGGAAGCTGTTGGTTACGAGCAGCGCATGTTCACCCAGGACCTTGAAGAGAACAGCATTACTCTTGACCGCACACGTCGCTGGTGGCGTAGCGCAGCCGTGAACATGCACACTGAAGCTGATCGCCGCGATCCATGGAGTCAAGCAAATCCCATCAACCGTCCCACAGCGCACAAGATCTATGCGCGCGGTCTGGTCGATCTGGCAATCGCAACGCCACCTCTTCGTAGTTCTGAGCTACCAGAGACACTCGAGTTGGATCGGGCCCGCATAGCCCGCATCCGTGAAGACGCTCTCCGCATCACGACCATCGGTGGCATCTTGCTCACTGCCAAGAACCTGCTCAAGCGCGATGTGCGCGCACAGTGGAAGTCTGAAGCCAACAAGATGTGGTTGGTGCTGAAGGAGAACGGATACATGTCTGACCCTTCCACACCCAGCAAGATCTCTTCACTTCTGGAGTCATCACGCAATATGCCACCCTCGACACGCTCTCAACTCTCCTCTACCATCTCCAGGTTGTTGGCGCAAGCTGAGGCTGGCAAGCTCTCAGACCCCGTCATGAAGGTTCTCTTCCAGCGCCTCAAGACACACATCTTCAACCGCGTAAGTGCAAGCAGCTCTGGTGAGCGCGTCCGGGCAGCCAGTACAGCAACAGAAGGGCTTGCTACCACTGGTCTTCCCGAGTTCGTCTCCCAAGTCGGAGACATTTGCGAGCAGCTGAGTAAGGTCGGTGAGGTTGACCGCAAGTGCCACGGTAAGTGGTACGAGGAGATTGCGGAAGAAATGGAGAGGTTGGGTGTTGAAGGCGGAGAAGAGCTTACGCGCTCCTCGAGCGTTGAGAGTTCCGCTGCTTCATCCTCTTCTTCTGTGTAAGATCATCTAAAGGCGGTCGGGGTAATGGATGTTTAATGGGAGAACCATGGTGGTTAGGCGATGGCTTTTTACTGTCGTCTTTTCCACTCTGGTGTTTTCTATGCTGTCTATTCGCTTCATTGCGTTTGTTATATCCATCGTCGTTGCTGTCGTCGTTCACTGCATGGCGCTGCGGGTTATTTTTCTATCGTTCTTGTGTTTGTGTCTTCTGGGTTAGGGTCATTGGGATATTATGAGCACACATGAATTCGGGATTAGGATTCTTGCCTTTTCTTTTTTCTTCTGTCTGCTATTGGGGTATATTATTTTTGCTTTTAGGAGCGAGCGTCAGTATACCAATTGATTTTTTGTCTTCTTCTTCTTCTTCTTTCGCTTCACAGTACAATGTTGATATTTACCCTTGATTTACCCATTTTCCTTTTGTGGAGAGGAACAGCATGACGGTGCGCTTACTCGTTCGCATGCGAGAAAAACACCAGCACCGCCACCGAGCGGTATTGTTGAGATTTTCTACCAGTTCGTACGCATGCCTCTCGACCTGCAGCCAGCCACGGAACCAAGCCCAACATGATCACGATGGTATTTTGCTGATGGATTAGTGAGACATCATCGCTGTGGGGTCGTTGCGTCTTGAGTGTGAAGGTCCAGCTGAGCTGGTTATGAAGAAATGTTGAGTAAGCGCGTGGTCAGAGCTAGGCGGGAGGACGGGTTCTGCATGCTGACGGATCATTCGTCTACGTGACTAGCTTTTAGAGAGGGGTTAGTACGATGAAAGAGATGGTAATTTCAACGTTTCTGTTGTGTCTTTATCCTACTACACAGTCATGAGAATTCCATCTTTTGGACCATACATGGCCTCGGCCACTTATTCGTGGGAATAGTGGCAGGTAATGGGCCCAGTATCCCTGATGCCGCATCCAACCTTGGTCCAATGATCCTGAGCCGTCTCAGTATGATCCTGGCGCGGAATACGGAACCAGTTCTCATAGAAGTAATCGTGCCGCCCAATGGACCGTAGGTATACTCGTTCTTAGTTTCGCATTTAGCCACCAAGCTTCGGCGAGGCCGACACGTGCTTGACGCGCATGCTTGAGCAGGCAAGCACGTGTAGGACAACAAGCCTTTGAATGCTATCATAGGTTCTCCTTGGAAATACCAGCACCTAGTGGTGGCAGACCTGATACACCCGGAGGACGACGTATCCCAAAGTTTGCTTTTCTTGCCTCGTCAATGCGGCCCTTTGCGAGACTGATACCGGGGACGACCCACTCCCCGCAGCTGCACTGCATGCCCTGCCAGGCATACTTGCCTACATTGGTGTGGCACTTGGGACACTCCAGGCGTCCGTCTAACTTGCCTTGTTCGAGCTCAGGTCGCATCCATGACAGGGGATCGAGGAAGTAGTGGGCACAATTGGCCGAAGGAGGGACTTCGGCTCCCTTGTCGTTGCCGTTGGAAGACGTCCCATGTGACAGTAGATACTGCGACGTTGCCAGCGCTCGTCTAAAACAGTGTAAGCGCTGAGCATGAGCGGCGGCGGTAAGGAGATGTAAGGTGACATCAAAGGCCTGTCGTGCGGCCCCACTCACCTGCATTTGCGACATCTCAATTCGAAGCCCGAGGTCTCATCAGCAACATGTTCGTCTTCAAAGCGGATCTTGTCTGCCTCTGGGGCCTGGCCACACGCGCGGCTCAGCTCAATCTCCCGTTGGTAGACCCATCGCTGATAGGCCGGGGTGTCTTGGACGTTCTCTGGTGTCTGCATCTCGGCGTATAGCTCCAATTGCTTCATGAAGCCGTCGTTTGGTTCGCAGATGGATCGCGCTTGCCTCACGTGGGACAGGGCTTCGGAAGGGCTGATGTTGTACTTGTGCATCAAATAGGCGATGACGACGGTAGCGGATCGCGACTTGCCCATGGCACTAGAGAAGAGATTTTGGTTGGCATACTGATACGAGTGGCTGAGGGCAAACAGCGTGTGGCAAGAAAGCGGTGAGAAATCGGGACAAAATTGCGGAAAGCGGAAGGCAAGCGATGGGGGAAAATAAGAATCTGCCGTCAATTGATGCAGGACATGATGCGTGGAAAGCGAGATTGGCCTGCATGCACTGCACCCAGTAGCATGGCGGTACGGCGGTGGTGGGTGGTGAAGATGGCAAAATTGCCAAGGTGGGCAGTCAAGGCCGGCGATCCAAGGTTGTCTGGACACGCGAGGCTTCTTCAGCTGGAGCAGGATGGCGACTTACCAGTGCACTAAGACTCCGCCACCTCCCGCAAGCCCGTCATGTATGAAGCGGTTCGTGGCAGGGAAATGCTCCAATAGATTCTCGTCGTCGACGTCGTCGACCTCGACGACCATGTGCTGGAAGGGCGCAAACAGGTCTTGGTCTAGAGGGGTACGCAAGACGGACAGGACGTGCGTAATGTTGGCTTGCTCGAGGGCCTCGCGTCGCCGCAGCGTGAACATGCTACGCAACCGGTTAGACAGTCGACGCAGCCATGGGGTAGGTTCGAAACGGTGGTCGACATTACGTACCCACCAATGTACAGATTCAAGTCCCCGGGGACTCTGTCGATGAGGGCCATTGTGATGCTCGGAAGTGAGGGGCCCGACAATGGTCGGAAGCCGGAGATGAGTGGATGGCGATCAACAGACTTGGGAAGAAGCGCGAGTTTGTTGTAGAGGCGGTGCACCTGGGCAGGCTCTGGCAATTTTCACCGAGCCTCTCCTCATCGTGTGCGCACCAAAACTGCGGACCATTGCAAACAGCGCCCAAGTTGGCATATCTCAAATGATTACGTTGCGGCTTGATAGCCCCAGGGCAGTCATCGGTGATTGGGGATTTTGGTTACATCGGCGGATTAGTCCATTATGGCTGTGTGATGTCGTTAGGTCAATACCTCATCCACGGCAGAAGGACGACGTCAACTCGCCGAGGCTGGACACGACGGGGCCACGCTTGTGCTGCTGCCCGCAATCCGTCTCTCCTAGCGACCGCCTTTCTAACATGATGGAAACTGTCATTGCATTGCAAATGTCAGGTGTCGTCGAGGGCACGGAGTCTTCCGCGACACCGCGGAGCTGTACACTGTGGATCAGGGACTGCATACCGTGAGCATGGGTGAGCCCTATATTTCTAGTCCCACCCACGAGTCTTCTACCGGCTGCTGCGCCTCCGGAATACTGGAGATTCCGAACAAGCACACCATCACTAAGGCAATCAATCCATCAATCAATCGAGACGAGGTCCTGCCATTTATCTGTAGTCCCGTCTCACTCCGGTTGTGAGACAAACAACATTTCAGTTCCCGCTACCCAAGGGGCCAGAAATAGCAGACCGCTCGTACTACCCGGCTGCTCGCAAGGCTGCGGTGGCTCGTCCCGCATCTCGGCGAAGCGCATCATGTTTTAGTAAAACGGTTAGAGGAACGGTAGTTGCAAAAGTGCTATCCATATCGCCGGCAAGAATCAATAAATGATGACATGGCCCATGACTTGCTGGTTCGCCCTGTCTCGGAAGTAGCTGCACCGCCGCCTACCTGGCCATGGACTACAGACTATGGACCACGGCCCACCTCGAAGCAACGTGCTACGCATAATGCAATATAGGTACAATACCGCTCTTGCGCTTACAGTGCAGTTTGGCATCAGAGCTATACCCCAGGACTCGTCTGCATGCTGCCGCTGGTGAGCACGAGGCATCCTAGCGCAGACAGAGAGGTAGTAGGGCTCAGCCCCGAATAGCAGATGTGACACCAATCGAGATGAAGGGAGCATGTAGAGTGTCCCACCACTGTAGGCACGTCGCCCCAAAATAACCATGGAGGGGGACAAGGAATGCCATGCCCTGCCCTGCCCTGCCCTTGCCATATGGCAGGGCGTTACACACTGCATCTTCCAATCTGACACAAGAGCACCGCTGTGCATCCGATTTGATCGCTGCATGCTCCCGCAACACCGATTATCGTCTTTCCAACCTGAAGGAGGTCGGTTTGGGATGGGCCTTGCCAAGAGCGACAAGCCGCGCAAGGCAGGACAGCAAGTGAGGGCGCTTGTAGGGCTGGTGCAGCAGGGCGTCCGTGCTTCTGAACCGCTTCCGCTACCCCAACCCCCGTCGATACGACGTGCCTGTGCTGCAAATCGGCCTGTAAATGCCTGACCATCGACACACGGCCAGAAGGGGGCGTGAGCGGGCGCCAATCCACGATTGATTATCGTCGACATGCCAGCCAAGCCGTTGGTCTGAGTGAGCTATCCGCCATCCCACGCTGCCGGATGACTTGTGCCGTTGCGCGCAATTTGCACGTCGACACCACCACCACCACCGCCCGGCTTTTGGTGACAGGCCGGCAGGGCCACGCAGCCTCGAGACTACTGGCAAGCCCTACGCATGCACGCGAAAGGATTGGCGTGACCTTGACACTTCTGGAAAAGCCAGAAACCACCCGGACTCCTCCTACACGACTAAGGCCTGCATGCTCTGATCCCTGCTGCGCCGTCTCCACCTGGACATTCCGTGCCATGAGCATTGGGTTGCAGCCAATCACCGACCATCAAGTCAAGCAGCGTAGTGCTTAAGTCCCCGGTCGAGGGCCTCTTTTCTCCTCCGTCTGCTGCTGCTGCTGCCGTCCAACCGCGCCTCTGTCCAGCAGAAAAGTCTCTTCCCAGCAGTGCGAGGCGCCGTCCGGGAAGCTTCTTATCCCTTTTACTCCACTCGCCGCCGTCGACGCTAAAAAGGACCCTACCGCATGCCCGCTTGGTCTCGTCCGCTGCCGTGTACCATGAACATTGCATTCGCCAGAAGGATTTGAGCATTTGTTGCTTGCGGTCCAGCCGTCATATGACCAATAGCCTTGGTCGGAAAGAAGCAATATTGTGGCGGTGCGGGCCAGAACTGTTCATTCAGCTCGACACTACAGCAACGAGGGTCTCAGCCCTACGAGCAGCCTCAATCACTAGTCAACGGGTACGAACAAACCGCCCCCGCTTCGTCTATCATCCATCAGCCTCGCCGACGAGTGCCCCCAACGCCGCCTAACTCCTACACCCATACGTAAGCCACACACACACGCACACACACCATTACCCACTCACCCAACTTCAGCTGCTCCTGTAGCCCTCTGGCCATCTCTTCCCTGCCTGTTTCGGCCATGCCGTGTGTGGTTCCGGCTAACTCTTCTGCGTCTAGGTCCGTGCTCGCCTACCCTATCCAGTAGCGACTACACTCACGCGTCTTGCTCGTTGCGCTCGCCACACTTGCAGTGCCCGTGTGCTGCCCGGGCACGCTTCAGCTACCCCCTAGTGGCGGGCTCCTCCACGACATCATCGCCCTTACGAACCATGTCCTCGACGCCGAGCATTCGCGTATATGATTCCCACCGCTATCCGCTGCCACACCACCGCCGACCCTCCATACCGAGTCCAGCTGTAGCAATGGCTATCCCGAGGGTACGTAAGCTCGTGTTCTGCCTGCTCAACATTTGGGAGGGGCCTGGGGAGGGGGCAATTGCGCCCATCTCTCGTATGATTGAAATAGCTCCCTGTAGAGTCGCAATCCACTCCAGGCCTCTCCCGTCTACAATACACCATACGAATACTTGACTGATCATATCGCAAATTTTGTAGGCACGCGACCCAGTCCCGCCACCGTTGCCTCCTCCACGTCACATCGAAGATTACAGAACTGGCCAAGACCCTGGTTGGCAATGGGGTAACACAAACAGTCCAAGGGACACCGGCTTTGGCGGAAATCGGCTCGCGACAGTTAAACCTGGCTCGAGCTTATACGGTGGAGACCTAGGCAACCACCCGCGCGAGCCCTCGGGCAACTACATACTTCCTCACAATCGCGAGCCCTCCATGTCCAGGTCCGTCGAAGACTTACGCTCCGATCGCAGCCATAGCGACGAGGAGCCCAACAACCAGCCAAGGCCCTCACTTGCAAGTCACCGATTTACAAGCGAACGCCAGCTTGGACAAAAGGCCCTTCAAAACTCATCGCAGGCCTACGACAAGCAATTACTTTCCAAGATCGGCGGCCCGAGTACACCCACAAGGGCCACCGCACCACCACTCTCTGCTAGCAGCACCCAAGACCCCATCGCCGACCCCCATACATCCATACACAAGCACAACAACCAACTGAAGCCATTGACCGTACCTGCCATCTCACCAGGCTACAACGGCTTCCGTAGTCCCATATTCGACCCGGCAGAGCCGTCCAGGCCCCGCTACGGCAGCATCTCAACCCCGGGACCGCTGGACGACGCCTGTTCGACCCATCGTGGTAGCTACGATCATACCATCTTTTCAGATCCCGAATTTGGCATGGAAGAGAATGGAATGCGCGATTTGAACATCAACGAACGCAGCCCTGCCGAGTCAGAAGAGTACCAGTTGGGCCCCGGAGGTGGCCTGAAACGCCGCGCTTCGTCGCCCCCTTCCGAAGCTGTGCGCGACGACCGTCCCACCACAAGTGGCCACAATGACCTGTATCATCGCCGTTCGGCCCAAATGCTCGTCAATCGAAACTGCACTGCTTCGCGTTTCCAGTCAAACCCAAGCTCGTTGTCTTCAGCTGGGTCTGCAAGCCAACGCAGCGGTTCCATTGGATCTTCGTTTGGATTTTCCACTGGTCCAAGTAGTATAACAAGCTACGGCGGAGATCAACGCTTGTCGCCCAATGCGCTGTCACCCCTTGGGGAAACGGAACTAGGTCCCGTGTCGCCCTATGCAGCTAATAGGTCCTTGGACCCTAGCCCGCGCGGGTCCTTATCACGGCCGCCGCATCAACGAGGCTTTTCGGAGACCGAGCACCCGCAGATCCGCAAAATGTCTACTGACAGCTTGTTACACTCGCGGCAAAACTCAATCGCGAACCGCATACCAGGTGCTTACATTTGCGAGTGTTGCCCCAAGAAACCCAAAAAGTTCGATAGCGAAGAAGAGTTGCGGTAAGTGACATGGATGCGCCTTTTACCCACCGCCATTTGGTCTGCCCACCCTAGAGTGACCATGCGCTGACCCTGGCAACAGACTACACGAGCTAGAGAAGCAGTACATTTGCCAATATTGCCCCAATCGTTTTAAGAACAAGAATGAGGCCGAGCGTCATCAAAACTCTCTCCATTTACGCCGACATTCTTGGTCATGTGCAACGCTCGCTGGCGTTCACGCAGCTTTCCACCCCTCACCCACTCGCCCGGCTGCCGCAGATGTCTGTGGGTACTGCGGTGAAGAATTTTCCAACCCTGCGGATTGGGAAGCGCGATCCGAACATTTGAATCACGTGCACAAGTTTGGAGAATGCAACCAAGCCAAGAAGTTTTTCCGCGCAGACCATTTCCGACAACACTTGAAGCACAGCCATGCAGGCACCAGCGGAAAATGGACCAACATGCTGGAAAATGCTTGCATGCGAGACGAACCACCGCCACAAGAGCGTGTTGGTTCGATAGGCTCTATTTCCGGCCCTTCCAGCCTTGCACCCAAGCCGGGTGTTATCAGCGAAGCACACGACGAATCTTGATTCCACTGAGAATACCCAATAGCAGGGGGCCATTCGCAGCACCTCTAGTCATGAAACAATTTCTGGACGTGTTACGTAGGCTTTCAGGCTGATCTGAGCAGATTTCACATGACGAAGCGCAGACTTCGCAGTCATCTTTCCATGTCATTGGTTAGCAGCGCTATTTTTCGAATCAGTCCTTTGGTTCGCACATCAGCATTTCACAGGCACGGCCTTTTTTTTTTAGCGAAAAGTTTTCATCGTCACAGATTGCCTTGCATTTCTCACACATTCTCGGCCAAGCCTGGGCGTTTGGGCATAACGACACTGATGACGGCATTTGGCTATACATGCCGGTATCTGAGGATTCTGTATAGACGGGAGGAATCTTCAATGCTGGCTCAACGACAAATTTGATGCATTTTCCAGGGTGTTCTCGACACAGCGGGCGTTGATAGGACAAAAACGTCCAGATCATTTTCATAGGCATTTTGCGCGACTACGTTCATTTGGGATGTCGACCTATCATACAACAATTGCGTCATGAATACATAACAACAATCGTCGAGTGTTCCATCAAAAGTTTTTTTCTTCAGCCACGGCGTGGCCGAATGCAACATCATATTCACAGGCTTGGCATTTCTGGATCACTGTCTTTGTCGGCTCTGCGCATCCGGTTAGAGCCAACCGAAGGGAAGAGGCAACATGGTCGGTACGTCATAGAGACATCAATCTCGACACCGATGTTGCAGTGTAACAATGGCGCTCGGGAGTTTCTTTTTCAGCTGTTAATCAGCTTTCAGCCTCTCACGCTCAGCCCGTCTACGCGAGCATCAGCCTCAGCAGCTCCATCGGCACATCGGTAGCTTGGTCACGGCTGCAGTTGCCCACTTCAGGTAGTTGCACTCGAACGGTTGCACACCAGCTTCATAGCCCTACACGGCGGGATAATTCTTAGCAATTGCTTTACAACCTGTTGTGCATCCAGGTACGTACTTGTGCACCAGGGTGTAGCGTGGGGGGGGGGGGGGTCCAAAAAGACATGCATGTGCCGTCAGCAAGCTGCTGTTCACATAACATCATCACATTACGAACGCCTAATGTCTCTAGAATGTTTCAGAGACATGCCGTTAGTGTGGACCGTGGATGCGGGAAGCTGGGGGGGTAACGTTTCACCTTGCATGGGTAGGTGACACGGGTATGCCGCAGATGCAGCGCGAATTCTATTGATCGAGAGAGCTTTGAGAGCCTGCTGTCATGATACACGGCTGATGATCGTAATTCGAGTGGATGTGGAGTGGACAGAGTTGTGGACTCGTAGCTTGTCAACGAACGTCGCAGAGCTGCATCGTTCGAAGCTCCTTTAATGTGCTTGAAGGAGTCGATCTGGCACTTTTGCATCGACTTTCGCTCATGTTAAACTTTAATCATAATTAACCAGAACAGCTCCTAGTTGAATGATGAAAAGCAAGTACATTACAAACTATACACTCGTTCATGATCTCCTTATTAAGCCTTAATCATCATCAGC
Source organism: Stemphylium lycopersici (assembly GCA_003268315.1). Classification (NCBI taxonomy): domain Eukaryota; kingdom Fungi; phylum Ascomycota; class Dothideomycetes; order Pleosporales; family Pleosporaceae; genus Stemphylium; species Stemphylium lycopersici. The sequence continues at coordinate 179,065 of QGDG01000004.1, forward strand.
AGCAGCAGCAGCAGCAGCAGCAATAGTACTAGCAGTAGTAGTAGCAACCGAATTCTCTCTCCCACAACTATTCTCCTCCCCGCCCCTCCCCTCCCCTCATCGTCATCTCCCCTTATGCCCCTAACAATTAGTATAGCAAGTTTCACCATACTAGATGCACTCCATCTATCACTCTCTGGCGCGTCTCTTCACACGCCCTTTACAACTTTTTTAGCGCTGACGAACCATGCTCGCTCCCGCCTTCTTGCGTCCACCGTAGCAGTTCTCGTCAAACTAGTCTCCTCTTTACTTTTGTTCCCACTTTACTTTGCGTGCTTTTTTTACGCCAAGTCTGGTTCGGCAGAGGGATTGAGATTGCGGAGGAGTGTGAAGGCGATTTAGTGTTGCTGTGCTGATGTGGGGGGTAATTCCTGACAGGTGGAGGGCAAGAGATGAAGCGTGTGTGGTATTATTAGTCGTATTAACGCATTAGGTACGAATAAATCACATCTATGCTATGCAAAAAAGAAATGCACTATCGCTATCCAGGTAATCAAGCGAAATTAGTCTTGGAAAGATTGTGTTTGTGGGAATACACTGCTCAGATCTGACTCGAAGACGAAGGGTGCATTAGCAAACTTGCAGTCAAAAGAGCAACCGGTTTCAATTACAAGATTGTGACTAGAGTTGAGGTAGTAGCTACCATATCCGGCAATATGTTGTCTGGTTGCTCGATACACGACTAGCAGCGATTCAATAACACGAGGGAAAAAAATTTAAAGAAATGTTAGGTTACTTACGGTGAATGGGAATTGACCTTGTTCTTCTGAGCTGTCTAACACGCATCCAATTCATTGCATTATGATGTGCACCACAACCCCTCTTCTCATCCCTCTAGCAAATTGATCACTTAGTCTGACCGAGCAAACTTCCGCATTCCCCGCATCTCAGTCAAGTGCGGTGGAAGATGAAGTACTGCGCGTTCGCAGATGCCGGAAGACTGGGGGGGGGGGCGGGGGGCGAGTAGCCGCGTCTAACACCTAGACAAGCGGCATACTCGACTGTTTCCAACCCCTCTCCCTTTACGGACACAAAAAGAGGGGAACATCAATACAGTTAGCTCTTCTTAGTATATGCTTTGGGATATAAAGCACAAACAGTCCGTTGAATTATGCCCTAGTCAGTAAGTTCAGCCCATCGAGAGTAGCGTGTGCGTTGTGTACCCTGACTCAGTATTGAGGAAGGCACCAATTATTAATCAACTTTTATTGCGTTGGCCAGAAAAGGCAAGAGGCTGCCTAGTGACATGCCTGTGCCATCTGGTTCGCCCATGTACCATGCTCACCCGCGTGGTTTGCTGACGCTGGTCGCAGAAGCGGTCTCGCAGAGGGGGCTGGCTTCCCTTGGACGCCTGAGCGGGACGGCGAGCGGAGAACCGGCAACGCTGAAGAGAAAGCATAGAAGCTATAGATTATTACATCTTGCCCTCTGCTAAGACCAGAATCTGTTGGTTTCTTACCTTGACGCTCGCGGCAGCTTATGCTTCTTCGAGAAGGCACAAAGTGCTTGCTTCATTTCTCCGACGGAACTTAAAGCAAGCGCTATATGCATGCTTATTCAAACGTTTCCTTTCGTGTGCTGCGGGAATGGAGATCAGGTCACGTGCGTAAGACTTTGCACTCTTCCAACAAGCGCGCGAGACGGTGCTGACAACCCCGGGGACTCGAGCCAAGCTCATGACCTATATTTTGAGTTTCTCGGTAACTCAAAGCAACCAAGCTTTTCCACTTTCGTCGCCGACTTATTGGCGTATTCTTGCTGACGGTTGGCAACGTGGACATGGAGGTCACAAAAAAGCAATGCTAGTCGTGGTAAGTGAATGGCGTCAATCTGGAGAAAACTGCGGAGAACTGAGACATGTCTTGACATGATGTGTAGGAGGATGCGATAGGGCTGACTAGAAAATGGTGCATGCACTATATTGGTAGTCTTCCCTGTGAATTTGCGAGCCGTGAAGATAGCTTCATGCGAGGAAACGAGCAATTAGATGGCGTCAGCGATTTGAGAAGGATGGAAAGGAGCTAGTAGCGTTTTGGCGTTTGAAGCTCATATAGTCCACTGTATCTCAATGCCATGATCAGCACTTGAAGCATATGTCGCTTGGTACACTGGTGTCAGTCATCATGGGGAAGTTTCACCGTCGGAAACTGCTAGTATATGCATTTGCTATCGTTTGTGTCGAAATAAGATACTACAGAACTAAAAATGCTTATCGGAATACGGCAATGATGATGGGTACCGATATCGGAAGGCTTAATACTAAGTCAGTGCTCTCCTTGCCTATGCGATTAAAGCCACATCATCTTGGCATTGGTGATTTTAGGTTCAATAGCCAATCCGACGTAGTCGCTGGTTGTACCACAAGGCGTAGCCTTGCAGTTTCCTAGCGGATGTGATCGAAGCTATGGGGTATACATACCAAAGCCATGATTGGGTATAGCAAATTTGATCAGCATCTCATGCAGGTAAATACCAAGATGGAAAAATGCAAGACTGATGCATCATGCGCATGAAATGGAGGGCCGCGATTTTGATTGCATGCCAGATCGGCGGGCGCGAATCCCATAATGGGGCTTGTACCGATTTCGACAATGGTAGAGCTTTTTGTTAACACAATGCTATGGCGCATGATGAAGTGCAGCTGTGTAAGGAAGCGATTTCTATTAGCAGACTTATAAGCGTTCGCTTCATAGATGGGAAGGCACAAGATCGGTGGCAGCTCTGCTGGGGTAGCATTAACCTTGCACCCAGGGAACGCCTCGGATATTCCATGCAGACAGAGTCTGGTAGATCAAAATGTTGTAAGATGCCAGTTAAAATGGCTGCAGTTTTGCATGAGGATGGCGCCGATGAATCTTTGCAGATACATGCTATTCCCAAGCTACTACAACATTTCTCATCAGCGACAACTCGGGCACTGGGGACTTGCTCTGGCTGCAATCATAGACAGGTCGATATGTGTGACACGTATGACATTCGGTAAGCATGGCTTTGTATCTGGCCGCTAATTGCTGACCGCATTGTGTGCGAAGGATCTATGGCTGGCGACAGTAAGCCCTTGTCATCGTTCGCCAAGATGAATATTCCCCACTCCAAGACGATCATTGGGGAGAAGATCCTCAGGTGAGAGGTGTGCAGCTGATAACTAATGCGTGGTTGTAGACTTCAATATAGCTACCTAAGGATTACCGCTGGGTACCGATGGGAAATTTGCGGGGTTGTTTAGCCGTTCGCGGTTTCGTTTGGCAATTTCGGCGTTCCGAAGCTTGTCTAGTCTCATTTGGTAGAAATTCCTGTACAATGTCAGTATGGCTGGGAGAGCGTTTCGACAAGTACGAACTTATTAAGCTGGAATATGCGAGGACCAAGCTCGGTCTGGGTTTGCTCTTTGGTCTTAGAGAGCTCCTTGATCTGCGGTGAGGTTAGTACAGGAAAGGTAGGTCGTCTATGTCCTACACACCTTGTCATCTTTAGCTTTCTCATCCTGCTTGTCTTCATCCTCTTCTTTTGTCTTTGCTTCTTTATCTTTTTCTTTATCCTTCTCCTTGTCTTTACCTTTTCTCTTTTCACGCTTAAGCTTTTGTTTCTCTTCGTACTCTTTCTTCACTGCCTCAATCTCACGATCCAGCTCTTCTTGCTTCTTCTGATCTGCGACCCTCTTCGCCTCGTCAGCTTCTGGCTGGCAGAACCCTCGATCAGTCAAATGTCCAGAACAAATGTAGAAAAAGTCCTGTAGTGGTATGAGCACTTGGTTTAGCCTTTAAGATTCGAACGCACCTTGTTGTTAGGGGTGATCATGACACTTGTCGACGGCTTGTAGCATATCCAGCAAGCTTTGGCAGCATTGTCCGCGACTCGGCGGAGATGCCATACGTTCTCCATTAATTATCTGAGCGCATATGATGTCGCTCCACGCTTCGATTGTGATATCGGTAGTGTACAATATACAGACGAGATCGCTTGGGACGTGCTCGAGCGCGCCCAAAGCTAAGCTGCAGACTGAGATACCTCGCGTGCTGCGATGGTGCTATACTATGTTCACCTAGATCAAAGGGTAGAGAGGAGTACGTTTCGTGAGATGACTGAGTGCATGCAAAGATACTGGGTTGAGATAGGGTGGCTGTGCGAGATCGAGTGATGCAAGCGTCGGAACTAGGCTTGAAGCGGCTTAGTCGCGACCACTGGAGGCAGTTACAACCATTCATGAATCTTCATCCACTAGCCCCGACCCATGTTTTCAAGAACTACTCGAGCTTCCACTCTACGCAGCAGCTTTAGTATTTCCGCTCAGTGGACACTGCCGCCCCCGTCGAAGCGTTACAACAGGCTACCGAGTAACTTTCCAAGTGCGTCATCTAAACGGTCCTCTTCTGTGATTCTTGTTCATCACTAACATTTGCATCAGAGATCACAGCATTCACCCCAAAATCCTTTCAGAGTCTCTCCAAGATGACGTCGTCATCTCAGTTGAAGTATATCGATGTCGGTCCGCGTCTCGCTCTCTCGCCCCTCCAATTCACTAACTACTACCCATAGATTGGCATCAACTTCACTGATCCCATATATCGCGGTGAATACCACGGCACCAAGCGCCATGAGGATGATTTTGAAGACGTCATTCAGCGGGCCGTAGACGCCGGCTGCAAGAAGTTCATGATCACGGGTTCTGATCTCGAGGAGTCGAAGCATGCCATTGAGATAGTCAAAGCGCATCCAGGATTATGCTACTGTACTGTAGGCGTACATCCTTGCTCTGCAAAGCACTTTGAGACGCATCCCGGCGGCCCATCGGAGCTCCTCTCCGCACTAAAGACTCTGGCTATTGAGGCCAAGGAAGCAGGCCATGCAGTTGCATTTGGAGAAATAGGACTTGACTACGACCGCCTCTTCCTCACGGCAAAAGAGCCGCAGTTGAAGTACTTCGAGGCACAGTTGGAGATTGCTATCGAAGTACAGTTGCCACTCTTCCTCCACTCCCGGGCTGCGAGCGAAGACTTTGAAAGGCTGTTGACTGCGAAGCTTGACCAACTGCCGAAAAGAGGTCTCGTGCATAGTTTCACCGGGACGCTGGAAGAGATGCAACGCCTCGTGAAGCTAGGATTCGATATTGGTGTTAATGGATGTAGCATGAAGAGTACGTACTTGCATCATTTCTTGTCCGTCAATGCTGCTTTCAATGGCTAATGCATCCATCTAGCGGATGAGAACATCGCCGTGGTCAAAGAAATACCCCTTGAGCGTCTGCAAATCGAGACAGACGGCCCATGGTGCGAGATGCGACCTAGTCACGCATCGGCGCAATACCTCAAGGACGCACCTCCTCTACCCAAGGCAGTCAAAAAGGAGAAGTGGGCTAAAGGTATGATGGTGAAGGGAAGAAACGAGCCAGCCACAATCCCACATGTCGCCCATGCCATTGCAAAGATCAAGGAGATCAGCGTGGAGGAAGTTTGCGACGCGTAAGTCCATGATATGATGTTACGCGAGGTGAAGAGCTAATTGATCATACAGTGCATGGAAGAACTCAATCGAGATGTTTGGACTTGGCGAGACGGCGTAATACTCATATACCCTTGTATACGAGCCAACTTGGCATAGACTATGCATGTAGAAGATCGATTTGTACAGGAGGAGTTTTACACCCTCAAACACTCGCAGGTATAACGACCGCCAAATAGACCACAGCAGACTAACACTGCTCTACTTCCTGTACCACATCCTGGTGATCTTGGTATGCCTCATCTTCTTCTGCAGCTGGAAGATACCGTACATGAGCGCCTCGGCGGTAGGCGGGCAGCCAGGCACGTAAATATCTACCGGTACAATCCTGTCGCATCCCCTTGTGACCGAGTAGCTGTAGTGGTAGTAGCCTCCTCCGTTTGCGCAGCTGCCCATGGAGATGACCCATCGGGGGTCGGGCATCTGGTCATAGACCTGTCGCAGGGCCGGTGCCATCTTGTTTGTAAGGGTTCCGGCTACAATCATGACGTCGGACTGGCGGGGCGAGGCACGGAAAATGATACCGAGACGATCCTGGTCGTACCGTGGGGTGGACAAGTGCATCATCTCTACGGCGCAGCAGGCGAGACCGAAGGTCATGGGCCAGAGCGAGCTCTGGCGGGCCCAGTTGGCTACTTGGTCGAGTGTTGTCCTAGTCACGTCAGCTCATGCCCTCTGTTGTCCTTTTCGCCACCCGTGTCTCCCCCCAGGGCTGCACGAATTGACATACAATGCATATTGCATAGCACCCTTCTTTCCTTCCTGGCTCGGCAATGGCACCTCTACTCGCGCCTGCTTCATCGGTGGTGGCGTTCCAGGGTTGCCCGGAATGGTCGCAGGTGACTTCATCGTCGTCGCTCTGTCGGCTGAGGTCGAGGAGAGGAAGGCAGGGCTTCCGGCGCGGAAGGGCATCAGAGCCGTCGCGGGTCTGGCTGTCCATATTGTCAGTTCCGTGGCAGCGGGAGCTTTTCGGGTGACGGCGACAAACCTCGCAGAGCCATTGAGGCCGCAGACCTTGTCGTCGAAAACATGTTTGCGACGGACAGAAAGGAAAGGCGTGGGCGAAGGAGTGGAGAGGCAAGATGTGGGGTGGCGGTCGAGGGAGTCGCGAAGTTGATCGATGAGGTAGGTGCAGCAAATGCTTGGCGGAAATCGATTAGTCGTCGATTTTGGGCCTATCTGATAGGCTAGGGAACGACGACTCCTCCGCCATCACCCTTTCGGACTACTTCGGCCAGACTACTCCGCGCCCACGTCCAGGGCACTCGGGCTCTGCCCTAATCGTTTGATACTGCACACAAAATGTCAGGCCGGGTAGGAGGTCAATGTAATCAAGGCCCGGGGCGTACGTTGACAGTCTCTAGATCCCGTCCATCGCTTGCATTGGCGTCATCGGCAAGCACGTTAGTACTTCTTTTTACCTACTCCTGACCTCTCATACTAAATCTTGGTGAAGAACAACCCATTGCATATCTCTCTGTTTCCAGCAGAGGAACGGGCACCACTAGAATTCCAGTTCCTTCTCTCGTCATGTCTGGACATCTTCGAGGCTCGTCTGCCACACAAAACGGCAGACCAGGACTTTGGGCTCTTGCAAGCTGTTGACGAGAGACTAGCCATGTATGGCTGGCTCACCAATACTGGCGTCAAGTTCGTTATTGTAGTGGACATGGAAGGAAGACCGGCCACTGCCCTCGATAGCAAGGCTGCGACAGCTGTTGGGCTCCGAGATGCCGACATGAAGCCTGTACGTTTTGCCACATTACCTCCATTCACATATCTGATATCTCTTAGGCATTCAGAGCATTACAAACGGCGTACATAAAGCTGCTCAGAAATCCGTAAGTAAAGCTCAATTTCAATCTCAAGCAATATGCAACCAAACCTTATACTACTATCCAGATTCTACGATCCCGACGAGCATTCTCCAGTCACTGCAAAATCGGAGCAGAGGATTGGCTCAACCCAGATCACCAGCCGCAAGTTCATCCAAGAAGTCAAAAAGATTGCAGATGCATGGTCTCCCGGCGTTACGACTATATAAGCAAACGTTACTTTAGCCCCTACGATACCACTGTACATTTCCAGGCGTTCAGAATCAAAACATATCAATTGAGCACTCTTGCATCAAGACCACATGCCTCAAGTCCCGTGTCCGATGTGGTAACCGCGTGCACGTATCGGCATTTCCCAAAAGCGCTAGCGCCGATTGCAGTCTAGTCCAATGTGAGAGCAGATCACCTCGGCCATACCTAGGTATCGTCTTCAGGGTCATACCACACAAACCTTACTTCCTCAAACTAATGACTACCAATGTCTTCTACCGGTGTTGCGATCACCAATCCCTTGGTGCTCTATCGCAGTCTTATTGCTACACAGAAGATCCGACCTGATCCCGCCCAGCACCGCCTCGGTATGACGTCTACCATTTTGAGATTGCCAAGCTTCCGTACATGGACTGACTGGGACGATCAGCCCTGCATTTACAGAAACTTTATGATCGACTGATTGACTATGAACCGACGGTAGAGTACTCGAAGCGACTGCAACTACTTACCCGAGCTGTCGGTTCAGATCAGAATGCCACAGCGGCACCAGCAGACACGCATGCGAATCGTTTTGGCAGGAGAGGGGTATGGACGTCGTTGCTTGCCCAGAAAGAGAAGAGAGATTCGGTAGCGCTGACACGTGTTCTGACGAGCCACGATGAAGCCATGCAGCTGCAAAGCCCGCAGGGTCTTATGCTCCACGGCGAAGTCGGTACTGGAAAATCCATGCTCATCGACCTATTCCAAGAGTGCCTACCCAATCGAAAGAAGCGACGCTGGCACTTCAACACCTTCATGCTGGACACCATCTCTCGGCTTGAGCAACTTCGAAGGTCGCGAGCACTAGTAGTTGGCTCTGGTGTTCCTCAGGATGAATACTCGTTACTCCTCGTAGCACGCGATCTCATTGAGAATTCGCCAATCCTGTTCCTAGATGAGTTTCAACTCCCGGACCGCGCAGCCAGCAAAATACTTTCCAATCTTATGACGTCCTTCTTCCAGCTCGGTGGCGTACTCATCGCGACAAGCAACCGCATGCCGGAAGAGCTTGCCAAGGCCGCTGGGATGGAGTTCTCACGGCCGGTCCATCGCCTCAGCCGCCTAGGTTGGAGTATGAGTAAGAACTCCCATACCCGGCGAGATGATGGAGCGGGACAACTAGGCGAGTTTTCGGCGTTTCTGGAGGTACTGAGAGCAAGGTGTGAGGTTTGGGAAATGGAAGGAAAGAAGGATTACCGAAAACTAGAGCGCGAGGAAGAAGAAGAAAAAGCAGAAGAAGCAGGAGGTGCTGGGAGAAGAGATAGCGTACAGGTGCCAGCGTCCGAGGCAATCAATTCAGCCTCGACTCCTGCCAGCCCAACCATTACTGCAGATGCGGCCACACCCACCGAGACTACAGTGGCATCTACCTATCTACCAAAGAACTACCTCATTCAGCCGACAACAACAGACACCATGATGGAATTCGGCGAGACGTTCAACTCCCTCGTCGAGCGCGCAACGGGTCAAGAATATCCCATACCCTGGGAACCCGCGACGCTCAGCGTGTACAACCGGCCACTCGACGTGCCCGCGCAGTACAATGGCGTAGCATTCTTCACCTTTAGCGAGCTCTGTGGCGCTGTCCTCGGTCCCGCAGACTACATCACCCTCGCATCTACCTACCACACGTTTGTCGTGACGGACGTGCCCGTCATGGGGCTCTTGATGAAGAGCGAAGCTCGACGGCTCATCACGCTGCTGGACGCCATGTACGAAGCGCGCTGCAGATTGATGATGACAGCTGCCGCGGGTCCTGATGACATTTTCTTTCCCGAGAAAATTCCCTCTTCTTCCTCGACTGCCACGCCAGCGGGCGAGGCAGCGCAGGAAACTCTGGACAACGACGCCGTGTACCCGGAAACATACTCTGAAATCTATCAAGATCTCAACGAGCCTTTTCGCCCAAACATCTCTTCTTACTCTGGTGGATCCTCGCTCGCCGCCGATGCTCTTGAAGACGATCCACCAAATCGCACGCGTCGCCCGGGGTCTTCGTACACGGATGAACGACGCTTGGGACCTGGATCGCCTGATTTCGCAAACATTGGTGGTCTGACGGGTGAGGATGAGAAGTTTGCTGTGAAGCGGGCTGAGAGTCGGATATGGGAGATGTGTTCGGGGAAATGGTGGGATCGAGCTAGTACTATTACTTCTTCTTCTTCGTCTTCCTCTTCTTCTGGCCAAGGGGCGGAAGCGTCGTGGTGGCGCCCTCTTCCGCGGGAGAATCGGCATTGGGAAGGGGCTTCTAGCACTCCTACCCCTCGCTCGGCTCCAGTTCCTTCAGCGCAGGATCTACCGCCAAACACAAAGATTCTGTCCGAGGCTGAGCGGGAACAGGATCGACAGAGGGAGTTGGAAGATATGTTCAAGCATGGTGCTAGTCCGTTTCGCACGCATCCTGATGCACCGCCCAAGTTCAGCTGGACGCATGTTTGGGGGATGATGACATGGGGGAAGAAGGCTGGAGCGTGGGGTAAGGGTGTTGAAGGGCTGGGAGAGAGGGAGAAGGAGGAGGAGCGGGAACAACAGCGAGCTGGTCGTGAGAGTGCAGAAGTGGACGAGAAGAAGAGGAAGCAAGGCAAATAGGACGGCGTGAGTTGTCAAGATGATGAAGCTTCCAAGGCATGGTCAAACGCATTCGAGCCGTAAATTCATAGCTTTTCGTTCCCTAATGAAAAAAAAAAAAGCTTTTTTGAATGGTCGTTATCCTCTCTTCTGCTAGGCGTCATGCTGCTGGAATATCTTCCTCACTCAAACCAAGGATCTAGTCACTGTATCTTTCCCTTGTTCACGACAAAAGCTTCCAGCGCACTGATTGCACTCCACAGCCTGTTTTCGGCCTCCTTGAATACCACACTCCTCGGTCCGTAGAAGACCTCGTCAGCGACTTCTTCAGGATGCCTGGGCAGGCAGTGCATGAAGCTCCAGTTGTCCTTGGCTCCACCCCGCTTTGCCAGGTCCGATGTGATCTGGAAACCGTCAAAGGCCTTGAGACGTTTCGCGGTTTCTTCCTCCTGGCCCATGGACACCCAAGTGTCTGTTACGAGAATGTCGGCGTCCTTGATGGCCTCCTCAGGCGTGTTGGTTTCGAGTAGCTTTCCTGCGCGAGGAGAGGTCTGGGCGGCATGGGAAATGACTTGGCGCATGGATTGGGGGATCTCGTAGCCGGGTGGCGTTGCGACAGCCATGTCAATTCCTAGTTTTGTTGCGCCAATAGCCATGTCGAACAAGACGTTGTTGGCGTCGCCTATCCACGCAATCTTCAGGCCTTGGAGGTTGAGCGAGGTGGAGGAGGTGGAGGGGTAGATTTCGGCAATGGTGAGCAGGTCGGCGATGATCTGGAGAGGGTGGTAGAGGTCGGAGAGGGCGTTTATGACGGGTACGGTCGAGTGCTTTGCGAGGTCGGCGACGTCGGAGTGGGGGCCGACACGGGCGACGATGGCGGAAGTCATGCTAGAAAGGACGAGGGAGGTGTCGTAGAGGGACTCGTTGACCTGGTCGTCTTCGCGTCAGCTCGCATAGCGGGGATAGAGGGATTGGGCATACGCCTAGCTGAATGTCGTCCTTGCCGAGGAACATGGGAGAGCCCCCGAAGGCTGCAATAGCGCCCTCTGTTGATATCCTGGTGCGCGTACTCCGCTTGCTAAACGTCATGGCCACCGTCCTGCCGGCCAATGCCGCGCGCATCGAGTGGGGGATCTCGTCTGTCTGCTTGATGGCCGTCTTGTGTCGGTGTGCATTCTGGACGAGCGTGGTGAGCTCAGCAGGGCTGAGGTCTGCTATGGAGAGGAGATGTCGGGGTGCAAAGGGCGATGTAGGCGGAGCAGCGGGCGAGGTGGAGTAGCAGCGGCGCAAGCTTCGCAGCAGCGCGGCCGAGGGGCGGAACGCGGGCATCTTGGGTCAATTGGAGTGTCTGGGGCGTCTGGGGCCAGAGCAGGCAGAGGCACGGGTTGCAGAGCGTGGAGCGGGCGCGTACGAGTCACAGGCAGTTCCAGTCTTCATCGTGACACAGGGCCGAAATATTGCTTGATGGCGCTAACCGCGACGGGTCCGACCCATGCCACGCCCGTTCGGCGGATAATGGATGGATCCCACCCTGGGGTCGGGTCGCGGCTAGCGGGCGCGGCAGGCACGCCTGGTGGTCCGTCGTCGGTGGTCGTCGTGTCTCGCTCGCCTGTGCTGTGGCGGAGTTGATGACGAGACGATGGACAACAACAACCTCGGGGCCTGTTCTTCGCTTCTCTCTTTCCGCCCGCCCCCTTCCCCCCGCCCCCTTCTTCGTCCTTCTCAGCCCATCACACGCCGCATGACATGTCTCTCGCCTGGACCCCCCTCCGCCTGAAAATGGACAACCCCGACGAGGAGACGTGGGGCTCCTCCAACGCCGATACCCGCACGCCTAGTTCGCGACCGGCCTCGCATAAGTCCGCCCGCTCGTCGCGCTCGGCACGCTCACAGCAGTCCAGTCGGACAACAGAAGAGACGCCGCTGCTGGCCCAAGAAGCCCGCGACGACCATGACGACGAGGCCAACGATGACGACGAGGCCACGCCTGCGACGAGATCGCTCCGACGCTCGCTGAGCGCCTCCTCAGACAAGGGCGGCAGCGGCAAGGGCTCGCTGTGGAAGAAGCGCTGGCCGAGCATCCTGGCCCTCTTTCTGCTCTGCCTGCTCGTCGTCTTCATCATGCTTGGCTTCCTTGCCAAGGAAAGCATCCAAGAGTACTCGATGCAAGCAGCCGACTTCAAGCCTACAAAGCTATCCATCGACGGCCTGACCCAACACGGCGCCAAGGTACAAATAGAGGGCGATTTCACAATGGACGCCACCAAGGTGAAGAAGCAGAGCGTACGCAACCTCGGCCGCTTCGGTACTTGGATTGCCCACGAGGCTGAGACCGGTCCTTTCGACGCCGAGCTCTACCTACCCGAGTACGGCAACGTCCTGGTTGGCACGGCCAAGATACCGGGAGTGAAGGTGAACATCAGGAACGGACGCACTACACGCGTAACTTTGGCCGCCATTGTGCAGCCGGGCTCGCCCCATGGTATTCGTAACGTCGCCAACGACTGGATCGATGGCCGACTCGGACAGATAAGGCTCAAGGGAAAGGCCATGGTGCCGCTGAAGTCGGGCTTGATCAGCATTGGCAAGCAGCTTGTTGAGCAGTCCATGGCCTTCGAGGCTGGTGATATCCCCTCTCTCCCACACTACAACATCACGAAGCTCAACCTCGGTGAGGCCAAGCATGGCCAAAAGGGTCTCGGTGCAGATGCTTCGATAGTGGTGAAGAATGATTTCCCCCTCCAGATCACCCTCCCACCTGTAGCTGTCGATGTCGGCATTGAGGGCTGCTCGGCTTCAGACAAGCATCTCATGGTCGGGACTGCACAAACCGGCCAGCTCAACGTCAAGCCCAACTCAGATGTCAAGGTCGACGTCACTGGCAACGTCGAAAAGCTCTCTGATCCTCTGACCCAAGTCTGCCCCAACTCAGCAAAGTCTCCGCTCGATGCTTTCCTGGGTGACTACATGAAGGGTGAGGATGCAACCATCTACATCAACTGCTGCAAGTTTCCCGACCCGGCCACGCCCGACTGGGCTCGTGACCTTCTCAAAGACATTACTGTGCCTGTACCATTTGCTGGTAAATCCATGGGCAACCTCATCAAAAACTTCTCGCTGGCAGACATGCATTTCAGCCTGCCCAACCCGTTCGCTGAACCCGGCACACCTGAAGCTGCCCCCAAGATCTCCGGTATCGTCAATGTCGACATTGGCCTACCCAACGAGATGAACTTCCCTATTGATGTTACCCAAGTCAAGGCCGACGCTGACATCTATTACCACAAGAAGCTGCTCGGAAAGATGAACCTGGACAAGTGGCAAAAGGCCAACTCTACGCGCCTTGAGGGACACGGCTCAGAAGGACCCTCCCTCCTCGTTCAGTCCGTCATTAAGAAGGCACCCATTAAGATCTTGGATGACGACCTCTTTAGCCAAGTCGTCCAGGCTCTCCTCTTCGGCGGCAAGTCCGTCCTGATGGATCTCAGAGCAGCAGTTAGCGTTGGTGTGGACACGCCCATGGGCAAGCTCGCTGTGCGAGGCATTCCGGCGCAGGGCGTCGTACCAGTCAAACGTTCGTAACCAGTTCGTGATCCACGTTTAACCGTTTTTTTCCTGCAGAAAACTGACTTGTACTTTCCAGCCATCCGCAGCGGCAAAGACACCAAGCCTGGTGACGGCCATGACGAGGAGAGCGCCGTCAACGTCAAGGTTGGAAACATGTCAATTGTCGACACTTCGCCTACGTCTCTTACCATCACCGCCATGGTCAACTTCACCAATCCTACAAAATACTCGGCTACCGTCCCATACTTCAACATTAACATTCTCGCCAATGGTTCACATATCGGCAGTGCGACAGTAAAGGATATGGAGGTGGTTCCTGGTAACAATACAAACAACCTAGTATCCGTTCTTTGGGATCCTTATGAGTATGGTGGCCATAAAGGAAAGGAAATCGGAGCAGAGCTGCTCTCCCAGTACATCTCAGGTATGGTCTCACGCGCCATGGTCGGCTGTAGCATACCTAACAGAAAGAACAGGCTTCAACACATCCATCACCGTCCAAGCACATGAGCAATCCGTACCAGCAGCACCCTACATCGGCCGTCTCCTCTCACATTTCCCAATTGAACGTCCCATGCCCCACATGTCTACGCCCAAGAAGCCATCTGACGGCGACGACGATGGCGACGACCCAGAAGACGATGGAAAATCCCACTTCATCCGTGGAACCACCATGCACCTCATCACCAGCACAGCCGTCTTTACCCTCGCCTCTCCCTTCCGCTCAACCACAATGTACATTACAAGCATGAACGCGACAGCCTACCACGATGGCCACCCCGCCGGCAAAATCCTCTACGACCTCCCTTTTGCCGTTCCTCCCGGTCTCTCCGAATCTCCGCGCTTACCTGTAGACTGGTCTTTTGGCAGTCTAGGCTATGAGGCCATCAGGAAGGCTCTCGGTGGTCAGCTCAAGCTGAATGCTTTTGCCTATGTTGGCGTGAGGATTGGGGAATGGAGGGAGAATATCTGGTTCAAGGGTGGCAAGATTGGGGCCAATGTTAGACTTTGAGCGTCGTTTCCTTGTCTATATTCTTTTTGTCTTTTCTTCTTCTTTTCTTCTTTTTCTGTCACGGGATAGAGAGACTGGGAAGACGTGCGATGCTTGTTTTGTTTCTTTCTTTTCTTGCTTATACGACATTGTTGTGAAAAACATGAATACTGGCCGCGTGGATGATGCGTTTGTTGCATCCATCTGATTGACACGAGGGAATAGCAAGGGGTAGCGATTGGACAGGGAAACGGCATAGGTTGGGGTATTGGCGTTTCTGGGTTGTCATTTTGATCTCTCTCTCTCTCTCTCTCAAATTGCTCACATATCACGTTTCTTAACGTCCATCCTATCAAATACGAAATACGACCATGACCAACAAAGTCACTTCATCCCTTGTGTCGATTTACCTGGTGTTGGGTGTGCACTGAGACCAGAAAATTACAGCATGCATGCATTGCTGTTGTTTTTTCTTTTTGCTCTATTCATAGATGTATTTTGCGCTCAACTCCCCCCCCCCCCATTTCCGGTCATCACACTATTGAAGGTGGAAGAAACAAACAAACAGAGAAAGAGAGACCGGCAATCTTTCTTCTTCTTTTTGAACCACCTTTCTTGATCTGTGACGTCTCCCTTGCGCAAAGCATCTCAGCATTTCATATAAAACATTAGGCACATTTCTAATCCAACCAACCACCAACCTAGCACAACCCAGTTTCCCCATGACCGACCCGCCACCCACCTAAGCAGAGAAAAGAAAAAACGCCTGAAGCATGCAAAAATGACTCGATGAAAAAAAAACACACACACAAACACCATGATCCCGACATGCAATTCACCGAAATTCCGTCCGTGCATGACCGAGAAGGAAAAAAGAGTGAAATCCGGACTAACACCGTCGCTAATGGTATGCAGACAGGTAAACAAGCAAGCAAAGAAAAAAAGCATTGGGCTAAAAACGACAAGAGAAAAAAAAAGGCCAAAGGTAGAGTACAAGGGGATACGTACGTACGTTGAGTCCATGCGGCTCAGTATGACGGGGGGAGGGGAAGGGGGGACGTGCACACGCAATACATACGTACATTACGGTGGATTAGGCCGCCGTTTGGAAAATTGACTGCGTCGCATAGATACTCGGTAGAATGGTATTGACTACCACGACCGCCAACTCGTAATCGATTTCGATCACACGCGGCGGCTTGTCTGGCTTAGCAACCGATCCGCCCGCTCAAAAACGTTGAGTGTGTTGGAGCCCTGCGAAGGCATCCTGGGCGTATTCGGAATAGTTGCCTGCGCTGCGGCACCCAAGGCGGCGCTTAGTGGTGTCGCAGGAACGGGCGTACTGTATCCACCTGATCCTTGCGATCCAAAACTCGTCGTCGAGTAGGGCTGTGCAGAGAAGACAGAGGCCATTGCAGGGATAGATGTGTTGATCGGGCCTGGAAACGAGGGTCCCCCACTCGACGACATGGTTCCGTTGGGCTTCTGTAAGAACCTCGGTGGCTGAGTCCGTGATGTGAAAGACGAGAGGCTCGGTGGTCCCATCAAGCCGAAGTTATTGCTAGTGAGGTGTGACCACGGACTATCATTAATAGCTAAGCTAGCTTCCTTGACCATCTTATGAAGCGGTCGCATGAGCTGTTTGACTTCGCCCGTGAGCAGTTTGTGCTCTCGGCCCTGCTGAGTATACGCTGCAGCGAGTTCTTGCCAGGCCTACAATACATGTTAGTAAGTGGATTGCTAATGCCTAGTTCATACGGATGCACATACCCTGACGAAACCCATGCACTGCTGCCAGAAATCGGGCTGGTTCCTGGTGTAATGGTCTTTGAGCTGCATCTGTGACAAGCGACTGGCAAGGGGATTTGCCATTTGCTGGACATCATTGCTCTTATCAATGAGGTTTGCTAAGGCTTTTACCCGGGGGTCCTCAGAGTCGAGATCGCGTCTCAGGCCATCAAATTGGTCTCGCATCATGCGTGTAATCTGAGCCATGGAGTTTCTGCAGCCGTCGGACGCATTCCTGAGCTTCGTGTATATCCTATCAAACTGGGCGTCTTCGTCCGTCTCGTCAAAGCTGCTGTTGAGCGTGTTTGAACGCGTCATGCCCGGTGCAATTGTGGAGAAGGATCCTCCAGATCGAGGTGTTGCAGCGCTCAGGCTAGTCAGGGTGTTGGACCGGCTGTTGTCATTACTGTGTAGAATGACTGGCGGAGGCATCTGATATCCGTTCCGTTGCGGCGGCGATGAGGTCTGAAAGCGGCGAGTTCTGGAAGGTCGTGCGCGTACAGTAGCGACAGCATCGACTTGACTTGGTCTCCGTGCTGCAGCAGAAGCATCTTTGAACTGCGCCCCCAGTATTGAACAAGCGTTCCTCATCTCGATTAAACTTCCCTGCTGGAGAAGCAAGAAAGTGCGCATAATGTGGGCATTAGCATTTTGAGTAATCTCGATACGGTTCTCGGCAATCGAAAGACTGATGGACATGAAGGAGTCGAGACATCTCAGTGCATACATGTACACGCTTCGAGAGATTTTTTGCGCTTCTTCTTCGTCCTCCTCAACTAAGCGGTCGAACTTGTGCAAGACTTCGTTCAATGCCCGGATGTTCAGGTAGGTCGTCGAGTACCTGCGGTAAAAGTCATCCTTGCGACGCAGACTGTCCTTGGTCTTGGCCGTCAACTTGATAGAGCGAACCATGTGCGAGACGCAATCGTGCAGCTGAGAAACAGCATACAGGAAGTTCTTCGCGGCTTCGACGACAATGTCGGGCGCACGCGACCCACGCCTGTGTTCACGCACGTCGGACAGCGGGCGGTTTGCGAGATACCTGACAGTACCCGTGTCTTCGTAGCCTCCACCAGTGGCTGGCCCGGGGAAGCCATTGGCGGCAGAATTGGAGGGGACCACGATGCCTTGACTGAAGCCACGGAAATGGCTGGTCCGCCGCAACTCGTCGACTGATCCTAGCTCAGATGTCTTGTTGGTATATATGCCCATGCGCTTCTGGCGCTGCGAAGATGGTCCCGAGCCTTCGCTCTGGCTGCGGTTGCGCTCGTTGTTTCCGTTTGTCAGGGCCAGGGGAGAGGCTGGGGGCCGTTTGGTGACGCCTAGTCCGAGTCCAGGACCAGTGCCATTGCTTGCGGTAGATGCAACGCGATAATGGGAGCGAACGGGAATAGGCGGGGCAGACAGTCCAGGAGAGTCGGCCTTGCCGCCATCGGGAAAGCCTTCGATGTTGCCTACGCTGGGTCTCACGGGGAAGCGCCCCCCGTTGGCTCGCTTGGACGGGCGAGGCGTCTCCGGATTGCTTTCGGTCCAGCTCTCGTCTCCAGAAGATTCTACGCGCAGGCGTTCCATCTCAAGGCGTTGCCGTTCTTTGTGTTGGCGCATGAATCGCTTGACCTGGGTGGCTATGACGGCGTCTCGTTCGTTCTCGTTGGCGGGCGAGGGAGCATTGTCCTTGATGGTGCAGACTTCGGGCGGCGGAAAGGCCAGCTGGTTGCCGTCTAGCTTGAGGACCTGCAGACTGTTGATCTCTCCCAGACACACAGGCAGCTCCTCGATCTTGTTCTTTGCGATTGCCAGCACCTTCAAAGACGTCAGGTTTGCAATCTTGGTGGGTATCGTCCTGATCTTGTTCCTGCTGACGTCGAGGATCTCCAGCGAAGTCATCTCGAGGATCTGGGGAGCAGTCAGCGGTCCAATCGCACCAAGTGCACGGGGACTGGCCAACGTACGGCATTGGGGATCTCCCGCATGGCATTGTAGCGCACGTTGAGGTAGCGGAGGCGTCTGCACTCGACCAGGCGGGAGGGGAGGGTGGCGAGGAGGTTGTGGGAAAGGGCGAGCCTGGGCTGTCAGTATTCACTCTCAATTTCCATCTGCCGGCAAGCGTGTGCGAGAAAGCGAGGCTGGTGCAGATGGGGTGTGTGTGTGTGTGTCTGTACCTCTCGATCTCAGCCCGGATGACATCGATGACCTCGTCCGGCAGGCGGGCAATGTTCTTGTGGCCCAGGTCGATGGTGATGCCGGGCTGCTGCTGCTGTTGCTGCTGCAATTCTCGGGGCGTCTCAGCGGCCGCGCGGTGGTTGATGTCCTGGCGGGAGTGCTCGAAGGCGGCCTTGGTGAGGGCCACGACCTCGTCGTCGGAGATGGGCGTGGGTGCGTCGTTGCTCATGGCGAGCGGCGAGCGGCGGGCACGAGGTCAGCGCGGCGAGTCGGTTGAGAGGGCTGTCGTCGCATACATGCTGTTCGCGTGGACAGCGACAGTGAAGCTCAACTAAGTAAGGAGCACCTGCAGTTGTTCGCTGCATCTAGCCTGTTTCCACCACGCCCTCCTGGTTGGTCTGCCGGCCTGCAGGTCCCGCCCGCCTTGAAACATCAGCCTGGAACCACTATCGGCCAGAATACACGCCCCAACGGCCCTCTGACACGCCCAAGACACTTGAAACACCTTTTAGCCCGGCCTCCCTCAACGCGCCCGATACATGCATGGCCCCCGTGTGCCGCGAGAGGCTTTGCACATGTACATAGACTCCAGCCACGTGACATCCCCAGCCGTTGGTCGGGCTGAAACGGCCGAAACGGCCGACGCGGTAGCCACCCGTGTAATCGACAGGCCCCACGGAGCGAAAACCACAGTCTGGACATGTTTAGCATGCTGGTTGACGTCCCACTAGGCGCGATACAATGTCGGCCCATGGTGCATCACCACGCACCCCGCCCGTGTTCCTGCGCTACAACACAACACCCAACCCGTCCTTGGAGTCTGACAGATCTCGTCGTGAACCCTATGCAAGGTACAGCCATGTTCTCCGATCCCCGCTAGTCAACGCCGTAGGAGTTTGGCAGCCCGCGCTGCGTCATGATTGCTATACTTTGGGTGGTTGGGCGGGCCCGACACGATAGTTGGCCGCCGGGCTATTTTCACATCTTGTTTTCCTTTTTGTCTTCAAACTTCATGGTATCGTGACCCCACACACAATTCGCCAAAGTCCCGCCATGGATATTGACGATGCTCTGCCGCCTGCTATCCGTCGCTCCCCGAGAGCTGCGCTTGAAGCGCAGAAGCAGTACCGAGACCACCGTGCTTTTGTATTGGACGACTCCGATGAGGAACTAGATGATGCCGTCCCACCCCCAATAGCGCGGAGTCGATCTGCTTCAATCGATAGTGAACACGCCAGAGAACCCACACTTCATCCACATCCCTCGTCAGGTCTCAATCCATTACGGTCGCATCCAGTCGAAGAACCGCCACCGAAGAGCCCTGCCCGCAAATTCTCCCGTCCGTTTCGGGAACTAGAACCTGAACAGGTTCGGTCACCTGACCCAGCTCCCCCAGTCGAACCGCCGACCTTTCGGCGACATCCGCGCGGACTCGTCTCATATCGAAATAACAAGAGAGAAATCAACAACAGTAAGAAATTTCCTCCCCATTTGCGAAGACAGACATCTTTGGAAACTATCAATTCCGTCACAACTACTGCTTCGGATGACCAGAGTGAATATGGCCACGATCCGCCTGAAGCAGAGGCTCCCTCCTCGGAATGGTTTACTTTAGAGCATGATCCACCTTCCAACCCGCCGCCCAGTGTCACATCCAAGCCCTCGTCGTCTGGTAGCTCACGACAGTCCACTCCCGTAGACACGCCTCTCGAGTATGGGAGTCTCGATTACCACACGCCTCAGTCGCTGTTCCGGAAAATAATACCTCGGAAAATCTCAGACAAGACACAGGATCCACCATCTAGCCCTAGCCGCCTAGTCATAGAAAAGTCAACATCTATTGACCGGACTTCACGTTCAGCCACTCTTTCAAGATCAACTACATCCTTGACAGAGCAGCAACGTTCTCTACCTGAAGAGCGCTCTCTTCACTCGATACTGGAACAAGCTGAAAGAAGCCGGTCTGGGTCAAAATCGAGTGGAAGCAGCAAATGGAGCGCGAGTGACTTTGATACCAGCACACTATCCGAAGCTGAGATGAAGAGGTGTAAGAAAAAAGGCATCAACCCAGCTTTGTACGCTGAAATGCGAGCTGCAAAGAAAGGAAAATGGACTAGCCCAATAGCTGGTAATACCTTTCTATAGCGCTTTCGCCCCGACTTTACCATACCATCAATACCCTTGGCCTCTTGGATGGAACACCTCTTACCGCCATCTTACGAACAAGGCACTTGCTGCTTTTACACAACATGCAATACCGACCATCACTTGACGTCTACGAGACCTCGTTTCTTGTTACAATTAGAGTACATTACATCCTAATCTCGTGCTCGGACACTACGCATGGTCACTGACGTTCCATATTCCAACACCCACGCCTCCATCTAACGAGAAATAATCACGCTGCATCTCTTCTTCTAACTGATAGGATGCCGGCGGACAGTGGAAACGCCGGATGCAGTTGAAGAAACGTGCTCAGGAATTACTGGACTTCCACCAGTAGCGCGAACCAAAGGGCATTATCAGGACTGCTATTAATATACCGTCGACGTGGATTCAGGACATGGCAATATCGGTCGTTGAGGTCGGACGTCATAAACCCGGGACTGAGGACACTTCGCCTACCGGTTATATGCAATACTCTGCACGCACATGTCACATTTCCCCTTTCGTTTCGGTATGTGTTTATTTTGGCGCAGTTATCATTTGCGCTTCTCTCTTTTCAAATTTTGTTTTTAAGGGGCAGGAACTTAAAAGGGGATATCTATAAGTTGAGAAGGCGTAGGCGGTTAGTATTCAGTAACGAAGCGACTGAGGCTTGCGTATCTGAATTTGGTTTTTTCTTCAATTTCACTCACAACTTTTCGGTTAATACACGCGTAAACATACGCGTATACAGCCCGTCAGTCTTCTTTCGAAGCCTCTAGAACATGTAAGACGGGTATGCACCACGACTGACAATCAAAACAAAAAGCCATTACAACACAACCAATATATGTATATCTCTAGCTCGAAAAACGCCACACCCTATCGCCTCATCAACATGCACAGCCTACACCCCCCTTGTGTTCACAAGACACGCTCTTATCAGGGCGGCCTATCCAAAAGGCCATGATGTTTAAAAGCACGATCTCAACATACCCTTTCGATCGCGCTAATACTTGCCCCGTTCGTTCCCCACAGAACACCTGCAGTTGCAACCCTTGTTCACCCTCAAGTGCACCACCTTCCCAAACTAGTAACGGATATATTAACGCCCCATATTAAACCGCTCACTCGCTCTTTCTCTCTTGCACGGTCGATACGCTAAACATACGTACCGACATCGCGATCGTTCAAGCTGCATTTAGCAGTCATCTCCACTGGATCGGATGCGTACTCTCGTCATGTTTCGTCTCCTCCTGCGCGCGGCTAGGAGATAGTGAATGCTACGGTAAGTAGACAAGGTTGTATATATTGTCAATGCTGTATCACATGCATGCGTGTTGTTGAGGCACATTTACAAGGGGGGGGGGGGGGAGATGAGGGTCTTGCTACTCTACACAAAGGAATAAATGACGTATTTCATTATACATACATGCAAAGGCACAAAATATCGGAATTTACATGTCCCACTCGGAATTCATCCCTGTTTGTCAGCGAGCGGGGCAGCAGCATATTGCGTGGTTTTTTTCCCTCTCCTTACATTTCACAAC
Organism: Stemphylium lycopersici; assembly: GCA_003268315.1. Lineage (NCBI taxonomy): Eukaryota > Fungi > Ascomycota > Dothideomycetes > Pleosporales > Pleosporaceae > Stemphylium > Stemphylium lycopersici. The sequence continues at coordinate 201,462 of QGDG01000004.1, forward strand.
AAGATTGAGTGGAGTGGGGTGGTATCGTCAAGTCTGATCATGACTAAAGCCCGGTGTTGGGTGGATCAAGTACCTAAGTAGCGTTGTGGGGTTTGGCGGAGATACTCTCCATCTCTCACCAGGGGCCTTGTCGTTTTGGGGCTCAAGGGTTTCGGGGCTACACTGGGAGGTAGCTAATCTAGTGCGGCTGTTGATGCCGCGCAACAGCCTTGCATTCGTAGACAACAAGTACCGAGGTGGGTACTTTGTAGGGGATCAGCGAAGGTTCGGGCAAAGTCTAGACATTGTCACGCGCGCTTTCTCTTTCCCTCTGTGTGTATGTGTGCGTTGGCAAACGATCGTGATCACTTTTTTGTGTAGTAGTAGATAAGAAATGGTCAAGTGTTGTGGAACGTGCCGTTGGACGCTTTCTATTGTAATAGCGCACGGTGGTAGCACGTGTTACGCAACCTCGAGTAGTCTGATAGCCCACCAAGTACACATGCCGCGGGGGGTCGGGTTAATGGTCGCCAAGATACCGATCACGATCGTGAGATCCATGGACATGATGTCTATGTCGTGGGGCCACAGGAACAACCTGAGAAAGAATGGCCGGCCGCCTGAGGCAGGCAAGGCACGTTCACCCAGGCCGCAGGCGCCCTATATCGCATCCTACATACACCGATCGATGTGTACGTACCCTTCGGCTGTTACAAGGGGTCTTCCTCTATTCATATCATGGCAAAATGAACATCAGCGTGGTCGGCTTACTCTTCTTACCATCCATGCTTACCCTTACCTGCACCAGCTGCCCGCTCATCTTTCCCCTCTCCGCTCATATCTCCGAACCCTTACCTTGAACAATTACCAATTACTAGGATGACCTCCGCACCACCACCATTATTATCACCCATGGCCACAAGGGGAATAGTATCTATCACGTTACATGCGACCTACAAATATTGGAAATCAAAGCCGTTGCCAAAAAAAATATCCATGTAACCGCGGGCATACTATTGCTATCCGGAGGCACCCTTGTTTCCCTTTGGTTACCCCACTGATCAACAGGACATGGCAGCCCCCCCAAGATCAGCAGATGTGTGAAAAGATCGAGCGAAGCCAAGGATTCTGTAACTTTACCAAAACCCACAGTCTCACGCAACGGCAGTTTGCCTCTTAGCGTGCCGTGCTTGCGCTGCCTGTCATCTTGAGCGATGCGATGTCTCATCGCCCGCGATCAGCGGCATGCTGCTTTAAGGCCTTGCACCTTTCCGACGGCCTCCGCTGACATACATGTCCATCTTGACCTAAAACAGCAGGCGGCGATCAATCGCTTGCTGCTTTTCGCCCTCAAGCCGGTAGGCGGTAGGCAGACTAAGCCACATATAGGGCTACGATGGCGTAACGAGAACAAGCCTACTGACTGGCTTACTTACTGTAGACGCGCAAGTAGGGCAAGCTTGCAGGCGGGGAATAGCCGGGAATGATTTGCGCCTTTTTGTGGCTCAAGACTTGCATACTTTCGCAACTTTGTCCCTTGAGGGAATTGCAAGCCGCTGCTGATTGGTTGTCGGATTCAGGATGAGGGAAGAGAGAGCGCATCAGGGAACTGCGGCGTGACTGGGCATCGTGGTGGCAGGTGCGTTTAGCTGCGCCTCGTTGTACATGGACAAGCGGTGCGGGGTTGAGAAAAGCAAAAGAGGCACACGCAGACACGCACTCTGAACAGAGCATATCCTAGATCATACTTGCCCTTATTCTTCTCGCCATTACGACGACTAAGCATAGTAAGGAGGAGAGGAAAGAATTGTGCTGCTACACATGTGACTTGTTGCACATTACCTATGTGATTGATGTGATTGTTTGCCGCGAAGAGGATAAGATCAACGACATCTTCCCATCTCCCTATCTCTTTCTTCTATACGCCTAGATACAGGCACACACGTACATAACGTGGTTCCTTCAATTACCACGACCAAACCTCACTCAAATCCGTCGTGATCGTCATTGCGCGCACTAGAAATCTCGCACATTACCATGCGCAACGTCACTTGCCCAAATAAACCAGCACCACAATCATCGCTAGCTTGACACAACGATCAGTGGCTAGGGTGCACACACGCACGCACGCACGCAAAAAGAAGATTTCTAGAAGCCTTCGAGAAGTTTTGCCACTCGGTCGTCGTTGGACTGTGTAGTCCTTGTTACGCATGTGATGATGATGTTGGGTTGGTAAAAAGGCCAGAAAAGAGGGGTAGAAAGGTTGGCATCATCGCGGTGAGATGGTTGGATGGACGCGGATATTGCGCAGGCATTGCTTCATCAGCCCAAAGAAGATTGCTAGTGCCAGAGCCAATATTAGAATACTAGTTGCTCTTGTCTACTACACTACGGTACAGACTTCGTCATTTGTCGCAGTGATCTCGGAGAGTTCCTTTTCTTTTCTTTTTGTCTCTCTGTCCCTTTTTCCCCCTTTTGACTTGGCGTGCGAGTGAATAGCACGCGTAGTAGTTATCTTAGTGAGTTGGCAAGTCCAGCGGCGGCGCTGTAGTAAATGCAAGTCGCCTTGCCGCCTGTAGGTCTAGGATTCCGCGGAGCATAGTTAGGTAAGATGATCGCAAGCACCGATCGGGGGTTTCCACCTGGCGAATCATGCGCTATTGGTCTGCAGTCGGTGTTCTCTCCGTCAACAGTCTCCTGCTAGAAGCAACCAAGCATCCACAGTGCGGGACATGCCGTTTATCGGCTTCCCCTTGATATCGGCGCGGGCTTGGCTGGATGATGTGAGCGTGAGCGTGAGCGTGGTGTTGGGAGTAGTCGTGGTGGAGAACGGGAATAAGGGAATGGCGATCAATTGCGGATGACGATATCCAGGTCAGTGGGGGTATTGTGACGTCGCGCGAATACTTAGTGCATAGGTAAACAGTATGCAAGCAATGTGAGTATTGTGCATGCCCTATAGTTATGCAAAGAACAATGTTATGCGATGGATCGTGTGCAAGTGGGTGAAGAATTGCAAATAGCACGTGTGTCTATTCCAAAAACCAATGCATCCACAAATTCAAGAACACAAAAACAAACACATCGCTCATGCTCATATCACGGGAAAGATTTGTCAAAAAGAAACAAAAAACTCCATGCCTGCACCCAGCATCTCGCGGACAGCCAAAACCTTCGTATCCACCATGTACCCGAAACCCACCCCATCAACACAGCAACAGCCCGTGCAATCCCAGCACCACAAACGAGTCATTTGTGTCGTCGTCGTCCCGCCCGGTCAGCGTCTTCCATCTCAAACATGTCACGCCAGACAAACACCCTTGAACCACGTCAATCAATGGTACTTTCAAAACTCATTCCCCACTATTCTTCCTCCAGGTATGAAACGATAGAAGCGCGACGTCGACTTTACCCGCATGAACGCTACAAGAAATAACTGCAACGTGCTAGAATGAGATATGGCGGCGTTAACCGCGATACGCGACAAATACATAGACGAAGCTCAAGAGTCAGGATGTAGTTGTAATTACGCGTATTGTATATAATAGCGAGAATAGCTTAAAGAGGTAATCACCTCGTAGTCATCAGGCCCCCTCTGAGATGATGACGATAGAGGGATCGTGATAACGAGCCATGGCGATAACACGCAAGGCGAGGCCGACGCACGGAACACGTGAGTGTGTGCGCGCACGCAAAATGTAACCTTCAACGGACATTGCGCCCATAAATGCAAATCCTCTCCACCACCGGCCTCAGTCAACTGCGTTTATTCAAATCAGTTTCCCAAATCAAACCCCAGCCTCAACGGATTTCCATACCCTGCTCAAGACAGGTAGGTACCCTGTGTGTGTGCGCGTGTCTTTATATGCATATTTATATATAAATCGTAAACGCATCCTGCAATCCACGTGCGCAAATGTGTGCACATACTCGCAAACAAACGTAAACACGACAAATAGCTAGATAGGTAGGCAGAAAAGGGGTTAGGTCAGAGACCCGTGAGCGAACACCTACGCTCACCCAATCTCTCGGAATTCTTTGACAATTGGAATTCCATTTTGCACTCCCGCGCTCTGTTAAAACCTACTGTGAACAAGGTTTCCGCGCTAACAAAGGGGCGCGAGCGGTGGTGGTCTGGGAATCCGGGGCATATGGTTTAACAAGCACATCAAGGCGCAATCTCGCTTCTCTTGCAGCACGGTTTGCGCGCACGCTGTCTTCCTTTGAAGGCCTTGGGTGGGGGTGGGGTGAGGGGCGCTATTCTAGAAAGTCGGAAACTCTACGGGCCTTTGAATGGTGGTCGCGTTCCTGTTGGTCTGGGCTTTGAGGCGTAGGTAGGATATGAGAGGTTTTTTTGGGGGGGGGGTTTTGGTTTTTTATCTCTGATCAGCGAACAAGGACGATGGGGTTATTGGTGTGATATGTCCGTGGTAAGGCGGCCATTTAGCTTGGCGTTGGATTTGGGGGCGGATGTAGACAAGAAGGATGAGCGTCCAATGGCAGAATCATGCGCGTGGTAGATGGCCTCGTACTCGCATTGTTTCCCCATCATCCCTAGTGACGCTGGCCAAAATTCTCGTCTCTATCTTCTATATCTGTAGTTCAAACCCCGAGAATCGCCGTGCACCAGCCACCCAGCTCTCGCGGTACTTACTCGGGAAGGAATCAAAGGCTTGGTTGGGATGGACGGAAAGGAGGCCCGGTGGAACGGAAGGTGAAAGGAAATTGGAAAACGGATATGCCTTTGTATGCTTGCTCGGGACTTTCAGCGGAGTTGGTGGTGTAAATGCCGGTGTTAAGTAAAGAGGAGTGAGGGGGGGGGGGGGGGGGGGGGGGGGGGGGTAAGTCTGCCTTTGGCGAAGTGCATACCCGGATAGATGGTGCGAGGATCAGCGGGTTAGTAAATGAAGTCCTGGTTCCTTCCCTTGCGCAATGCATCGGGTCGCGGGGGAAGTAGATTTCCAGTGCATTGGTAAAGAAGGAAGGGAAGGAACTCGGGTCGATCTTTGCGATTTCATCACAACGCCACCACGTTGCGTGGCAGGCAGTACACAGGCATGCAATGCAACACAAGACAAAACACTCATCACGGGAATTTGGCAAAAAAAGGGTAATGTTTGCGTTGGAGACCAACGTGGTACAGTCATAATTCTAGCGCATTCATGCGCTTTGGTATCTACTCCAATCCACCCCCTTCCTATAAACAAGAAAACGCCCCCCCAGACCCACGCATCTGAAAGGCTCCCCGAGAAAAAAATGGAGAAGAATGGTAGGCATAATGATACACGTAAATCGAAATCGTTCCCGCCCAGTTCGTTCATGATATGCTCTTGATGTAAATGTCAAATAAAACGCCCCGATGTTCCTGGCCACGGAGATTGGATATAGAGGTGTGACCAGGAGGTTTTGCAACGCCTGTCAAATGTCTAGTAATGGAGATTTGAAAATGGAGAATGCCGAAAAACAACCGCGCCGGGTCGTGAGCCAGATGCGCCTTCGCATGCCGAGGACTGCAGATGTGGAAATGTAGTGACGCCAGTGTACATGCAGCCCAGAATGCATAATTCAAATGATGCAAGTCGCTCTGATTGCATCGTCGTAATCGTGTCTGCTTTTGAATGTAGGAATGTTGGTCGATGGGATGGGATGGATGGTTTAGAAAAGGCCGCCCTCGACGACGCCGGGCTCGTCGTCGCGAAGCTGGCCGCCGCTCTTTTTCTTGGGCCATAGCTTGCTACTGACTCGCTTCCAGCTATCCCTTGTAGCACTGGCGAGACCATTGTGCTCACCGCGGCTGTTGCGAGGACTGGGTGTGCCACTATTGGAACCAGTCTCGTAGTAGGCGTGATGGAAGTCCGTCATGGGGTACTCACTCATGGGAGGTGTACCGGGAGGAGTCAATGGGTCGCTCATACCCGATGGGCTACTCGCGCTACCCGAGTCATCGGTCAATGCATCACTGCCACTAGCGTAGCCGGAGGTGACGCGGGTCGCCGATGGTTGGCCGGAAGAGGTAGGCTGGGAATGGAATCGCGAATGTGAAAAGGGCCGGGATTGCATGAAGCCGGAGGTGAGTGAGGATGGTGCGGATGCACGTTGATGGGCGGGTAGTGGTGGCTGTGACGAGCGAGACATGATGCTGCGCTCCTCGTAGCTGCGGGTCGACGAGCGTGAGATGTTACTTCCAGCGTAGCTCTCGTGGCTGCCAGTAGGGTGCGCACTCTGTGGGCTGACCGAATTCAGGAACGAAACTAGCACGCTCTCCTCCATGAGCTCGTTGATCTTGGCCACAGCACTGTCCAACGAGGATGGGTGGGGAGGGACGTAGGAGTCAGACAGGCCGAGCAGCTGGTCACGGACTTCAGCGGGGAGGTTGACCTGGGGTTGTTAGTAAGAGGGCCATGAGGTGCGGGTGGGTCTGCTTACTTCTCGTGGACCTGACTCACGGATGTAGGCATCGATCAAGCGACGCCAGAGCATGAGGACGTAGGCGCACTCGTCGGATAATGGCGAGATGGGGCTGCCGGGGTGGCGGTTGACCATCTTGGAGTAGTGCTTGCGATATCTCGATGCGTCCATGGTGAATTCCAGGTTCTCGAGGCAGTGGTTCTGCGAGAGGAAAGCCATGAAGGAGGTGAGGGTGTATGGCGGGGGCGCGGTGTTGTTGAGTATCTCGGCCAGGTTGGGTTTCCGGCATTGCGGGCTGGGGATGTTCTTGGGTATGGAGACGGTCAATGGGGCGGGCTGGGGCGGGCAATCGCTCATGGCCATGTTGACGTGCTGTTCGTCCAAGTCGAGTTGCGAGGGGGAGGGCGAATTGGAGGCGGTGGACGAGGTTCTTATTGACAAGGCCTGGGAGCCAGATTTCCGGGTGACCATTACGCTTTTCCAGAAGTGTTTGTAGACGCGGCGAGCGTTCTTTCTGCTCTGCTCGTCGAAGCCTTCACAAGGACAGAGCTGCAGTTGTTGCGCCAGCTTGACGGCGGGTGGCACAAGGTTCGGGTCGAACCAGGTGTCGGTGGGCCAGGGTGGGATGTGTATTATCGTTCCGACGGCGGCAGCATCGAGGGCTGTGGAAAGAGCGAGGGGGCAGGCGGTGACACACGGGTGGATGTCTTCTATAGCGCCTTCTGGAACGGGGACACGGCAGCAGCTAGAGCGCACACGGCAAAGCGGGATTTCGGGGAGGGGAGAGGGTGGGCGTAGGCGTTGCTTTTGGCGGTTGCACAGGTATATAGGGCGGGCGTGGTCTGGGTGGTCTTTGCGGGCTTTTGGAGCACGATCAGTGTCGGCTTGGGGTGGGCCTGGGCTGTGACGAAGGCGTGGTGAGACAGGAAGGCCGATATGCGTCAGGACGTGGGTATGGACAGGTGCGGCTCAGCGTGGTTTTGAGCAAGCGCAGTGGAGAGTCAGGCAAGGCATGGGTCAGTGCTTGGGCAGAAAGCTCAGTCAGGACGCACACGCCACGTCCCCACCGAGCGGTTTGGCCATCAGGGAGCAGAAGGGCAGGAGGGCAGCCCGGCAGGAGCATGCATGGCGCCTTCCTCCCCGACTAAAAGCGGCCAGTCGCGCCTTCCTAGCCATTGGCCGCTCGCGTCTTCTGGAAGCCGCACGGCCGCGCCATGATCCTTGCCGAAACCGGCACCCCTGTCGCCCACTCTTTCGCGCCTTTCGCCACGCCCGATGCGATGCTGCTGCGACCACGCTGCTGATAGTAGACGCTCTGAACCGCTCGTGGCTCTGCCCTCCCGGCCGCCAGCTGCTCCAGCTGCTCCAGCTGCTCCAGCGCGCCCTTGCCTGCCTCGTCGCTTCACATGGCCCAGTCTGCAGTAGGCCACCGGCCTCTGCTTCTAGCCGAGCCTCCATCTACGCCATGCTGAGCACCAACGCCATCAGCCCAAGAAGGAAGACAAAAAAGAAAAAAGATTGCGTAGCTCCCCTTCTCCTCTCTGTCCGCTCCGAGGGCGTGGTAGGTAGCACTGCAGGCCAGCACAGTCGCTATCTCACTCACGCGCCCGCTCGCACTCCCAATCCACAGCCATTCCCATCTAGTTTCTGACCCCCGGCACTATCGCCGTAGCTGCGTGCATAGATTACCTTGGCCCCCCTCCCCCCCCCCAGCCTTGCCCGCCCGCTGCTGTCTCTCTCTAACCTGCGCCGCCCAAGCCTGCCTGCTCGGCCCTTTCTCGTCGATAAACAAGTCCACGCCCACAGTCTCTCTTTCCTTTTCCAGTCCGCGATAGCCATTGTTGTTGCGCGTACACCCGCGAGGGCTACCTCCGCTCCTCGTGAGGCTCCCAGCTCCGCCCCAGCAAAATCAACGGCCGCAGCCCGACTTGCACCACTAATCCACCCTATGACTCTGCCCGCCGCACCACAACAAAGGAAGGTACATCGATCATCGACTTCTCCCACGAGCCACAATTGCCATTGACCACAACATGCCCTCGTCTCCTGCAATCATATCCGCCCCCAGTCGAGCTCGCCTCGACCTGTCGCCCATTACCGCGTCTTGGGAGCGCCGAATGGCACTTGAGCCTGCGCCCATCGCCAATCACGCCGACACTCGTCTCACACGCGAGCCCGCGTGCACGGCCACACCCTTGGCTTTGGCCCTATGCCTGGGGACAAACGCGTCCTTCTCAATCTCTGCCTCTCCCTCTGCTAGCGGATAGCTGACACAAGACACTTCTCACCCACCACCGATCCACCCATGGTGGGCCCACGCCTGCTTGCAAACATCCTACGCAATCGAGGGTCCGAGGTTGTGCCTAAATCCGTTAGCTGCCCTCTCCAATCTGGCTACCATCTTGCCTATTATTCACACATTCCTCAACCGGCAGGACGCTGCCTTACATACGCGGCCGTTCGTGCTTGGCCGTCGCGCGCCCACTGAAATCCTGGCCTTTCACCAGCGCTATCCACAATAACCCGCCTGATCAGGCCACCGCCTACCCCTGCTGCTCACACATCACCGTGCGACGGAACAAGTCTTCCAGAACGATTACACAACTTCTAGAATATTGCCTGAATCCGCCTAGATCCGCCAGACCGGCTTTGCCTGTCGATCGCTCCATAAAACAACGTGCCTCTTCAGCGTAACGCTCCTCACCTCATCTTCACTTCGGGCACGCACACCCATCTGATTTAGCCTGCTATGCTGTTGACATGCTCTTTCGGCCCATCTCTAAGCGCCGTCCCTGTTGCCCCTCGCAGGGCTGCCGTCGTGGCGGTTCTAGAAGGCCATTCCTGTCATGTAGTCACCGTCGGTAGCCGACTAGCGACTCAGCACGCCCCTTCTACCCTCAACCAAAACAGCCAGCACCGAAAATTTCTGAGCCGCCAACAAAGAAGCTCGGTGCCTCAGGAACACAGCATGACGCACCAGGTGGGTCACATTCTCGCCAAACCTCTGTGATTCTCCCGCTTCACCGCTTCGTGGGGTTTGTTTTTTTTAGCCGCATCCCACGTCTTTCCGCGCACCATTGCTGAAACCAGAATCTTACTTGGCATAATTCGTCCATGTTCGAGCCTGATGTCGGCACGACTTGCGCTTCTCCTTGCATGGTGGCGCTGAAAATGCAGAAAATGCCTTTTTTTTTTTCTCTCTCTGGAGCCTCAACCGGCTTCTCTCCCAACGACCACGTTCTCGGGAAAAGCAATCTAATGCGCCGCCTCTTCGTTGGCGTCAACAGTCTTCCTCACCTGATGGCGTTGGTGGTGTGTGTTGTTGCATCGCATCGCATCGTAACTTAGCAGCATGCCACAAGAGCGCGTCTTTGTCTTGCGGTCCAGCCTTTGGGGCGCTTTGACTGCCCACACTCCACATCATGATGAAGAGCTCGGACACAAATATTAATTGTTGCGGAACCATCATCCGACGGCCAGGCAAAAAGGCCAGGTCTACATGAAACTTGCGCGGGTGGATCGCAGACACCCTCCGACGATGCATTGATGTTATCCACTAGCACAAGTGATTTGAAAAAAAAAACAATATCGTACAAGTGATATGCTGGTGATAATCAAACGACTTCAAACATAGAGCCAGAAGCACATGCTGGTGCCGATCTTCATGCAGCTTTGATGAGTCAAGCTCAGCCGGTGTGCTGATGTAGTAACCGAGCGACGTTTTGACATGAATCCCTCGACGGCCTGTAACACGCCTGTGGACCGCTCGGGCTACTTGTCTCCCCCGGAACAACAGTTTCCTGGGGATTTCCATGCCACCCTTCAAGTCGTTCGTTTCACGGCTGTTGGGCATGGCAGTCGAGATTGAGCAACCGTTCCAAATCATTTTGCTAACGCGGGGCAGCATCACTCAGTCATGGAAACCTGCAACCGGGTCCCGGCTTTGGTCTCCATTGCTGCAGCACCCAAATCCCAACCCTTTTCCCTCATCACGTCCCCATATCTCTCAAACATTGCCCTTACATCCTTCAACGTCCTTGTGAGCTCAGCGAGCTCAGCATTGAGGTCACCTTTCGCTGCCTTTGGCGATGCACCGTCATCCGGCTTACTCCCCGAGGAACCATCACCACTTCTCGCCCTCTTCGCAAGCAACAGCGCGTGTGCCCAAGCTCTGAGCTGATCAATCGGTCCGCACCCTGCCTTAAGGACGATCAATGCTTCGTCAGCGGTTGTGGCGGGCCAAAGGACGTATGCCTCGGTGATAAAGATGTCAAGCAAATCGGACGTTTGGAGACCGCGTAGCGCGACCGACCCGCTCTGCTTGTGCTGCGTACCGATTCGGCCCAGTAGTTCCTGAAGTGATACTCCAATTCTACACTTGCCAAGCACTTCGCCATCCGACCAGCGCAACACTCCAGTTTTTTCAAAGATGCGTTCACGTGCCGAAACCTCATGCGGGCTGAGCACGACACCATCTTGAATCAGGTTGCTGAACAGAATGCAGGCCCTCTGGCGGTTTAGTGAATGCATGCTGACGGCTCTCACTGCGGCGTAGTTTGTACCCAGATGCATGGACAAGAGGAGTATCAGAGTGGCCCACGTGGCTAGAGGGGAGGATACGTATGAGACCACCAGACTCCCTGCCTGTCGTCCGGAGCCGTCAAGCAGTGTACTGACAGTCTAGAACGTGGGGTAGGAAGCTTACTCACCAGCATGCCCAATAAGGATATTACAGTTTCCTGGCTCGAATCTTTCTGGGGGAGATGCGTTAGCCCATCTGCTTGCGATCGGGCCCTAAAACGCTCACGCATGACTTTCCATGTAGAGATGGTACGACTTTCAGAAATACGACGCTCATAACGGTCTAGCCCCACCGATTTCCCTTCCGCGCTTCTCCAGCTTACCCGGACGAGCAAAAAATCCTCAAGGGTGCAGATGACCACTTTGGCATGAGAAAAAAGAAGAAGAAGGAGGAGGAGGAGGAGGAGGAGGAGGAGAAAACTCACTGCATTCACCTCGCCTAGGTTTCCCTTCTTCGCAAAATGCGCACTCAGACTGGCTTTGGCGCTCCCCGCACAAACCCCACATAGCGCTCTCAGGCAACTCGAGAAACTCAGCACGGCCACGCGGATTGGCTTGGGGAAGCCGGGAGACAAGCAGTCCAGAACCATGGCTGTATCGTTGAAGATGTCGGCTGCTAGCCGGAACATCTTGCACTCTGGCTCTAGCGCTGTGCCGAGGCGATGCGCGAAGAGTATCGTGGCGATGCGGCCCGTCGATTCTTGCAGGACGGAGAGGAGCAATGCGGTTGTGGGGGTGGCTGTTGAGTCTCCGACGCCGACGCCTGAGTGTAACATGATTAGAAGGGTTGGTATCTGGGGTAGGTGTTGTGGAGCAGCATCCGAGCCCTAGACCATATCTGGCACACTACAATCCTCTGGAACGTGGAAAGGTGCATCCCATGAATGATCGAAGATAAAGCATAGCATGATTTGGGGTAACGTAGGGAGCAGGGATGTAGCGAGAAAGCTAATAAAAAAGAAAGAAAGAGGTGTTGTTGACATACCTTCCAAAACGGCCCGCGAAGCCAACATGCCCGCAATCGACGACGAAAAAGCCTGTAGCGAATCCTAACTCACAACAACACCGTCAAAAAAAAACACTCACTACGTCTCAAGTAAGAAAGGGTTAAGCACTAACATAGATCTGATAATGAATGTAATCCTCCGTTACACTCTGCGGATATCCCGCGGGCAGAAAGACATTCAGAATGTGTTTAGTGTAGCTTTTCGCCTTCGATGGTAACTATCACACAGCCATTCGTTAGCATTAATCAGTCAACGTGTAAAGTTCACTAATCAACCAATCTTTTGCGGCTCCGCCTCCCATCCCTCTTTGCACTTTGTAACTCTAGCATACTCCAACGTTACACACACACGAAATGCCGTGATGGTAGAACAAAGTAGAGAAGACAGAAAACAACGTACAACGATATCGACCCTCTTTCCTTCTGTTGTTGCTTCTCCTCGCTCTTCGGGTGATGCCGATGCAGACGTAACATACGTCCTAACTACATTACCCGCCTCATCCCGCTCCAACATCTCGTGCACAGCCGGCATACTTGAAATCTGTCGCCGTGCAGCTGGCTGCACCGATCAATAACGGGATGGCCAAATTCGGTTCGGGATGCAACAAGAAAGGTCGGACAAGTCAGCAAGTGAGCAAGTGAGCAAGTGAGTGAGTGAGTGTGTTGGCTGGTTGGTTGGTTGGTTGGTTGAGCAGAGGAAGAAGGCTCTAGTAGGTATGGGTGTGGGGGATGCGGCTTGGGGGTAGGAGGAGGGGTGTGTTTATTGGTGATTGGTGGCGTTAGGCGAGTTTTCCAACCCGACTAGGACCCCATGTGCGATTTGTACATCGCTGGTGTGCGTGCGTGTCTTGCAATCGTAGGTGGATTGTTCCTGCTGTTCTGTACAACCATATGCTGTTGCTCTCTGTGTTGCTATCACTGCTGCTGTGATGGTTTGGTTGGATGAGTAAGGAAATAGGTGTGGGGAAAGTTGGGGACGCTAGGTACCTAGGCTCTCTTTTCTTCCCCATGCACATGTTTTCTTTTTCTGATCCTGTTTTTTTTAAAGCACCGCGACGCTTTCATGTATGTATCGTCTTATCTTGATTTGCAAGTATATGTTATACAGCTACTGGTAGCGAAGCAGCCTTCATCTCCTCGTAAAGTGGGGCTCAAGAGTCGCGAATTGGGTAGCTTTCATGCTCAACCAAGAAGGTACGTTCACTTAGGCGATATTTCTATTGCGTGCATGTGAACCCCCCGATGAATGCGCGGATTTTCCTTTTCTTTTCTACAGCGACGGGATCGGTTGAGTCGACATCTTTCACTGTGATGGGAATTGTTGCGATCGAGCAGTCTAATTCACCCGAATTGTATGGTTAGTATTCATTGCACTCGGTTTACAGAATTGTCTACTGCGCACGAAATGTTTTTTTCGATGCTATCGACATCAGGCCTCTTTTTCTGTTGCCCCCAAGAAAGAACCGGTGGACAGCTGATCAGACCATTAGATGTGTTGTGTACAATCAGGCATGCGGAAACAGCACCAATGTCAGGTATTTGTGCTTGAGTCTCACTGAATAATAAAGTGCAGAGGCAATTTTGAACATGATTTCAGACACTCCCATGCGAGACAATGTGATATCCTTCTTTCTCGTTGCAAGAACTATTGGTGTACCGGTTAGAACCGTGAGTTGTTCATGCCATTAAGTCATCATGAGTACAGAGAATCGGTAGACGCGTGTTTATGCTGTTTGCTTAATCTCATGGTAGGTTACTCGCTGTCGACCTGAAGTTGGACTGACCGCTAATACTGGGGACGCATTTACTTCGCCATATGTCTTGCTACGGTACACTAAATGCTCATCAAGTAAAAAATCGGGATTCAGTTTACTAGCCTAGGGGTGTAGCTCGTACAAGTCATCATGGCCAGAGGGTAAACAAAGACGATGAGAACCTCTCGATACTACAACGTACGCTCGATGTCAGACCATAAGCCGCCACTGTCTGTTGGAGGGGAATTCGCCCCATCATCTATGATCAGGTTGTAATCTGTTATTGGATAGTTTCTTAGTGACGTGGCCTAAGGATGCTTATTCGGAAACTGTAGTTTGGTTCTTAGTGCTTTGTTGAGATGCCTCCTGTTTGGCACTCTCACTTAAACTTCAAGTTATTGTGTCATAGTTACTTTATTCATCAAAGCGTACGCGTCGCCGATTTTGTCTAGGATGGAGAGGGGAAGCAAGATCATGGTCAGTTGATAGGCCATAACCTTTCCCACAATCCGTTTGACGGCCTTTGATAGTCCTCCGACAAAGGATGTTGGTTAATGAGAAATGTGGCAGTGGAATCAGGGAAATCAACAGCAATTGGTTGAGTGCCATGGCGAGTGGCCTCTTTAGACTTGAATATTTAATGGGTATCTGTGTTCTTCAAATATGTTGCAAAGCCAAAGGAAGCCCCTAGGGGTCAAAGTGTGGGTAGCATAATTCACAACATATGCTACAACACTCAACGCTTCCAAGAGCGGAGTTGTATCGAGCGGGTATACAAAAGCCACACGGCTATCCAGTCATTCCGCAAAAAGGAGTCTCCCCAGGCTACCAAGAGAAACAAAAGTCAGGGATCTCTTTTTTCACGGCGCACGCGCGCGCTCAGTGCAATGGTGGCCATCAAGCGTCCGCATCGTCTCTCCTCCATGCTCCAGGCCTTCCAAATTTAACCTTCCCGCCCAATCTCTCCACCTCTTCAACGGCAATATCTCTCTGTCGCTCCAATTCCTTGATGTAGTCAATTGCCACCGCCAACACCATACTTTTGCTGGGCTTCACTGCACCCACGTCCGATGCATCGCTTTGCGGCAACACAGGTACGGCTTTGCGCAGTCGCTCCAGCTCGGCATTAAGTTTCTCTCGATATTTGCGCTCAACTTCGGTGTGAGGCATGCATTGCGTTCGCACAACTTTGGTCGCGGTGGCCGAGCCTTCCGAGGCAGGACGGTGGAGGCGCGGACGGCCTCGCCTGCGCGGAGGCTTTAGACTAGGGTCTTCCTTGGGAGAAGGGTGATGATTCGCCACCGGAGAAGGAGAAGTCGGGCTTCCGTGGCCATTGGGCGTAGGCAAGGGCGAAGGAACGGATTGAAATCCGGCACTGTACTCGGGTGGAATGTAGCCATGCTGAAAGTCGCCTGCGGAGCTCAAGGGAGTCGGGAGATTCGTCTGCCAGGCATTGAACTGGGGGTTGGGTGCCCCAGGCGCCGCGCTGACTACCGGTGGTGGTCTGATAAAGCTGTTGGCTACCGGGGCATTCCAGCTAAGAGCGGTATCCACCGGCTTGCCAGCGCGACTGAAGCATGGGCCGCTGTTGCCCTCAGAGCTATTGGGAGCAAACTCAGAAAGAGAAGCGTAAGTCGAGTCGGCGAAGAAGGAGGTGTCAACCTCGTCGGGGGACGGGAAGACTTCGCTGTTTGGAGGAGAGTAGGTTAGGTTCGCTCCCATGGGATACGCTGGCAGATTGGAGAAGTCCATTGTGAAGTCAAATTTCCGCGGTGACGAGGTCTCTGGCATTTGTGCTTTCAGACGGGGAAACGGCGGCGTCGACGTTGTACAGTCGTTTAATACTAGAATATTCCCCGCACACCCTGTCATCCAGCCCTGTCTTGGGGGAAAATGCCAATACCTAGGGATCGAGATCTAAAGCTACAATCGCCAAAAGGCTGCAGCTATGTCGAACCATCACAAGGCCGGGCACACACCGGCTTTTGCCAGCGTCGAAACAAAATACATCACGACGACGTAAGCTTGGCTGTGCTTGTCTAGAATGTTCCGAGCGAAGCGCGCGGATTGGGCAGAGATGAAAGAAAAAACAAAGCCAGCTGTACTACTATAAACTTCAGCTGCAACCAAATTATGTGATAACAGCTTCCCTTGCTGATCTTTGTTGTAGCTTTGATGTCCCACGACGTGAACGGTCAAGACATTCTGACGTTGCAGCGCCGCGAACGACATTGCACGATCTGCGCAAGGGATAGGATCTGGAACGACCTGCCTTTTGCGTGCAATGACTTTTGATTGACGGTGTGAGATGACTCCAGTTGTCCATGTTGGAGGAGTGCTGAATGCTGAAACGTCGATGCAGCTCGTATGCCAAAGTTTGGGCCGCTGGGGACGCTTTATGCTTACCGGGATTGCTGGCCTGCCCAATCAAGGTTTGTACGAAAAGTGGATCTGCCCCACCACCCAAGCGCATCTGGCCGGCGACAGGGTCGGGTACAATTGCCTGATCGCAGAGATTACAACAACAATGAGTCTCGCCGATATTTTCTAGCAACTTCCATGTTCACCCATGCCAGCGAATCCAGCTCGTGACCGTGTCCGGTATGCGCCGCGTCTGCAAGATATTTTGTTCGTTCTCGGCGATCGAGATGCTCTTACCCATTCGTCCTTCCTCTTGTGAAGCTACAACCTCGGCGGCGGCGTTCGTCCCGGACCCGAGCACATCTATGGGGACAATAGAGCCTAATTCTCCCACTTGGGGTAAGATCTGACGCCTCTCGTCTGAAGAGTAAATCCTTCGAGACCATTGGGAAGTCGGGAACGTGGCTTCTTTCACCCGCGGAGATGATTGGTAAGGTTTGGCTGTTGATCAGGTCTGCAAGAGGGGTAGCAGGCGGGATCTTATAGCAATGGCGTTCGTGGCCGCAGTCTTATGTTCGTGCTGAGAAGACCCTCAGGATATATCACAACACCCCGATTTTCAAACTCACTCTTTACTTTTTCCGGTAGTGCACGCTCATCTACTTCACCTGCGCACCCAAAAACCGAACTCTCGGGTCTCTGTAATACACCATCGTGTAAAGTTTCTTCCGCGGCATGAGTCTGGTTACTCCACTATTTCAGCTAAGTCTTAGCACGGGGGACTGTCACATTGCACTCGCTACGCGGGGCCTGATTAGGAAGCTGGTGGCTTCGGGGGGAACGACGAGCTGACATTCCCTTGGGAACACCTGAAGCTAAATTAGACAACGCCACCTGAACCTAATCGACTTGCCGTACCCTGAGAGCAACTTCCGCGGGCTTGGCAGATATGCACGCAAGAGAGTTCTGCAGTATGTATCACATAAAGGATTTAAACTGCATCAAGAGTAAGGGGGTGGGGGGGGGGGGGTCGCCAAGCTGAAAGTGATATCTCCTGCATTCTCCACGGCCTATGCTCTGATATTGAGCGAATAAAGGCACGTTCTGATCAGTTCGGACGCATCAACATAAGCTGCATGACACTCAAGCGACAGCATTACCTCTACCACGACGACTCTTGACAGCACAAGCAAGCTGAGCAAATCTAGCCCTGGCCTGTTCAACCTCATTCCAAGCGTCTTGCCGACAAGTAGACTCAGCACGAGCTTCTGATGACTGCAGTCCTGTTAGGAGGAGTCGTAGTAATCGTGTGGTACTTGTGGGAACACAGTCGTTGTGAATAGATCGAACTTGATGCTTATCTTCGATACGGTAGGGCATCGTGCACCTGCGCCTCTTGTAGACAACATCGCCCTCTAGTCTCAGCACGAGTAGGAGTGTTATTGCCTGGAGCTGAACTGCGAAGGCGACTATTAGAAATAGAAAGAGATGTAAGCAAAGGCAGCTCGTCGAGGCGGAAGCCACCACCAAGGCAGGTGTGCCACACGGGGCGCCGGATTTGGGGGGACAGAGGGCGGTGAAGCGAAAAAAGGGCACTGTCAGCAACCATCAAAAATACGGCCGTCTCGGTGTTGTTGCTAACTTAGGAAGGCTGAAGTCGGTGTTTTACAGGGGTAACGCGTGTCGAATCGAGTGAGGCCGCATCCCTTGGAGAGAGGAATCAAAGCAACAGGTAAGACATAAGAACCCTCTGGTGGGCAACGTCAAAACTACATAAGAAAGTCAAGGCCTACACAAATGTTGGACACTCGCTACAAAGATGCTTGGATTCGACCGTAAATTCATATCTCATTGCACTTGCATCGTGAGTCGCATTGCACGCAGAAGCGGTCAGGAACACCTTCTCACATTGCATCGTATTTGCAGAAACTAAGCTTTGAGTAGCATGCTTGTCTGAGCTTATTTCACTTACCTAAATTGCTTATCTTGCGTTTTCACCGCAGTGCGGCCATAGCACACCAACGTCCATCTACCTGATTCTCTTCTTTGCATCTGCCTGAGTACAAACTAGGCATTGAGCGAGCAAATTAGCTTTCTATCGAGCATCAATCCCGGTAGGAAACAATACGGGTAGAAGTCTCGTTATAAGGGAAGATGTTTCAAGAATGGTTAATGACCATCCCCAATTCCACCTAGGAGCTATATTGCCCGTCGGCCAAATGCACTTTATAACGGAAGAGACCAACTCATGACACAGTCTGCAAATACGAGCACAGCCTCATTTCTTCCATACAGCCTGGCAGGTGGGCCACTCAATACCCCTAGGTATCTTGTTGTATCTAGATAGAAAACATGCCATCTGCGTGTTGCGGCCAAATCCCGGTGCTGCGCAGAAATCCGTGCTTTGAACGGCCACATGACAAGTTCGCCAGATTTGTTCATGTTACGGGTAAAGAGAGTCTCGCTAACAAGTATGCATTCGTCCTAATTACCAAGCGACAGTTGAAAAAGGATGATGATGAAAGGAAGCACTTGTCGGTGTACGTATTTCTCGTATAGATGTTAGCGTTGCAGTTAGTAGATACGTGGCTGTGCCGTGTATTAGGTAACCTTTTCACTACATGACCTGCGGCACCTACCGCTCTTGGGTGGAGCCCCTTACAGTCAACGGTGAATGAAAGATGACTTGCATTCGGACCATGTTCGGTGCCATTGAATGTGAGCTAGTCTAGTAGAGGCATGAAATGCCTAAGCTATCTCTACACTCGTACAAGATTGGTGGAGATATCCCGTGTTGTCTACATCGTTGTCCTGAGACTTGGGGTGAAGTGCGACGAAAGCTTAGCAGCGATCCATTGTTGGCAAGTATGCCGTTCGATGGTGTCGTGAAGCTCGTTAAGAACGCATACGACGACTTTGGTTCTAGATACATTGGTTGTATCTTAGCTTGATATTTGCGAACGAAGGATATAAAAGGCATCGAGGTGCGCCTTCTCAAACAACCATCGCACCATTAAATCGAATCCATCACCTCACTAACACACTTCCATCCCGACCATCACTCTCCAACCTTCCTCAAATCAGTGTGAGCCGCATAACCACTTCAATTTGCTCGTTCAAGGCATCTCTGACATTCCCCATCCAGATGAAGTTCTTCACCGTTGTCTTCACCACCGTCCTCATGGGCCTCGTGGCCGCTGAGACTGATTGCACCCCAACCCAGTGTCTATGCGAGGTGAGCGTCCACACAGAGAAGCAAAGCGACAAAAGCATTTCTAACATGGCGTGTACGATGCAGACTATCTTCGGCAGAAACGCTGGTGACCATGAGGGCATCGTCTTCACCTGCCAAGACAATCCAGAGGGCAAGAACTGCCTCAAGATTTGCGGCTAAGAAAAAGGAGATCAGCTGCCACTTATGGCACGGGTTTGGAAGGTTGATCAGAGCGCACCATGCTGCTAAGCGAACGGCTAAGCCATCGTTATAAGCTCCTACGCGAAAGCCAGCCTGTACGTAGTGAAAATACTGATCACGTGAGCCCATCTGTTATGCCCGCCTGTATCGTGACGTCAGCAGTTGGAGAGCTGATTCCAGTGACCGCTTTTGGCTATCAAGAATTTTGTCTCTCCGTGCACTTCAGCTACCAGAGATGGTTCTAATCCGCTGCTTGATGTGGACTACGGTTTCGATTAACTAAGCTTCCGCCAAGTGGTCTAGGGCATAGTCAAGCTTTGGAGACCCGTTTTTTCTTGCCGGCGCCGAAAGTGCAGGTGATTATACTGTTTGTTTGCAATTTTCCATGTATCTTCTTCATTCATCCGGTTGTCTGATCACTAGGGTGCAGCACAGAAATTTGCGCTCTAAATAATATTGCTGCGCACTTTCTGTTGTGACTCCTTTACCGTGGACAACCAGTGCTTTGACCACCAATTAGTAGCCTGGACTGGTCCTAGTGCCACTAAAACAAGTGTGTTCTGCGAGGAGAACCATATCAGCTCTACAGCTTGTGTAGGCAATCAGGTAGCCGAGGCGGGAGAATTCGTGTCCTATACCGTCGTGTGTACCTGTACTCGTCCTTTATCTTTTCCAGCTAACGGAATACCCGGCCAACTAGACGTCTCCCTCAAACTTCAGACCAGAAATGTCGGCTCCGGAAAGGTCATGTTCGTCCATCCTAGTCAAAATAAACGTGACAGAGTGGTTCGAAAGGACAATCAATTTTGACGTGAACGAGCTCCACGTACGTGGAGAGACCTTGTAAGCTTCTGCACCCAAGTGTACAACGCACCTCGTCGGCGAGGGACTTGACAACGATGTGATCTTAGTAATAACGTCAAGATACACCGTGCCAAATGGGTACAAGATTCTACACTCTACGTCCCTTTGAGACTGGCGTTGGTGGCAAGAGCAGCGGCCTCTTGCACGCCGTGTAACCCCGTGGCGCAGGATACCTCTTGTCCAGCCAGGCATTCCACAACATGACTGAAGCCGTGCTTGATGACCAGTAGAGCATCAGAGCCGCAGGCAAGTTTTGGCAGACCGGACCGATCAGCAGGGAAACAAAGAGCAAGACTCGTCGGACGACATTGGGCCACTTGGCACTACTTTCGACCGTGTTCTTCGATGTGTATATGTTTGCGAACATGAGTCCTGATGCGATGAATGGCAGGACACCGGTTGGATCGGGGAGGAGCAGGTCCGGGAACCAGAGCATGCCCTCTGCTGCCAGCGACGGCTCGAACCACTCGGTGGGAGTCACTCGGGCAATAACTTCACCGGTTTCTGTTGTCATTGTCGTACCCTCGCCGTTGAAAACCGACATTCCCATGCCAATCAGTCCATCTCGAGCGCCACACTTCTGTCTTATGGTCTCGGCCATTGCAAAGAATATAGGTATCTGCGCAACCGTCCAGCTGATCTGGCCTCTGAGGGTAACGTTCCATCTCGCGTCCAATGCCGCGATGACCTCCTTTACTTCCTTCTTCACAACAATCATCCCTTGTTTGACTGTCCGGAAACCGCCGCGCTTTACTATCGCCTCTCGTTTTTGGAAAGCGAGTGCTTGCCGAAGCGGATGTAGACCGATGTATCGTGCCATGAGGGCGCGCGCATACGTCCCAGCTGTGGTAACGAGCAGCCCACGGGTGATGAATGCACTGAGGGGTAGTGCAGCATACCACGGCACAGCAGTATGGATGAGCGAGATCATCTCGTGTGGGAGGTAGAGAATGGCGTCAACGAGGGGATCTTGTCGCGGGGCCGAGGCATGGAAGGCGCGCGTGGCTGGGCGGCATGTTGGGGCCTTGGTTGCCAGAGAGCCCCGTGAGAGCAATTGGCATGTCGGTTGCCGTAGTAAGCGCGAAGACAGCATTGCGTGATGCGGGACGCTTTTTTGGCGTGGCGGTTTCGCAGACATCGGACTCCCGAGGCGAAGAGGCTCCCGCTAGCGCCAGCGCCAGGGTCCGATGTCTCCGGGCCGGGGACCAGGAACCGTCATCCCACCTGAAGACTGAACAGCTGTCCGGCTTCGCCCAAACACTCACTTCGCATGGATTGATACCCCGCTGTCTGCTTTGCCCGCGACAGCACCAATCGCCCTTGGACACAATGGGTGCCTTACTCATCCTCCTGTCGTTACTGTTGCCTGCATTCGTGGCCATTCTTTTTATTCCCAAGACCCTGCGCTTCGTTGCCGAACTAGTGGGACAACATCTGCGGCGATCTTCTCGTACACGACGCGAACTATTACGGGATAGAGTAGCAAGCGAGACCAAGGCCCATGAAGCGCAGCGGAAGAAGACAAAGAAAGAAGACGAGGACTGGGAACAAGTCGGGAATACGCCTCCTGGCAGCGCAGTAAACGGTGGGCAGGCCGACAGCGAATGGGATGGCATCGTGGGCTTCTTCCACCCCTTCTGGTATGTATGGTGAGCTTCACATTGCGAGGAAACGGCCGCTGACAGCTTGTTCCCCAGCAATGCGGGAGGTGGCGGCGAACGAGTCCTCTGGGCCGCCATTCGAGCACACCAGAAGCGCTGGCCAAAGGCTACTTGTATCATTTACACCGGCGACCACGACGTTGACAAGATGGCCATACTCAAGCGCGTCAAGGATCGCTTCAATATCCACCTACACCCGCCAACCGTCCACTTCCTCTACCTGACAACTCGCGACTGGGTGCTCGCAAGCACATGGCCACGCTTCACCCTCCTGGGTCAGTCTCTCGGCTCCTTGGTCCTCGCGTACGATGCCTTTTCCCTCCTTGTTCCGGATGTCTTCATCGATACCATGGGCTATGCGTTTGCCCTCGGCCTGTCTTCATTCCTCTTTCCGGCCGTACCCACGGGCGCTTACGTACATTACCCGACCATATCTACCGACATGCTCGATTCGCTCCAGGTTGGAGGACAGGGCGTAAATGCAGGAACTGGGGCGGGGTATCGCGGGGTAGCGAAGAAGAAATACTGGCAACTGTTCGCAAAGCTGTACAGCAAGGTGGGCAGCACCATCGACGTGGTTATGACAAACTCCACCTGGACACAAGGCCATGTCAAATCGCTCTGGGAACCTTACCGCATCAAGCGCAGCAAGGCAATCGATATAGACGTCGTCTTCCCACCCGTCGCCGTCGAAGAGGTCATCGAGGCTGTTGACGTTTCTGAATCCAGCGAGAAGAACCGCGGCCCATACCTCCTCTACATTGCGCAATTCCGCCCCGAAAAAAACCACCGACTTATCCTCGAAGCCTTTGCGTCATTCATACACTCCAAGCCGGACCTTCCGGCCTATCCCAACGAGACCCCCAAGCTAGTTCTTATAGGCTCCGTGCGCAACTCACACGATGATGCGAAACGGGTTTACCAGTTGCGACTTCTTGCGCATGAGCTACACATCAAGGACAACGTGGAATTCATATGCGACGCGCCGTGGCCCCAGATGTTGGAATGGATGCGCAAATCCAGTGTGGGAGTCAACGCCATGTGGAACGAACATTTCGGTATTGGCGTTGTGGAGTACCAAGCTGCGGGCATGATTTCTGTGGTGAACAATTCTGGAGGGCCAAAGTTGGACATTGTGGTTGAGGTTGATGGAAAGCCTACTGGTAAGTCGACATCACAATTTAGAAATTTGCATTCGAATAGGCCAGTGCTAACACATATGTAGGTTTTCATGCGACGACCGCAGAAGAGTATGCAGAAGGTTTTCGAAAGGCTCTCACTCTGTCACCAGAAGAGACGTTAGACATGAGGCAACGAGCTCGCAAGTCCTCTGAACGCTTCACAGACAAAACGTTTGCCGATCAGTGGCTGAAGAACGCAGAGAAACTTGTAGCTTTGCAGATGGAGAGGGCGTCCAAGTGAAGACGAGGAGGGTTTTCTCTCTTTTTACTCCGAGGATAGACATGGCGTTTTTCTCACCTTTCTTTTTTTCTTTTTTTCTTTAAAAAAAAGCGTAGCATTTGCATTTTTGTTCTATTGATACCATACATTAGCATTGGGCGGTGCATACATGTTCAGTTTAGAAGAAATTCTACCATTACTTCGACAAAATTGCTCAAGTGTTTCGCTAGCTTCCTATGTCACGTTCACAAAGAGAAACCACGTGGGCAATAGTGAGATATGAAGAAGCAACCCACTCAGGCGTTGCGGAGATATGGCTTTTGTTGATTCCTGTTTCCTCTTCTCACAATTTGACTCGTTGGTGGCTAAACAAAACTAGGTTGTATAGTCCAAGACTGGTTGAATCCACGTCCTTCATTTCGTCATCCAACTGATAATAGACAAGTCAGATGGGGTAGTATATCATGAAGCCATAATAATATCCTTCCTCTGCTTCAGATCCTTGAACCTTCTTTCATGAAACGAGCATTAAGCGGGCCAAAGCCAAACCGCCCGAGTCCGACAAATAGTATGTAAAAAAAAAGTAAGGAAAAGTCGCTCAGTATAGAAACGCGATAAGGTGAAGAGAAAAAAATGTTGATCAATAGCGGAACCAGCCCAGCCAAATTGACAAAAGAACGGAATCGACATGGAAAGTCAATAGACGTTTCTTCGCCGTCTTTTTCTTCTTTTCAAAGTCGTTCGAGCTCTTGGAAGCGCTCGACAGGATCAGCAAAGGATCGTGTCAGGCCAACAGAAGCCCAGAAGTCGTCGCTGACATCTTCGCGACGCGCAAGACGCTCCAGCAGCGACCGCGCATCCCGGAGCTCCTGATCCAGCGGCGTAGAGTCGGCACGTACAAGCGGAGGAACCTCTTCCTCGCTGGTACTCGTGGGCTCCTCGGCTGGACCATCGAGCCGTGATGCTTGAGGCCTTGTTTCTTCAAACTCAATTTCCCGCCAATTGCCCCGGTTGTAGAAGCTGTGGACATAGTCACTTGCGTCGCGGGATCGGTCGATGACACGCAGAGAGTAGCGCTCTGCATCTTGCATTGGAGGCTCGTTTGAAAAGTACGATGGGCGCATTCTGGGGCGGGTGGTCGAGTCTGGGACACCGACGCGATGTGCCGGGCGTTCGCTATGGTGGCGGCGCATGGAAACACGTACATCCGTCTCCTCCTCCGTATCTGAAGCAGTATCGTCCTCGGAGGTATCGCAGGCGCGCATAAACTGTTCATATTGTGGTGGAGTTGGTCGTCGAGAAGGGACTGTAAGGTGTGTTTGGGAAGACGCGGCCGAATTTGAACTTCCTGCTCGGGAGCTCGGATGCGAATTGTTGAACGAGGCTGAGGCTGCAGCTGAGGCGAATGATGACCCCGCAGTTGGTGCGACCGGATCGTCCACAACGGTTGTGAGGAAGCTATCCCAGTGCAGTTGGTCGCCAAATGGACTGACGCTGCGATTCCGGTCGCCCAAGCCATCCAGGGCAGGGACTGGGCTCCAGGACTCGCGCAAGGAGCTGGTGGGTAAGGGACCATCGGCGATGGTACGGCGACCCATCCTACGGAGCGGGGGAAAGGCGACTGCGTTGTTGTCACTACTCTCATGATGTTCCTCGGGCGCATTCGCAGTGTCGCCTCTTGTAGCAGAGGGATCGGCGCGTGGACTCCGCGAACGGTTCAATCTTGCGCCGGAAGCGCGACGGCGAGACGCCCTCTCCCGAATGCGTGAGCGGTCTCGCGCATCGCGCGTCGTCTCCGCTTCTGAGGATTGCGAAGCTGCTGCAGGCGCGAAGCCCGGTGTGAAGGAAGCTGCAAAGGGGCGGTCGTTGAATGGGCCGTTGCGCGCCTCATACGCGCGCATGAAGCCATCCCAGCGATTGCGTGAGCGACGCAGGGAAGTGTTGGGACTAAGTGGTGCGGATGGGTTGCTCGCAGCCTCGTTGCTGCGGTAATCGGTCCTCGAGAGTTCAGGGACTGGCGGTGGCGCCAGACGCGTGCGATGCGACGAGCGCGGGATCCATTCAATGTGCGGAGTAGAGCCGGATGCGGAGATGAGGAAATCTGTGTCGAGTGTGCTGTGAGGGCGCGGTGATCTGTTTGGTCTGACGCGGCGGCGGATGGGTGAGCGCTCGCCTGCCAAGTCGGCTCTCAGCACGTCTTTCTCCTTGACCTCCTCCCGCTTGATGTTCCAACCGATGGGGATACCCATTGCGCAAAAGAGAGAGTGTAAGGGTTCAAAAAAGACGAGTGGGCATGTGTTGTTGATGGTGACGCGCTTTGACAGATGGGCTGGGGATGGGTGGAGAGGGAACTAGGGCGGCAGAGCGGCGCAGGTGGCACCCGCCTAAAACAGTGCAGCGGCAGTGAGGCTGAAGCGTCTGGGGAACGGGAAGAACGGCTTCTAGTCACGACTGAATACACAAACTACTCTAGAAGTCTAGAAGTCTAGAAGAGACATTCGCTCCGTTGCCATGTTATTCAGGTACTGCGCTGATGTGACAACCCCTTTGAAGCCGTAATTGCCTAGCAAATGCTCGTCTTTGGCAGGCGCGACCACCATTGCCAAGCCATAATTGCCTCTTGCAGTATAGTCGCTCCTGCCTGCAGCCTCTGGTCCACTCGCTCCCGTGAGTCAACACCACCTGCAGGTACCCTCGTTTCAGACTGTCAACTGTCTGCCTAGCCTTATCGTTGCCTGTCTCATGCGGCCATGATCCAGCCGGGCTTGGAGCGGATCAGCCAACTCCTAAAAAATGTGCAGTTCCCATGGAAGTCAATACACGTAGCTGGCACCAACGGCAAAGGGTCTATTTGCCACTACGCCTCGAACCTGATTACGCGCAGGAAGCTCAAGTGTGGTAAATTCACCTCTCCACATCTTGTAGACAGGTAGGTACGCTGTCACATATGGGGTGGTCGTATTCTAACCTTCACAGATGGGACTGCATCACCATCAACAACCAACCCGTAGATGAGACGCTATTTCGAAAGATCGAAAAACACTACATCGAGCTTAATCTGATAGCAGGAATCAGGGCTTCTCCCTTCGAAATCCTGACCGCCACTGCTTTTCACATCTTCAATGAAGAACGAGTCCACATTGGTGTTGTCGAAGTTGGCATGGGCGGGCAGCAGGACGCCACCAACATCTTGAACAACCAAGCTGTTTCCGTTATATCCAAGATTGCCCGTGACCACCAAAACTTCCTTGGGAATACTCTGGAAGACATCGCGCTACACAAGGCTGGCATTCTTAGGCCCAACGTACCTTATATCATCAATCCAAATAACGAGGAATATGTCAAAGACGTAATCGACCAACATGCCAAAAGTATCGGCGCAGGTCCTCGACTCTTGCATGATTCTGCTGAACTAAAGCAAAAACTGTTCAACAAGAGTTACTGGAAACTCTTCGTTCAACCACTGCGACCGTTTCAGGAAGACAATGCGACCTTGGCCGTAATCGCTGCAAAGCAAGCTGTAGAGAGCTTGGACCTTGACTTCAGGCATTTTGATCTCGGAAATTTTCTATTGAACACTCGGCTGCATGTCAATCCTGGCCGCTTGCAAAGGATTAGGGTTCCAGCCGTATTTGGCAGCTACGAGAACCCCAAGGGGCAGGAGATTCTAGTGGATGGAGCCCACAATCCCGATGCTGCGAAAGTACTCATAGATTGCGTCAACAAGGTCCACCGTAGGGGGTACATCGAGGGATTGGGTCGCCATCCTCGCGTTGGATGGCCAGTCACCTGGGTACTTGCTATGACCGAAGGCAAAGATGCAAGCGAGTACCTCAGGGTACTACTGCGGCCAGGCGATCATGTCATCACCACGACCTTTGGCCCAGTGGATGGCATGCCATCCGTAAAACCAATGGATCCGGAGCAACTACTCCAAGTAGCAAAGTCTGTGCAAGAAGGGATTACGGGACTGGCAATGCCCAAGGATGGTGCGTTTCGAGCACTGCTTGCAGCAAAGCATCTTACCAAAAATGGATGGCCTGTAGTGCTGACTGGCAGTTTGTATCTCGTTGGGGATTTCCATCGCGAAGCACGAGCGCGAAGTAGTGCAAATTACTGGTACGATCCTGAATTGGAAGAAGATCGGAAAAAGATCAAGGTCATATCAAGAGAAGAGCAAGCTAGGGTTAATCGCTTGCTCAGTTCTGGACACACAGATCCTTTGGACCAACCCAGCAGGAACGACGAGCAGAGGATCGCAGAGCGGGAAAAAGGAACATCAAGTCGAGAGAAGAGGAGAGTTTTACAGATGCAAATGGAAAATCTAGACCGAGAACTGGAGCGTATCGTAGCTGAAGAGCAGCAAATCCGATCTGGTGAGGCTTGTTCAGCCCATTGAAAAGCATGGTGTACTAATGACCACACAGACTGGGTAGATCCGACGAAACAAAATAAAGAAGAAGATTCTCAGCAGCTTTTTGAACCTAGTGAGTCTTAATCAGGGTTTAGAAGAGTGTAGCGTGTTGACCATCATGTGCAGCCCGCGGGGATGAGATGAAGCCCAAGACGATCGAGAGGCCTGAAGAGGGCGGAAAGCTTGATGAGGGCAAGAAGCTTGAAGAGAGCGAGAGGCCTGAAGAGAGCGCAAATTCAGAGCAGACTGGAGAAGCGCCCAAGATCCGACTCTTTTTCCAGGACGACAGAAAAACACGCAACCATCCTGTCGTACAACGTGAAAGGCGCCATGGCAAAAGTCCAGAGGTCAGGATCCGTAAGCACCACGCCAGAAGTATAAGATACTTTATGAGTGGTATACACAGTCCAGCCAGAGTGACATCTTAAAACCAACACCTAGTGGTAGGCACTAGACCACGGCAAAAACTAGAAAAAAAAGAGACATCAAGCTAAGAAGAGTTTGAGGGAAAAAATGTTGCTCAGAAGACCGGACTCGGAGTTCTTCGCATCAATGAGGCCTGGTGGCTACAGCACGAGTGGTAGATGGCCCTGTAACTAGGGCGCACTGTATAAAGACTGCATGTCATTTGACTGAACTATGTTTGCACGTACGATACTGTTCAACTGGCATGACTATATAACGGAGGGACCTATTCATCTTGTTCCTGTTTGGAGCGGAGACAATAAGATCGCAATCGCAGACGGCAAAGAAAACATTTCGATAAAAAGCCAGGTTTGGATCACATTACGGTGCCGGTATGAATATCAGCAAGTCATCGAGTTCACTTTAGGTCGAACATGCCACACCTCACTGCTGGTCACACAGTAAGTTCGCAACGACCGCATATCCCACTTACAAACAGGTACGCGATAAAGACTGCATTGAGGTCTAAATGACGCTGCCTACAGTAAGCTATCCTCATACAAATGTGCTACAAATTGCTTATCACGATAGCCAGCATACCATAACCTATACATACCCCACGACGCATCCTTTACCCTCAACGCATCACCCCAGCGAAAAGGACGGGGAGCCTTTGCAACGTAGCAGATACACAAGGGATCCGTCATTCTACAGGAAAGCCCCGTACTCGTGATGTCAAAGCCACATGATCTTACCACAGAACAAGACATGAACAGCGAGTTTCAACGCTTACCAGCGGATCAGAAGACACAATCCCTATCTCTCCGGTATAACGCCGCAAGCCCTTTTCCTAGCAAAGAGTTGGTATTCGCCGAGAACTTTTTCGCTATACCCTTGTCTAGAGGAGGGGTCGCGAATGGCTTCTTCTCCCTGCACTCGCGCTTCAACCATTCTTGTCTGCCTAGTGTCAAGATACCGGGTCAGCTATCTGACGACTCTTGTACTACCAGCTACACTGTTCGCGCGACATCGAACTGGATGAAGAACTAGTCTTTTGTTACGAATCCGATTTTATGAATGGAACGAGGGCGGGTCAACATCGTTCGCTGCACTTTGAATGCAGGTGTCGCGCTTGCGAGATTGGGACGGAGTTTCACTTGCTTAGTGAGATGCGGCGCACGCTCTTGAGAGGGCTTACGTATCTGATCCTAGGTAGAGACACAGATGGAGGACACTCAAGTTCGATTATTGTGGACCCTAAGTTGAGGAAGGAGGCAGAGGGGTTTGGAATATCGTTGTCCTCGCGGTTCATCTACGGCGTGCTGAGTATGGCATTGTTGGAACAAGAGGGGCTGATGGATGGGTTCTTGGAACAGAGGATGAGCCCGCAGTTCGGTAAGGTGATGGGAATATTTGAGACGCAGCAGAACAAATACATGGCGTGACGTGCTTTTGTGCAGAGGACGTGGATGGATAGATTCTGCGCTGCTGCGGGCATGTGGGGGGCGGCCTGATGCTGGTGACACTGCCGCGGCACGCAGGTTTCGCGACGCGCATGGTGTCGAGGGTTGAGGGCTAAGAAGAGAACCAAGGGATGAACGTGACGAATATGACAGACTTGCATGCCCAAGGTGATGTATGAACAGGTAACATCGCTCTCTCCATACCTGCAATAGTCACATTGTCCATCACTTAAAGCCAAAAACGAAGCCGACGTCACAGTTTGTGGGATTGAGACTGAAGTTACGTTGGTGTGTTGCGGAACAACAAGCACATTCACGTCCCGTCTTTGTGCAAGTTGTGAAGAGGGCCAGGCAGTTTCTCGTCAACCGGGAAAATGATGCCGAGACCAAGTGCGGCAGCCACGCCGTTCAATAGTTTCCAAAAGGCAGCAATTAGACCACAAAGTTTGAGTAGCGAGCCAGGAAATATTTGCAGGAATCTACGAGATTTGATGGAAATTACTGTGACGGGAAATTTCGACGTTGGTCGGTCCATTACAGAGTTCAGGAGAAGAGTCAGCACGGCCTTGCCTTAGTGACACGACTAGCCTTGGTAAATAACCTCGACCACGATATTGTTGCCGCATTCGACAGTCGACGCGAACTTGCCCTTCTAGGAGGAGTTATGCACGGCGATGTGGAGAAAGTGATTCCTCGGGGTGTGATAATTTGCTTAGGGGTTCCAGAGAATCAGACCGTAATCAACAGCTTTGGATTACTTGCCTGACCTAGGGGTGGTATCCATGGTCGCAGAACGGGCGCGAAATGGTCTCGGTGCATTCACGTCCGTGGAAGCCTCACTGCCTTCAACGAGATTTGTACGAATTGCCCTACGTGGGCATGGAAGGCGTGGTACTGCGATCCAAGGTCTCGTCGCAGGGACTTGGCTGGTACATGTGCTTAGCGTCGGAAAGGAGACGTGTCAACGGCCTTGGGCCGTCTGGCCTCTGTCCCATGACATGGGCGCCGCAATCAACAGGTCTTTGGTTTGTTACTTGTTGTGGCAGTATCGTGGCTGGTATGCTAGAGAAGACAGGTCGGCGACTGACATTGCATAGCGTCATGCCGTTGTCGTACCGTGGGATCAAACTGCATCGAGACTGTAATCGTTCATCTCTATACCCTGGTTTCGCTGCTGCAATCAACGTCTTTCTGAAAACTTGCTTTTTACGACAGACGCAGGCTGCCATGAGCGTAGAAATGGTACCGGGCCGAGTCAGCCACAAGTACCCCATGTTCTCAATGCATTCAGCTTCCGCGGAGCGTAGAGTGCAATCTGCTCCCATCGGTCCGTTTAGTGACCGCGAAAGATCCGCCACAATCCACACCTTTTATTCTAAATTGCCTTCTCAGGAAGTCGCCACATGAAGTTGTGGGTGGTGAAGGATTCATTTCTGAGTCGGTGGTGGTGGACGTGTGTAAGGATGCGATTTGCCACTGTGGCGGTTCGCCGTGCTTGGCGACGAGGGACTGAACGCCAACCGTCCTCACTGTATTCCACGGATTTCTGCTGCAATCGACACTTTACTGCAAAACCTACCATTTCGAGAAATGACCATGTAGTAATACCCATTCTAATATGATGATCCCATAACACAGGCTAAATGAGCTGTTTGTCATTATTGAGCTTCGCTCGCAGCCATGTGCACAGAGGGGGTCGTCGCTTTCAATCTTCGGAATAGCGGCCAGGACTGGCTACCATCTTTTCCCACTAGCTTCTTGGATACAGTGGTGTATAGAGTTGGAAGATATGCAGCATCGGAGTTGTGGAGACGCGGGTGGCCTGAAGGTCCGATCATCGAAGGCGCATGTCTTCTGGATGCAAGGAGGGCACCGAGGGCTGGGTATGGCATGGGTGCTAAAGGATACCGGTACCAGACATCGTGGAGTCAACGGAGGGAGGTCAACATGGGTCTGCCAAAGTTGAGTCTTCTGTCGTGGACTGTGGAACAGCCATGCCGTGACTATGACAAGTTTCTTTTGTGGGGTGCCTATTCGGGAAATGCTTGCGGATGTAATTGTGGTGGGCGTATACACGCAGACGACACGAAAGCGACGGAGAGCGTATTCGGACCGGACCCAGCGATTTCCGAAGAGCAGGTTCAAGCAGGCTTCTGGCTGTGGCGACTGTGGCTGTACGAGAGCATGTGAGCAACTCTAGCCACAGAGACGTGGTAAAGAGGAGCACAGTGCGAGCTGCGCCTGAGGGTCTTTTGGCCCCGTTCATCGGAGCGTTCTCTCCTGCACTTCCTCCTTGAGATACAACATGACCCAATGAGTCTCTTTTCCTCCTTTATTATTGATCCGGTGGTGCGCCATGCACGCCGCTTCTCAGGTGTTGTTCCGCCAGGCGAAGCGAGTGACGAGGGAAGTCGAGCTCAGGCTTTAGCATGTGACAATCACGACTCTGCCGTATCTAGCCCACCGCCAGATCACGAAACTGCGGCGAGTACCGTGAGCGCACGTGAAGGCGACGTTGTCGACGAAGAGCAGGGCCATGACGATCTACCAATAGGCACCCGAGTCGAAATGTCCGCGAATCCATCCCGCACACCCGCAGATCAACTCCGTCGCCTCGAAGTAGACCCATCGCAATTGACTGCGCCGCCCACGGCTGCAATCCAGCGCCCTGCCAGCACCCCTAGCCAGAATGCCGCCACCATGTCCGAATCGCTCCCAGCAGACGATGGCATGGCCCATCTCCGCATGCGCATCCACGAGATCCGCGCCCTGAACGTCTCGGACCAGGAGCGCGCTCGCATGGTCCACAACCTGATGACGGAGCGATACCACTTTATGCGACCAACCTCTCCGGCCAGCCTCATATCGCACGACCGCCCCTTCACTCCAACCTCTGGCGAGTCCCTCTTCTCCGAGGTACACGCCTCGTCGCCTTACTCATCAACCTCCGACGTCAATCCCGACGCCTCGTACAACCTGCGAGAGGGCGACCCCAACCCAACGTACCGACCGCAGCCACATCACCACCACAGTGCAGAGCATGGCGAAGACGAAGAGGATGACGTCGCCGAGGGGGAGCTCGTGCTTGGCTGCCAGCACTACAAGCGCAACGTCAAGGTGCAATGCTTCGAGTGTCGTCGCTGGTATACTTGTCGACACTGTCACGATGCAGTCGAGGGCCATAACCTGAACCGGAAGATGACACAGAACATGCTCTGTATGGTATGCGGTACGCCTCAGCAAGCAGCCGATACATGCAAGAACTGTGAGACGGAGGCTGCATGCTATTACTGTGACATCTGCAAGCTGTGGGACAACAACAGCAAGAAGAAAATCTACCACTGCCCAGACTGCGGTATCTGCCGGCGAGGAGAAGGTCTGGGCAAGGACTTCTATCATTGCAAGGTAAACTTATATCTTCAAGTTGTTTTGAGCTACGCTGATGGTCTCTAGAGCTGTAACGTCTGCATCTCTATCTCGCATGCGACTACACACAAATGTCTCCCACGCGCCACTGAAGGCGACTGTCCCATCTGCGGTGATCATCTGTTCACCTCGTCCACCGCCGTCGTCTCAATGCCTTGTGGCCATTACCTCCACAAAGACTGCTACAATCTCTACATGCAAACTGCGTACAAGTGCCCTATATGCAAGAAGAGCGCCGTGTGCATGGACCTACAGTGGCAGAAGTTGACCCAGGCAATTGAAGGCCAGCCCATGCCTGAGCAGTTTGCAAACACCCGAGCAGTTGTCCAGTGCAATGATTGTTCTGCAAAGTCCTCCGTCAAGTATCACTGGCTTGGAAATCAATGTGCCACATGCGACTCTTACAATACCAACGAACTCCGCATCTTGAACGGGCCAGAGAGCGAAGAGGCCGCAAACGCGATATTAGACGCAGATATTGACTCAGGGTCGAGATCACCCGCGAGCATCAGCTCGCCCTCTTCCCAAGCACCACTTCGTTCGCCTCGATACTACTTTCAACCGGATGAGCCAGAAGAGACATGGCTTCCAGGTCAGCTGCCCTCTTTTCCCTTTCAAATGCCGCAATTCCCTGGAAGACCACGCATGCCGCAAATGCCTCAGATGCCTCAGTTTCCGTCTTTACCAAACTTCCCACAGATTCCTCAATTTCCGCAAATGCCGCAGATGCCCCAAATGCCTGACGCTGCACAGCAAATGCTTGAGCGAGTTCGCAGATCGTTTGATACTTACCTGAACCCGACTGGAGATGTTCGAGCTGAAGACGTGCCAATCATCGATCTTGGGCACGAGGAGCGTACCGAGCGATCAGCTACCGACGGTACCACTGTTAAGGAACCTTCCCTGCCCCAATACGTCCTGGAGCGCCTTACACAGTCCCTGGTACGGTTCAGGAACGATCTGAACCCTGCACTATTCGAGGATATCCCGAATCTGGACTTATCGGAAGACCGCGATCCCGATGGATTGCAATTTTGGGGCGAAGACGGTGGACGACTTAATCGCTTCGTTGCAGGCGACGAAGACGACGAGGACGAAAGCAGCAGCGATGAGAGTGAACACTTTGAAGAGGAAGAAGAATCTGAAGATGATGAAGATGTTGGAATGAACAAGAAAAAGCACGGCAAAAAGGAGTTTGATCTACCTGGTCATGTATAAGATGCGAAACGGGCGTTCTGGAGAAGGTAAAGGCGTCTCCTGTATTCTGCAAGCGAGATTTTTTTACATTCTTATAGCGTCGTTTTGATCAGAAATCTGAAAAAAATTACAAGAAAAAGCGTTGTAGATAGACACAGATACCCAAATCATAGTACATTACCATTGAACTTGCCGATGTTCTCAGTGCAGTATAAACTCACGTGCTGATAGGGCCCGTGCTCGGGACGCTAACTAAGCGACCACAGTCGCATCCGATTTTCGTGGAATCGCGAATTTCCGAACTCTACGCCCCAACTCGCATCCTCAACGTCGACTAACCCCGCAGCGAGAACCTCTGTCCGTACGTACAACCGTGGAAGTTTCCTATCGTTTGCGATGATATTGCAATTGCTGTAACGGTTTGTTACAGTGCTTGTTGCATCGATATTCAGAGAAAGTTAGTTTGAAAATCAAAGCTAACATCTTCTTTCTATAGAAATGGCTCCCACCACCAAGTCCGCCGGCAAGAAGTCTGCCGGAAAGACCGGCCGCAGCGCGATCGCTGACGTTGTCGCCCGCGAATACACGATCCACCTCCACAAGCGCGTATGTTGATTCAGTTTGGTGAAGTCCACAGATGGTCGCGCAGAACCTGGATGGGTGCTCAACCAGGCCGATCACACTGGCTTGGGTACTCATCTTCGGCTATGCAGGCATCGGGCGGAAGACTGAAGGTGAACATCAGGCTAACACATTGGGGATATAGGTCCATGGCGTAAGCTTCAAGAAGAGGGCCCCTAGGGCCGTCAAGGAGATCCGCGCTTTCGCCAAGCAGGCTATGGTAAGTGGATACCCATTTCTGGAGGAAAGGGCTTGCAAAATCATCAGCATGCCTTCCATCAGGACCTGTGCAGGATCGAGAACATGAGCTAACGTCGATATAGGGCACCAACGATGTTCGCCTCGACCCCCAGCTCAACAAGAAGGTCTGGGAGTCTGGTATCAAGGGCGTCCCATTCCGCCTCCGTGTCCGCATCTCGCGTAAGCGTAACGACGAGGAGGGCGCCAAGGAGAAGCTCTACTCCTATGTCCAGGCCGTCAACGTCAAGGACCCCAAGGGTCTGCACACCCAGATTGTCGAGGATGCTTAGATTATTCCCACAGAGGACGGATGAGGATGATGTGCATATCAAAAGCATGGCGTTCCGGCGGGTTGTGCTGAGTAGCTACTATGGATATCTAGAGCGAAAAGCTGGTGAAATGATACCTCAATGACAGATCATGCCCCGCCACGTTGGATGGTTCAACATTGTTTTGAATTTTTTGCGACCAGTGATTCTGATCTATCAGCTGATCTTCGATGAGCGATGAGCAACGAGAACCTTTGCACGACCGCATCAGACTTGCATACTTCCCAAAGTTTTGAATTTCTGGCCTGAGTTGACGGATATGGGGGTCGCATAATGACCATAACGGTTCCCTTGAAATCTTGAGCCTTGATCTGTATGCAGCAAGCCTGGGGCCAGCTACTCGAAAGCGAGATTGAGCTGATATCTAATCGACCAACATTAGGGCGCCCGCCTTCTAACCCCCGCTACTGGCTAGCGAGCCCCTTGCGCAACATTAATTAGCTCTATCATCTCTGTCAGAAGCTGGAGGAACACTCAGACACACGCTTTCAGTGCCCCCACTTCTTATTCTGGAGACACGCGACTGGCAAAGAGCATTCATTGGAAGAAACGTCTTCTGCCATCTGATATTGGTATCGTCCATACAATTGCCACTATCTTCCAACGCGTAACGAACGTGCTTTCCGCTTGCAATAGCCACCACACCAACTTTTCACGCCTGAATCCAAGTTGACCAGCTATGGCCTACGATGCGCCACTTCAGCCTTCCGAATGTTGTGGTAGTCCATTTCCTCCAGACCAGAGTAAGTGTCTTCTGACAACTGTGTATCCTCCTGCGTCTGGCTGTGTCTCTTGCCACCCGAGATGAATGCTCTAACAGTCTGTAGTGTTCCTCTCAGAGGCTTCTGAGTAGCGATTCTCGGCGCGTTCCCATCTTTTTGCTGGTCATGGAGCGGATCGCTTCGCTTGGGACTCCACCTGCGATTGCTTGAGGATTTGGAGAGCTTTAAAATAGATAGGAGACGACGCCCAAATTGCTGGAATATGCTGTCTTGCTTCCGCCGGTCGTCATCAATGTTACTGATGAAGACTCCGCGGATAACGATGACAGACGCCATAATGAGTGCAACGCAGGATTCGACGATGAACCAAAACGCAGCCCACACGGGTGCCGTTCCATTTCCGGTCTCGGTCGTCTCGGTCAATGAACCAACGATCCGGATCAATGAGCAAACGATCATGACTGTCGAGAGGCTCAGCAACGCCACAATCGATAGTTTTCGGGAGAACGACATCATCGACTCGTTTACGACGATGATCGGCATGCTCACAACTAATAAATAATCAGCATTTCAACTCTAGTTCCAGGTCATCGGGTCATGTCACATACTAAGGACATCGCCTATGATATCGAGAACGCCAGTGATAACGTTACCCGCGACACTTTTCTCATGCTGCTTGGGGTTAGTGCTACATTTAGCTATAAAAAGTCAGTTCTTTTGACCTCGATAGCGAATGAAGGGCCAACTGACCTGCATCTGTACCAAAGTACGGACAGATGACGACAAAGTTGACCACTGCATAGATCCAAGCAACGACAAGAAAACCTACGGTGAGCCAGAAGAACCGAATGATTCTTATGGACAGTCCCAGGGTCAAGGTATGAAAAAAATGCATAAAAGCAAACTTGACAAGATATATGGCAGTCCAATTGAAAGAGGAGAAAATGAAAGCCCACTTGGCGATGTCCAAGATTGCAGGAATGTCTTCTCGGAATGGTATTGTCGTGCCTTGGTTCATGGCTTCAACAAGATAAAAAGTGTTCAAAAACTTATGGCAGCAGGCAAACGCGATTGCCAAGCATATGCACGATAACAAGACGAGGCCGTCATCCCATCGTACTTTTCGATTCCCGAAGATACGAATCGCGAAGCGTGTTAATACAGAAAGAATGGCAAATCCAAAAAGAATACCCGTCGTGATCTAAGGTTCATATCAGCATAGACAACGTATCATCAACAAGAATTCATACCACGAATGGCGCCTTATCAATTCTACCGGCATGCTCGACGGTATACTGTCTACCAGGCACATATTGCGCTGGCGGTAGCTTCGATGGATCAATCGACATGTCTTTTGGGCAATCTTGGAAGCGTGAAATCTGGATGATGAGAAGAATGTGCGTTGGATCTACATGATTTCAGACGGGAAGAACAAGGCATGATAAACACATAAAAAGACGTGGTATTACAGGCGTTCGCCTAGAAGTTGGGGGCCATGACCAGCCGCAGCGTGCACGCAAACGACACCTTGTTGTCTTCGGACTTCGAAGAGCGAATCCCAAAATCCCCGAGAAACCGGCATTTTGGTGTGACAATATTGAAGAACATGGGGGAAAACGATAGTGCTTGTTCGATTATAGCACTGTAGTACAGAAAGGCGGTGCTGGTGCAAGCGCTGACATGCCGCCCACCCTGCCGGGCACCCAATAGCGCTAGCGCAACTACGCCACTCTCTTCCTCCTTCGCCCCTTCCACCTTCACTGGCACTTCGACATCAACAACAGTGACATCAAATTACCATTCTTGCACCTTCGAATCACTGCCTTCAACCTTTGTTGCTGAAATTGCTGGTGAGCATGACGTGGGTCAGCATGCCGGCCATCATGGCTGTTGGCGCTGGCGCCTTCGTCGTATTTGTAGCCAGCTTGATGGCTAATCGACAGCACGTGAAGAGGCTACAGAAATCAGGTGCAGTGAGTCCGGATCTCGATGCAGTCGCAGAAGCACTACTAATTTTAGCAAGCCTATGCCTAAACATCATTCTGTGTTCGGCCACTTCCTTGTGTTGAAAGAAACCATTCAATCACTGCCACGGAACACTGTAATGCACGTGGTAGTACGACGAATAGCAGATTCATTCCCTGGAGGCGTCTTCTATCTCAATCTGTGGCCCTTCAACGCCCCCGTCATGGTAGTCGCGAACCCTTTTGTTGCATCACAAGTCGAAGCTGCTTTCCTCGACAAACCCGCCAACATATGCGCGACCTTAGAGGTTATCAACGGCGGGCCATCACTACTTACAATGCACGGGAGCACATGGAAGAAGTGGCGGGCGCTCTTCAATCCAGGATTCGCTGCTGGCTATATAACAGGCCTTTCTCCCGCTATATCAGAGGAGGTCATGGTCTTTTGCAAACTACTCCAAGATCGCGCCGCGAAGGGGGAGATTTTCACCCTGGAAGAGTTCACGCTCCGGTTGACGTTTGATATCATTGCACGCGTTACCCTGTAAGTTTTCAACATGAGGTGTTTGTAGTGCAAGGCAACTGCTAATACAACGGACATAGTGGCGCGCGCCTCCATTACCAAACACAAGGAAGCGCGCTAGCGGATTGCCTCCGACGGCAAATATACTGGACTCAGTTTGGCACAGTGTTCAATCCAATTCGTCGCTATCTTAGTCCTCGCCCACTCGTCCAAAAGTACAACAGTTACCGTATGAATCAATACCTCGATGAGGAGATCGATAAACGCTTTGAAGAGTTGGCGAGCTCTCGCAGAAGCTCTTTCGGTAGTCCGCGCCCACAATCTAGGTCCATCATTGCGTTGGCCATGGACAAGTACCTGGATGAGGTAGAGGGTAAGGACGAGATGTCAAAATCTGCCTTTAAGCAGCTTGCGAAGCCTCAGCTTCGATTGTTTCTTTACGCTGGTCATGATACTACGAGTAGTACATTACTGTACAGTTACATGCTCCTGTCTCGTCACCCAGATGCGCTGTCCAAAGTTCATGCGGAACACGACAAGGTATTCGGGCCCGATTTCTCGCTTGACAACATCACTCGAATTATCACGGACGATCCCATACTTTTGAATCATTTACCTTACACCTTGGCAGTCATCAAAGAAGTTCTACGCATGTTTCCTCCCGCTGGAAGCATGCGCGACGGTCGTCCGGATGTCGTTCTGGCAGATGAGCGGGGCCAACAATACCCCACAGAGGGCTGCAACGTCTGGACGCTCAGCCTTGCCTTGCACCACAACCCCGAAGTGTTTGAACACCCCGAAGACTTTATCCCCGACCGCTGGCTCGTCGACTCCGAGGACCGTTTACATCCGAAAAAAGCCTCGTGGAGACCCTTTGAGTGGGGTCCGCGCAATTGCATTGGACAAACGCTGGCGCAATTGGAACTCAAAATCGCTTTGGTCATGACTGTAAGGATGTTTGATATCACACCTGCGTATGAAGAGTGGGACAAGCTGCATCCGAGGAAGGGTATCAAAACCGTTGACGGAAACCGAGCGTATCAGGCTGAAATGGGTGGGGGCGGAGCTCACCCAGTGGATGGGTTTCCAGTCAAGATCACGCTGCGACCATAAGTGAGACCTTTAATCCAAGCAGAAAGCCTTAGAACGAAGCTACAAATCCGGCACAGCCACCCAATAAAGTGCTTATGTAGTGTGGAGACAATAACTGATAATTCATCTCGTGATGACTTCCGAGGTTGGTTGTGATGGGGTGGCTGCTGACAGAATAGTGGCAGTATCGCCCCATAGCCTTCTTGGCACCTTTCTCCTTATTCAGGGCTTATCCTAGCCTCCAAACCCTGTGCTCATCATGCGCCCACCAATTACATGTGTGTCATGAAGCGAAATGCTGGCATGCTTTTCGGGCGGATATCCGAGCTGCAACGCCGCCCGTTCCTCCAGCGCACTCGAGACACCGCGACACGGCATTTTTGCACACACGGACACATGCAACGTTTCCCTGCGTCGGCCAGCTCATTGGACATACTCTGGCCCTGCATTAGCACACGTTGCCTTCCGTATTGTTGCGGAGGCAACATCAACGGTCTTCGCGCAAAAAGCAGCTTTGGTGCATTGAATTCACTAATTTTAGGAGACTCTCGCCGACGCGCTAGGCGGCTTAGACGTCGACGATTCTCTTCCGAGCCTCTACACTAGGCGACACAGCGTTAGCGTGGCTTGCCATGGCGCCAGGAAGGCTAGGAAGCATTGATGTTTCTCCTCTTCTGACTCCGGGGAAAGGGGACGACGGTATGTGCTACTGGGTTTGATGCGACGGCGAGAAAGGGAATAATAAAAAAAGGAGCTAAGATGTTTTTGTTTGAGAAAGGGCTGGCTTAAGGTTCTGGTTTTCCCGGGGGCCCGGCGGCGGCCCTTTGTTTAAATGTCCTTGGGTTGCCTTGTCTCGCGTTCGTCTCGTTGCTCTGCATCTTCATCCTTTATCGTGTTGTTGTCGCCTGTCCGTCCCACATCAACCGTTTCAAACGCCATACCCATCACTCGCTCAGGGTATCCTTTTTATACACATCATAATATTTTAATCAGAGCCTCCCTTTCGGCGCGTCCTATCTCCACGACTACCATACCACTACCCCCCCCCCCCCCCCCCCCCCCCCCCCCCCAATCACTCCGACTTTGGAATAATCTCAAGATGCGTTTTACCACCGCCGTTGCCGTTGCTTTCACCGCGTCCATCAGCTTCGTTGCTGCCCAGGACAAGTGCGATGCCCAAAAGTACGTTGCCTCCTCATCCATCAACGAACCGAGCCCAAACTAACATATAAAAACAGCATCGTAGATAGCTGCGTTGCTGGCTACCAATCCCGCATTGACACCTGCAACGAGACTCCCAACGACTTCGTCTGCCTGTGCGACGTCTACAGAGACGTGCTCGTCTGCTACAACAACTGCCCTGACTCGCTCGAGAAGCCTCCGGTCCAGAACACCGTCACTTCTTACTGCAACGCCGCTGAGCCCCTTCGCGCCGCCGCTTCCAGCTCCATGGCTTCCGTTGCTAGCGTCGCTGCTACACAGTCGCGCGCTCAGGCTTCCGAGACTAGCGCCACTACCAGCGCCACCGGTACCGCTTCTGAGGACGCTCCGACTTCGACTGTCACATCGTTTGAGGGTGCGGCTGGAAAGAACGGTATCAAGGCTGGTGCGGCGATTGTTGCTCTGTTCGGTGCTGCGGGACTTTTGTAGAGGTTGAATGTGTTTTCGAAGGGCGCATGGGAAGGTGTTTGTTGTGTGTATAAAAAGGGATAGGATAATATTTAATTGGGGGACAAACACTACTGTGCCAATTGATATTTCATAAAAGTGCATTTCGTCTCTAACAGGCTGACGCAAAGTTGATGGAGAGCAAGGACCAGAGTTTTCAAGGCTTCACTCTGCAGAGCAGTCCACGGTGTGTTGGAAAGGCAGCACTTGAAAGCCACACCCGAGATTCTTTAGCGAAAGCAGGCCAAGGTAAGAGGAGAACAGAGTGAGCAAGAAGGCTTCCTTTGAAACAACGGAGTAATGTGTTGATCTTCATCATGTACTATCTCGTACTCTTCCTGTCCTCTACGCCTTGATACGTCCATCCTTGACCATCTCCCTGATAGCATCGATACTCATCTCTACCGCCTTCTTCGCCATCTAACCCACCTCGTTAGCCAGTGTTCCGCAAGTCGTTAAAAAAAAAGACACAACTCACCCCCTTGAGCTTCTGCATCTCCTTGTCCGCCTCCTCCGTCCCTTCCTTCACATTCGGCAGTCGGAACTCAAAAGCATACGTCATATGCAAGTCGTCGACATCACCAGACGGTCCATCAGAGATGATGTTGCGGATATGCGAGCCATCTTCTTGTTCGAAATCGACCTAGATCGGCCAGCTTGTCAGCCCTCAACTTGATAAGACAGAGAGCATCAAGCCCAATGGGAACCTAGACCTCGCTCATTCCGCATCGCCGCCTCCCCCTCATCTCAGGATTTCCCATGCTCGGAATGTGAAGAAAGGAGAGAAATCACTCACCCAACTAGGCCAATATCCCCTGACTACCTCCTTGGCCCGATCTTTGGGCCCCATACCCTTCTTAAACACAACGTCTCTCGTCACAACGCCGTCAGCGCTCTCCTCCAACACCGTGCAACTCTCAATCACGGGCACAAACTCCTGCGCAAAGCGGATTTTGCGCTCGAGACCCGCCCAGATTTGCGGTTGCGTGAGGACCGGTGTGGCGCCCGCGGGGTTGATGCGCGAGGTGTAGGAGAGGTTGATGTTGACCATTTTGGGTGGTTGCGGTTTGGTCTAGAGGTATTTTCGGGGCGCTTGGTTTATATCCCAGGAAAGGTGGATGGAATAGAGGGCGTGGATTTATATCTGTGAGTGGTAGTAATGGGACGCAATTGCTGCGAGTAAGCCGTAAGCGGGGCGTATAGTGATGGTGGTGGTGTTGGTAGTGGTGGTGTGGGGTATTGTAACCTGACGTCAGTGTACTCTATTCTCTTTTACAATCAGAGCAAGAGAAGCACTTCT
This sequence comes from Stemphylium lycopersici, assembly GCA_003268315.1. NCBI lineage: Eukaryota > Fungi > Ascomycota > Dothideomycetes > Pleosporales > Pleosporaceae > Stemphylium > Stemphylium lycopersici. Next base: position 244,256 of record QGDG01000004.1, read on the forward strand.
GGAGGAAGAAAAAGCAGGGGTAACGTGGTTTATATTTTCTATAGACTATCAAAGGTAAAGCGCAATATATATCATCTTTATTCTCTTCGTCGACTACGCAGAAGGGTCAAAAGTCCGAATGCCGAAGCGAAAGGGACTTGTTAGACTAAGCAACCAAGCAAGTGTAATCGTTTTCGGCTCCACATATCCGTCCGAAAGACGCATACAGTAACCCGATTTTCTTTGCTTACACAAGCCTTCGCTGTTACCGCGACGCGAGCACCCGCCCATCCACGTTTTGCGAATGATGATCTGATCATGACCTTTCCATCTGCGAGGGGAGAACTTGTCGTGGGGAGAGAAAAAAAATGTTTTGGCCATTCTTCATATTTGACTTGCGCTCATGGTTAAAATAGAAAAGAAAAAAAGCGCTATCCCACTTCGTATCCTTCTCAAAGCTCACTCCACACCCAAAACGCCCATAGCACTTGCATGTGTTTGCAAGCAATGCGACATATACCTCCCCACAATACCTGTGAAGGCGAGCCCGATTATACATGGTCTAGAAACCAAAGTATCTTATACCACTCCGAGAGCGCCTTCCCGTCCACCAGAGTGAGTGATGGTGCTTTTGCTTTACTTTGCAGATTTTGCACATTGACATTAAGGCCAAGTAGTAGTCTTCCCACGACCCCACGACCGCACATGCGGTTTCTATGCGAAACCTTCCTAGCAAAGACGGCGTTTTACTCTTGCCCGAAACCAACAGTTTCTTCGACGGCAATGGTGAGTTTCTGATTGAGGGCATCGAATGATTTGTACGCTGGAAGATCGAGACGGTTGAAACTGTTTCGTGTTAGTTTTTGCTACATGGATTCTGGCTTGCACAACATACCATGTATGAGACTTTGGCAATTGATTTGGCTCGCCAGCCTTCTCAATGGTAAATCTTCTCGGACCGTCACTACCCTGCAAGTCCTTGAATCCGTTGACAGGAATACGCGAAGTACCCGTAGCAAATTGCAGTAGACGGGACTTTTGTTCGGCATCCCAGCTGCGGATACACTTCCAGAAGTTTTGGATAACCTCGTCGTTCTCGGTGTAGCCACGGTAGTCGGTATGCTTCTTCCAGTCATCAACGTCGATATCGGCGATACCGCCAATAAGCAACTCAAGCTCACGTTCGTCGAAAACGTTTACCAGATCCGCGGGGATGAGTTCGTGGAAGCCGGTGATGAAGGCCTGGAACTGCTCTTCAACACGTTTTTGGATGCGCCATTCAGTGATGAGTCTGGTATTGTCAGCATGGTTCTCTAGAGAATCCCAATAGGTCCACATACTCGACGTATTCGTGCTTGTTTTCGTTGGTAACTTCAATGTTGTCGCCTCCAGGCTTCAGCTCGATGCTGACGGTCTCACCAAAGCGCTCGTCATCAGTCGCGAACGTCAGTTCTAGCGCGTCGGTAATGTCGTTATTCCTGTTCGCGTTAGTTTCGAGTTGACCCCAAACGAGTTTTCCGACTTACAGCATCCATTCCAGGTTACGATGGAAATCAGCGTCCACACCCTCCATGTCTTGCAGCGCAACCTTCTTCCTCAGAATCATCTTGTAAAAGGCTCCGATGAAGAAGGCGTCCAGGAAGCGGCGGTGGAAGATGGCCAGACCGACGACACGACCAATAAACTTGAAGTAGTTCAAGTGCTCGGGATTGATTCCAGAGTGAGGGTTGATCTGAAGCGTGTAGTTGTCGTGTGCAGAGTATTCGAACAAGCAGTAGAAGGGGTTGAACATCTCGTGAGAAAGCAAGAAGAAGAATTCTCGAGAAAGACCTCCGTAATCCAGACCGTCTTCGCCGTCGAACTTGATCATTAGCCTCTTCTTGAGATCAGCAGCACTTTGGCGCATAATCTCGTGGTATGAGTCCTCGAAGATGTGCGTTCGCCGCACCTTGACGTGACATTGACCACTAACAATGCGAAGTGCTGGTTGGGACCGGAAGTAGATCAACTTGCGACGGAAGTCGCGCTTGTACTGAGGCACGTTCTGGTCCAGGGAGGACGGTAACCTCGGGTCGTCCCATGTAGTGGTTTTTGTGTTATGGTCCACAAAGTATACTCTTGCCGTGTTGGTGAGACGCATTTCCCATCCTGATGGCAGTGGACCGAGCTGGGAAACAGGCTGCTGCTGGATGGTGCTACCATTAGCGGCCTGACCGCCGTACATGCGAATGTACTGCTGTCGGCGAGGATCCACCCACGTCGTCGTCCGTGTGTTGTGGTCAACAAAGTATGGTCGGCCTTCGGGGGTATGACGCTGTTCCCAACCAGACGGAAGCTCTCCTGTACCAGCAGTGGTTGCTCCCGTTGCCATCATGCTCGCAGCGTTTGCTGAGCCACTTGGCGGTGACGGCTGACGATCGGTGAGAGTGGGCGAGTTCGCTCCGGTCCGGTCCTCGGGCAACATACGGTTCTGATGTCGCATGCGTTCCTGCTGGGTCTGTGCCGCCACGTCGCGGCGCTGATCTGCTTCGTTGAAGCCTGCGCCTGGCCTGATCCACGTTGTTTGTCTGGTGTTGTGGTCGACGTAGTATGTCCGCCCCAGGTGGTCCTCACGACGTTCCCAACCATTTGGCAGTCTTCCTTGGGCATCCTCGAAAGCGCTGTATGCACCGCCGGCACTGTTGCGAGCTGGAGGTGCTCCGTTGGGCGCAGGCGCAGGCCCCGCGGGTGGGCCAGTTGGAGCGCCTGCTGGAGGAGCTTGGCTGGGGCGTGAGGGGGTCGACTGGCCGGCGACCGAGGTTCGGTTGCCTGGGTATACATCAGGAGGATGGAGGCTCGTGGTAGATTGTTGTGGGGTAGACACAGCGCCAGGGATGGCCCCGTTCACGGATGGATGCGGGGAGGCGTTGGGGCGGGTGGCGTTCTGAGCTCCCTGGCTGATGGGTGCGGCCAGGTTGGTGGAGAGGTTGAGAATAAGCTTGCCGTGGACGACCATGTTGTCGTTTGACTTTTTGAGGTCGCGCGTGAGCATCTCTGGGGTGGTGTTAGCACATGCGGTCCGAGTCGCAAGGTCTGACGTACCGTCTCCCCCCGCGTCGAGGTCGATGACGGATCCGATGCGGACATTGATGACGCCGAGGAAGCCCTGGTCCTTCTTCTTGAACTTCTTCTGGTCAAAGATCTGAACGGCCAGGACGCTCTCTTCGTTCACTTTCCTAGGCCGAGTGTTAGCGTCATCCGCAGGCAGCTGGGGCCGTGGCGGCGAAGGTACGACGTACATGTCGAAGCTCTCGTTCCAGTAGGGGTTCAGCGTCTTCTTGATGACGCTCGTGGTACGCGTCTGCTCGCCATTGATCGTGGCCACGGCGAATGGGTCCGGAAATCCTGCGGCACATGCATCAGCGACGCGATCACGCCGTTCTCGACGAGGGCATACATACGGAAGACATCGCGCTTGTAGAGCCCATCGGCGGCAATGACTGCTTTCTGTCAGTTTCTGCTGCAGCTCACGGGGCCATGTAGGCGAGGGCGAGACGCACTGGTGATGCGCAGGTTGGGCTGCCCTGCGCCGTCCATGATGCTGAAGATGCGCGATTATGCAGCGCAGCAGTAGCAAGGGTCAAGCAATAAGACGACGAGGACGGGGTGATGGAGCGGCTCTCAGAGCTCGCCGTGTATGAAGGGACCTCTGCTCCGGCCGGTTGTGTTGCTGTTGGCGCTGCGGCTGCTGGTGCTGCTGATGTCGCCTTTGGGTTGGCTGCGGCGGGTGACGAGGGTACGGGAGGAGGCTGTGCGTGAGGAACCGGCCGTGCGCAGTTACAAAGGCAAATGCGACGGGCGTTCACGGTCCTGGACCCGGAGAAGTTCCGGCCACGCTGAGATGGTAATCGCTTATCCAATTCTTTGCGATCGTGCGAAGCAGCCTTGCAGCCTGCGTAGGTGTCTGTCTCGGCGGCTACGGCGATGGCTCTGCGATCGCGGAAGGATGCCTTCTTGCTGCCTTGGCGCTTGCCCCGCAGGCCTGTCCAACGATGCGAACTGGTGGTGACGAGAGGCTAGCAGAGACGACGATACGACGATACTTGCCATGCACAGGTAGAAAGGCCGCAGAGTCTAGTGCGACGAAAGAGACGGCCGCTGCTACTCCGGCCCTCTGCATCGTCTATGTGTGCCCGTCGAGCTTCCGTCCGCTCTCGAGACGCATGCCATCGATGATGTCAAACCCAGGCCGCCTCCCTGCCAGCGCCAACTAGCATATCCATGGCCCAAATCAACCACACGCTGACTCGACCTCTACTCCATGCCACACATGTTGCTTGAGCCGTCGGCAACACTCGTCTACAGTTTCTTGGTGCACCTCAGCTCTTGTTTCGAAAGTCTTGGGCGCTCTGGATGATGGCCCTCCCCGCCTCAACCTACCAGCTACACCCGATCAGACGACCGCGCCTCAAACGCACTGCAAACGAGTCGTCAAACATCAAGACACTACTATTCGCCTTGGACACGAGCCACATGCAAGGCCACTCGGGCTTGGGTAAACGGCACCGCCACATGTAAAATCTGGGCCAGTCCGGTGTTCCGCCTCTTCCGTCTTCCCGTACTCTCGCATCCTCAGCCAGACTAGGCTCTCGGCGTCGCCTACGCTCCTAGCGGGCACTGCAACACTTGACCAACATGCCCATCTTTTGCCGGAGCCGCCCAACAGCAGTCACAACCACTTGACGAGCCAAAGATAGCAACAATGAATCCATCAGCGATGCCTATGTGTTGAAGTCTAATCGCTCTGTCTATCCGAATGAATGGGACGCTTCTATGCTCGCCAAACTCCTCGCTGTCCAAGGCTGTGACCACCGGACGTCATACCATACACGTGCCTTCTGCCGGCACTTTCCATGCATCTGTATCGTTTCTTTTTTTCCTTACTCTCGAAAGCTATCTCCAATTTCAATCTTCCTCATGCCCAACAAAACTCTCAGCTTAAGATACGCCTCGTACCCACTTAACTGCATCTCCACCCTCATGTGCCTTGCCCATGCTCCTAGCCAAAACAAGAAATTGGTGGGCCAAAGTACGGATCCATTGAGATCATCTAAGCACTCTTCGTAGACGGTGCGAGAGGCATAGCGGGCGAGGATGAGGAAGGTGCGCATGGGTCCTTGGCGAGTGTGAAGACCTTCGTCTAGCGAACGCGCTGGAGAAAAGTTAGGATATCAAAACAGACCTGTCCGGCAGAAGGGGAACTTACTCAGATCATTCGTCTTCAATATCAATAAAATAACCCTGGGAACCTGGCCCAGGAGCTCAATCAGGTTCTCAATCAGGCCTTCCCCAAGAGCGTCTCCAATGACTTTCTTCTCTTCGCTAGTCCTGGACGTCATAACACCCCCAGCCCCGCTTTCCTTCTTTGCCAGTACCGTGTAGTCCCTGCCCGTGATGGCTGACGCGAATAGTGGAAAGTGCTCATCCTTGATGCCAGCTACTTGATATGCGTATTTCCTCATGCCAGCCTCGTCAGCTTCCAGGACAGCGAGCCACAGTTTTGCGTAGTTGCGTCGTAAGGGCATGGGGATGTCGCGATAGAGGCCGTGGTCGTAGAGAACAACGTCAAAGTTCGCCTTGCTGCCACGAGTGGGATTGTACCGAATGGCAATGTTTCCGCCGTGTGGATCGCAGTGTAGCGGCGCGTTCTTGCCAAAAATCATCTCGTTGAATATGCGGGCCAGGGCTGCCGAGACTTCGTCTCGATCGATGCCATTCGCATCCAAGCTCTTGAGATCGTCTGTTCGGAAACCAGATACGTATTCCATGACCAGCATGCGGCGCTTCGCCCAGAGCACTTCGGGTATGATGACCGGGACGTCGCGTACGTGGGAAAAGTACTCGCGTGCTCGCATGGCATTCTTGCCCTCAAGAGCGAAATCGAGCTCCTGAGGGAGGGAGAGCTGCATTTCGTCGGATAGCCAGGTCAGATCGTATTCGGGAAACCAGCGCTTGAGGGTAGTGAAGGAGAAACTGGTCAAGGCCAGATCGAGCTTCGCCCATTCGTCCAAAGCAGGGTGCTGCACTTTGACCGCCACCTTTTGACCCGTCTCGCGGACCGTTGCCCGGTGTACTTGTGCAAGCGATGCAGCGCCTATCGGCTTCTCCTCAAACTCGGAGAAGAAGTCGGACAGCTCCAGACCCGTGTCTTGCCTGCACATTTCTTGTATGGATTCGAAAGAGGACACGGGGCACTTGTCTTGCAGCGGGATAAAGGTATCGCACCATTCGTTCGGGAGGAGGTAGTTCATGCTGCTCAGGTGTTGTCCCAGCTTGATGAAGATGGACCCGTTCTTCTCGAGGGTGCGGAGGGTGCGTTTGGCGCATCGTAGGTGGCAGGCTTTCAATTGCTCGTTGTAGTCGGCTTCGTCGTCGCGTTTGAGGACATAGCGATAGCTGTGCAGGGAGGAAGAGGCATTAGCTATGGAGCTGCCCATGGACTGCGCTATCCACGTACTCTCTGATGTTCATGACCAATGTCGCAACCACCCTATAACTTCTCTGCGCAGCCACGTAGGCGTGTTTGGCCTCCTCATTGACGGCGATTGCTGCTGCGCCAATTACAAGACCACCTCCAACTATCAACAGCCTTCTTCGTTTCTTGTTGTTGTTCTTTACACTCCCCCCCGCAGCCTTGGCCGCAGCACTCGCCGTCTCATTTGCACCACTCGCGAATGCTCGCTGTGCGCCAATTCTGCCCGCGAGAGTATTCTGCCCATAACACGCGCCTCGTTGCTGCCATAAGCTTCGCCGTGGCGGGATCGTCTGTCGTTGCGATTGTATACAAGCTCGGCAAGTCCACGTCCTGCGGAGGAGCGGAGAAGAGATGGCGCTTAAAGTCGACATTTCATGCGTATCTCATGGCTGGCCAAGGTTGGAGAGCATTGCAGATCGGATGGTGGCGCTCAGGGAGATGCACCAAAGCGAGCAGCAAGCGGGCAATAGACCGCTTCTAGCCACAATCTGTCGTCGTTGGACATTTTTCCATGAAGGCGTAGCGCGGATCGGAACGCCGCAGGCGCAGGCGCAGGCGCAGCACACCCTGGTCGCTTTGCGGCGACCATCGACACTGCCGAGCTGCATGACATCGTAAACACACCACCTTGCAGCAGAGGAACTCTATCAAGATATTTGCCCTTCGGTAATATTCTGCCTCATGACTAAACAGTACAAGCCTTCAAGTCAACCTGCTCACCCTGCAGCATATTTCATGTCTTTTAAGAACGCAGTCTAGTCCATGCCACCCCCAAGTATCATGTCAGCTTGTCTTCCAGAACTTCAGTCTATCATCCAACGCCGAGAATGTACCACCACCGTCCTCTAATTCGTCATCATTGAGCGAGGCTTTGTTTTTTGTCGCACCTCCCTTGTTCATGAGATGTACTCTGCGATCATTCCCGCACAGATACCTGCGCAAACCGCTCGGAATTCAACATCTCCACGAACTTGTCGCACTTTTCATTCTACATGTCGACTGTCTCGTTGAAGCAGAGAACACCATTGCCCTTCAGATACCCATCTACACCGTCTGGCGTGCTTTGTCGGCGCGGATTCGCGACATGGAGGTTTTCGGCCTGCACGACACTTTCAGCAGGTGAGTCGGTGATATCCGTGACGAGTACGAGACCGGCCGTCTTGATCGATTCGATGAGGGCAGGAGCAAGCGACTGGATATTGTTAGAATGTCACTTTTGACATTTCTTCAGGCACTCACCAGTAAGCGAGAGCTGCATATCAGCCCCATGAAATTGTTGTCCCTGGCAATCTGTACTGCCTCCTTGACAGAAATTCTTGTGCGGCCACTACTTTGGACCATGTGCGTGTTTCCGGAAGGTGACTGAGAGCTATCGGCGCCGAGTTCATTACAAAGAAGGACCGGGTCTATCTTGATGTCAGTGATTGCGATGTAAATGCTGTTGGAGGGCACTCACAATTGGGTTGCTTCCAATTGATGACGGTACAGATGTCCTGATTGAAAGAGCTGAAGAGCACGCTCCTCAATGTACCGTCAATCTCACCCGCCCCTTGTTCCCTAAGATGGCGCGCGTGTTCAAAAACCACTGACAGAACCTTGTCTGCAAACGTGTTCATATCTTGTGTCGGCCCAAGCTTGAGACGTTCCTCTTCTATCCTCGACGGGAAGAGAACATGCAGCTCGACGTGGATATGCGCAGGAAGCGCTGCCAGGGCGTCTCTCAAAGTGATGAATGAGGAAGCCATGACCTGGTAAATGCTGGGTATGTCATCTGGGCTGGCATTGCTCAGGTCCCTAGCAAGCTGATCCGCAGTCGCCGAAGTCTGCTGAGATCCGATGGCAGCAAATTGTGCATATGTCAGGATATTGACCGGTACCTCTAGCCCGTGGTGATTGACCTTCCACTGCGGATGCAACACCGGTATACCGTCAGCGGTCAATTGAACGAACAGCCGTACGTATTCACCGGATAAGCTTGACCCTGTGATGAGAGTATGTGGCTGCGAATCAAGTTGGCTGGTGGCCTTCCAGTATGTGGCGAAATGTGTAATCTCGAGTGGGATGCCATGGAAGGGCTTGACGACCTGGAAGTCGAAAGTAACCCTGCCAATCGCCCGAAGCCTAGGATCGAACAATTCGAGATGCCATCTTCCTGTGCTTTTTAACCGTTCTGTAAAAACTTTCGAGGAAGCTACACTGCGCGCGATAACCTTTGATCCGATCGTGGGATATACATCGAAATCGATGGAGAATGTGTCCAGGTTCTCAATCTGGAATGAGATGACTTTGAACTCGTCTTGTATAGGTAAAAGTATGTTGCGCGGTATGAGGTCGGAGCTTTTCGACGAGATCGTAAGCCGTGCAGCCGGGTATTTTGACTCGTCGTAGAAGCGAATCGCTTCTTTGCCAATCTTCTCAAAATTGATAACCACGAATGTCTTTGTGTCTAGGAAGTTGTGCCCATATCTTCGGAAAGGAATGATCGGCGGAGGTAGGATGAATTCGGGAATGCCGTCGGGATCGCCTTCGATGTCCATAGCCGTGGGCATCGAGCTAGAGACCTGTGAAGAAATCCGCGGAGAGGCCTGTTTCTGTGTCATCAGTCCAACACCACGCCCTACCGAGGCAAGTAGTGTCATGCACTCAAGATGGCCTTCCCATGTCGCGTAGTACATGGCGGACAAGCCCTTCTCGTCCACAATGTCCACGTCCACTCCACATTGCAGCAAGGTCTGAAGACATTCCACATGCCCTTCACTTGCAGCGTGGAACAGCGGTGTCCATTGGTAGAGTTTGTCTGGTTGGTTGAGATCCGCGCCATACTTTTGCAGCATCAAAAGCGCCTGAGGAGTCTTCCCTGACCTTGCAACTAGGTGCTGTGGAAACAGTCCCTCTGCATCTGACAGCATCTCGGCAGATCTTTGCAGGAGAAGCTCCAGTATCTCCAGCGATGCATATTGACATGCGAGATTGAGGGGCACGTGCTCTCCAGGTCCCAGGCGAGTGAGATCAGCACCTTTTGAGAGAAGAATCTCCACGCAAGCAAGTTGTGAATGAACGATCCCGTGTATCAGCGGTGTAAAGCTGTCCTGATCGCGAAAGTTTACCGTGTCCGGAGCGGTGTTGATGAGTTCCTGAACCAACTCTACGTGACCATGCATACACGCATAGTGCAATGGTATCCGGCCGTACACATCCGTCGCATGGACATCCACGTTGCTGGAAAGTCCAAGTTTGAGCACTTCAATCCGCCCACTGATAGAAGCCTTGTGGAGGCAATTTCGCTCGTTGATCTCATCCTCTTGTGCGAGATTGACGAGATTTGAGTCGAGTAGGGTTCTCAGCGCAGACTCTGGCGCTTCCGCGACGGTACTCAGGAACGCCCTGGATATGTGTTCGCGCGCATCGGGAAGTGTGGATAGGCGGGCGAGGCATTCCTGGATTTTGGCTTGATTTGCAGTGTTGATGGCCTGTACGAATTGATTGTCAAGCTCGAGCTTCGCTTCGAACGCCGGTTCAGACACGCGGGGTTCAGCTGCAGGGTGAGGCGCTTGTACTCCTTCGCCTTCAGCCCATCCTGAAAAGTCGAGTAGCGCTTGAGTCGCTTGATCGGAGAGAGTGCTGATGACCTCCCGGTTGAAGCACGGTTGGACTTCGACGGCGCGCGCAAGGTAAAGCTGCTTCTCCTTTGACTGTGGTTAAAGTTAACTCATGTCTGCAGACGCGCGATATTCGGTGACAGACCTTGGATGTTTTGTCCCACTAGGGAGAGTTAGCAAGACGGCGGCGACGAGACTCAGGGGGTGCGGCAAACCTTTTTGAGAATCTTGGAGAAGGCTGTTTCGTTCACTTCCACAAATTGCTAAGTCAGGTTAGTGTGGGTATCGCCCAAGTGCATGCGGGCCAATCACCTCGAGCTTGTTGAGATCCATGCTAAACTGTTTTAGTCCCTCTTCTAGGGCAACATATCGCGAAGAAGTCTTGGAGACGGATTGTGGGTGTTGTTGCATCACCCTCTTCTTGTCAAGAAGAGTGGTCAAGCGCAGGCGCAACTGCGGCCATAGTGAGCAAGTCTCAGCGCATCATGTGTGGTACACACCTCTGCCTCTTTTTGCAAGTAGAATGTGTTGACCTTCTCCAGTTCACGCTCCTGTGTATGATGTCAGGGACTACTCTACTCATTATGAGCGAAACCACGTACCACCCTGAAGAAGAAGGTGGCTTTGTTTGCCTGTAATGAGGTCTGCGGATCGAGTGATTCATGATGGCTCCCTTCGCTCTGCGGTGGAATGACCGGAGTGGCGCTGAGCTTCTTGATAAGCTGCACAAAATCCTATCAGTTTTCTACCTTCTAATTCATCAGAGAGTAGAAGCACCTTCTTGAGCGCTTTGTAGTCGACGAAGCTTGCGGCGTATTCTGGGATTTCCAGTTGCCTCTTTTGAATGTGCTTTCCAAACTTCCTGGAAAAGCGCGCAGAGTCAGTGGTGTCTTCCTTGGACGCAAGACTCGTCGACGAGGTTTTCTTTTTTAAAACCACCAGGGGGCGGGGTTGAAGGCTCTCCATATGAGGGGGAGACATACATTGTGCTAATGGCAAGAAGAAAGCCGGGAGCGTTGTTTTCGAAGCCTTACGGCGATGCGCATATGATGCACAAGCGACAGATTCTAGCCCGAGCTGCTGTGCAGATCCGACCATACAGGTTCAGCAATGACAAGCGTGTGGTCGTCGGGAGACGCCTATTCGGCAGTGGGGACAAGAAAAACCGGACAAAAAGAGGTGAGGGTCGATGGTGACAGCCCTGGCTGTGGCCGTGCGTGAGTGTTAGGCAAATTGAGAAGTGAATTCACTCAGGTTGCGGCTGCTGATACCCTGCAGAGGAGGGATCAGTCCAGAGACTCGCTTGGATCTAGTTGGACCAGGTGTTAGCAGGTATTGGGAAGACGCCAAATGAGGGGCCAGGCTTCAACGCGGTACCGGCGACTCATTCTGGTGAGGGCCACGAGGGTGAGCATACGCTGGCAGAAGAGCAAAGTGCCCATGTCGTTCACACGACAGGTAGGGCACTGGCGAATCAGAGGGCGTATCGCCGCCACGAGGTTCACCAGCTGCTCGCGCACTGATACCGTTAGGTCGAGGGCATGCAACAGGGGCCCGCGTCGTATGCGGATATTCTGCCGAACTCTAGTGTCGTCACGGCTGCTAGGGTGCTGGGAATGGCAGAAAGGCGCCCAATTGAAGATTTCGACGTTATGGTGGCAGAGCTGCCGGGTTACGTAAGGGCTAACCGTCGTCGCTACTAGCTTAGACGGGTAGCTCAACCGCACTCCAGACTGAAGCGGTTGTACGACGCATGATCGCGACAGCCGATGCAGACGCGGCCCATCTTCACAACCGTCTGGACATTTGGTGCTAGCCGTCGGCTTGTGGGCCTCGATCCACGGGAAGGCATGGCTGTCCATGGTAAAGCCAGGCAGAGCGGCCGAACATCGTCATGCTGCATCAAGTCGCCTACCTACATGTTCTGTCCCCCCGTCTCGAGGGGCATGATGCACATGATGGTGTAGGTGCAGAGTGGGACGGCCCGGCTGTGCGTTGAAACGTGCATGGACATTAGCCGCAAAGCAGGGTTCGGGAAAATCATTGTGGCAGACACGATATTTATTCTTCGCTATCGAGACGAGCTTGTCTATACGCCGACAAAGCTCCTGTCCCTTTTTATCTCTAGCCCAAGCCAAGCTACCTCCCGGCCAGCTATGTGTCTGTCCATGCATCAAATGAAGAAGTGAAAGGTCTATAGGGTATTAGACCAGAACGAACACCCATTCTTCTTCTGCTCGAAACTTTGACGGTGCAACGAATTGCATGTTTCTCATTCACCGCAGCGTCGCCACTACCTCTTCAATCATCAACAGTAGCCAGCTCTCACAAGCCATACATATCCCATCCATCAAGGCCATTCGAGCCCCTAGTACTTGCAGACTCGTTGGGACCGCTTAGAGCGTCGTAGGGCGTGCGCGTAGCCACATTTGCGTCCAGCTCAACGTCAAGTCACAATTCGTCGTCGTCCATCTCCGAGGGCTTCAGTAGACCACCGACCTTCATGGCACGTTCGCGCTCCTGCTCCTTGGCCGTCTTGGCTGCTTGCTCGCGCTCTTCGGCGTAGAGCTCAGCATTGTCACCAGAGAATTCCTTGAGGGAAATCAAGAAGTCTCGTAGGATGATCTTGAACCGGTTGAGATCAGAGTTGGTGGCAAATAGTCCGTCAATGAACGAAGCAATTTGAGCGCTAGAAAATGTCAGTACATGTTTCAATAAAGGGTAGGAACAACATACGTCTGTAGGTTGGGGAAGGCAGTCGCGAGCAGATTGCCAACAAAGTTTCGCAAGAACTCCCGGTTCGGCGTGCCTTCTGCCGCCATATCTGGTGATGTATAAATGGGACCCTGTAGCTTATCTGAGTCAACTAGCCAGAACAGCTTAGCCAACAACATTGACTGCGACTTGAAGCCAGCCTTGTGGTCGCTGTCAGTGACAACAAAGAAGACATCCTGGAGGATAGTCGTGAAGAATGTCTGGAAGAAGGCATTGCATGTCTGCTGGTCGGTTTCGGCCATGTTGGAGACTAGCTCGAAGCACATGGAGAGACCTGCGCTCTCTACTTCGCGGTTGTCGTGCTTGCTTGCCCACATGCAAGAGTCGATGACGAACTTGAAGGACCGTGCATCCAGGCGTAGCAGAGCAGGGAAACAGCGGAGGTTGATGGTTCGGAGGAGCTTGAAGAATTCGACGCGGTGCTCGGGGTACTCTGAAAAGTCCTTGTTGATCATGTCCAGTGTGCACTCGAAAACGCTGTCCATGATGTTGATGATTTGGTCCTCCATCATACTCTGCGAATCAGTTAGCATATGGCCTAGCGGTGACTGAGCGAGTCCAACCATGTGCTTGCTCAGATTGGGTCGCCAACGTACATGTAGCTTGTTGATGATGGTCGTCATCACATTCAATACTTCTGCCTCACGAGCATCCGGAACATTGTTCTTGTAGTCGATCAGGACTGCTTCCAAGAGCTTTGGTACGATGTTGTTGTGGATCATCTCCAGGTCGTCGGCTTTCTCCACGTAGGTGTTGATGAGCTTTAAGATTTCTTTCTTGATTGTGCGAAGCCCGCGCACCTTCGGCATCTTGGTCGCAATGTTGCCCTCTCGTTGGACTGCTTCATCGATGAGTTGGGAGCTTGCGCGATACATTGTCAGCATATCGAAGTATATCCGTCCAATCTGGGGGTAAAAGTAGGATCCGATCGAACCGCATGCTGCGACGTTAGTCTTCATGATGTTGCCGACAATCTTGATGATGTCCGAATCCTGGAGACATGCGGGGTTCTGGTTGGCTTGCGCGATGATGTTGTCCCAGGCGGAGTTGGGCAAGGCCATCAAATCGGCGATCAGGCGTTCCTGCATGCCCTTCTGTCCTTGTGCGCTGATCATGTAACCGCAGGCCTCGTAGAATGTGTGGACCTGCTGGGGAGAGAGGTCCGCGGTAATCTTTCTCAAATTACGAACAATCTCGTCGATGAATGGCTCGGTCTCTCCAGGCTGAAGGGCAACAAAATGTCTTCGGCACTTGTTCGCAATCTTGATAAAGGTATCGCAAGCCATGTCCTGTACACCCTCGTGCGTCTCGTGCATGAACTCGAACAGCTTGTTGACGACAGTCTTGAGGAACTTCCAGTGGGCCTTGAGGAAACGCGGGTATTGTCCGACAATGTACATAATGTTACTGGCAACAACGGCCTTGTTGTCCTTTCCGCGCTTCATCTCAGTCAAGCCCAAAAGATCCTTGATCACCGTGACCAAAAATCGCTTCTCTGTCTCCTCGTTCATGGCGCCGGAGATGGAACCGATAGCCCAGCAGAGAGTGTTGCAGTTAGCCCATGACCACTCGGAGCCGTCGACTTGGCGGGCCAATTTCTCCGACATGATTTGCTCGGTGTCGTTAACATCCAAGTGGGTAAGGAAGACGAGGCACTCTCGGGTAGACTTGTACAGCTGGATCGTGTCGCTCTCCTTGACGAACTCACGGACAATCTCGCCCTCGTCGTTCTCGACAATGAGGACCTCCTCAGGCCTAACCATCTTCTCAATCATGACTGTTCGGAGATTAGACAGGATCTCGGTGTACTTGTTCTTCCTCAGAGGGTAATTGGCCAGCTCGCTGCGGCCCCCGTTGCCGGGAATGCCCATGTTCAGCAGCGGATTCATGTCAGTAATCGGCAGCGCCTGCATCTCATCATAAAGCTCCGAGACGAGCTTAGTCCAGTACTCCAGGCAAATCTTGAAAACCTCGCGATCGTCAATCTGACTAATGCGGATGAGGTAAAAGTGGCCATGGGTGAGGAAGTCCCTGTTCATTAGGTTCTCAATGACGTTGAGATGCATGGTGAAGAAATTGGTAAGGAACAGGGCGAGGTTCAGTACGAACTCCTGGTCCCGGCCGTTGCTGGAGGAATATGTGCTCTTGAGGTCCAATGAGAGAGGGATGATCTTTGAGATGGCTGTCAGTGTCTCAGTGAACATGGAAACGAGCTTGTCGTCGTATGCGGGCTCCGTGTGCAGACCGGCGATTTCCGTCAGGCACTTGAGAGTGATGTTGCGGAAATCTGGGACTTCGAGGAAGCGGCTCCGCAGGGTCTCGATCAGGCTCTGTCCGCTAGGTGGCGTCTCGAAGATGTAGCCCAGTGGAATCCAGTTGAGGAAGCGTAGCAGGGTCTCCAGAGTGGCCTTGATGAGCGAAGCCTCGGTAGCTGTGCGTAGTACCTCTGAGCAGAGCTGGTAGATGGCGGTAAACTCGTCGCACATGCTCTGCTTGAGCTCTCTTCGCTTGGCCGAGGTCATCTGCTCCTCGGAGTAGTCGAAGACCTCCTCGGAGAGCAGGCGCAGAATGACCATGTTGTTCTCGCATATTCCCAAGCTGCTGTGGCACGACGATATGATCTCGTTGATGAAGGTGGGCCAGTTGTGGGGCCATTCCTGCTTCAGGACAGAGACGAGGACGAGGTTGAGCTTGTTCAGGAGGGTGCGCTCGGTGCGGCGGGTGTTGTCGTCGTTGGAGAGCTGGATGATGAAGTTGACGATGAAGTTTCGGATTCCTGGCCGGGTTAGCTGCAATCGGGCACGGAGCTTCCGCATGCCTACCCTGACATTGGTCTCTGGGGAGCACCTTCCATCTCGTCATGATGACATTGTCGAGGACTTGGAGACCCAAATCTGCCGCCGATTAGCGCGCTGCGTCAACCAGGCCTGTGTCGGTCGCCTCTACTCACACTTGGTCTGCGGGTACTGCGCATCTGACAGGATCTTGTCGACAAGGAGCCATGCATCAGGGTTTTCCTTGAACTATGCGGCTGTTAGCTGTGCGGGCTCACGCAGAAGCAGCCCACGGGGAGGATGCCTACCTGGTTCAGCGTAGCTTGGGCTTGTTTTTGCTGCGAAACGACCGTGTCAGCCATGCTCCCGTCTTTTCTCTCCCCCTCGCATCATGCCAAGGATACATACTGTGTCGCCGCGGCCCTCGTAGAAGGCGCGCACCGTGGCGTCGAGATCTTCAATGGACAGAGACATGGCGGGCTGCAGCGCGGCGGGAAAAGCTCCCAATCAGCCTTCAGCTATCGTCTATGTTCCCAGGAAGCTTCACCACCAGCTTCGGCTTCGGTTTTGCTGTCTATGTGCGCGTCGGACGTGGCAAGCGGGCGATCGCGCAAAGGTTCGTTGCCTTGCAGAAGTTGTGTACGGACCAAGGTGGGGCAGCTGTGCAGTCGAGAGATTGTGCGGGCACGCAGACGGCACTGCTGAAGTCTTTCCTTGTAGCCGGCGGTTGCTGGACCCTGGGCAAGAGTGTCTGTCTCGCTGCTCGCAGTGGTAAAAGTTTCGGGCGCTGACGTCGCAGAAGAGGCACGGGTTTCGCGGTGAAGTCGCGTTTGTCAACCTGGAACTACCCGTGCCGAGAGACAAGCACTAGCGCTAACCGCTCCACTCTCCAGGCCTGCCATCTGCTCCCACACCCTGCCATTGCCCATCCCGCCATGGCCTCGTTGCTACGCTTCATTCTATTATTAATCCACCTTGCAACATCCACTCCATAGCCGGCGGCCACGGATCAAGACATGGGCTAGACAGAACAGAGAAATCATGGGCGTTGCTGCCCAAGACGCCTTGGACGACGGCTTGCCGTCAAGAACAGCACAACTTCTAACCTCTAGCCCACGGCTCAAAATGAGCTACATTCGGGCGAGCGACAAAACGTGGCTACGAGAATCAGCCCTCGAGGTTTCGTGGAATGCCAGTAGAGACTTCCAAATGCGTTGACGACCCGTGTGGCCCTGGGACTCTTCTTTCACTATGGCGGGAGTGACCAGGGTATAAACTTCTTTTTGGCAACGCAAAACAGCACTGGGTCTTGCCGACGACGATTGTGAGCTTGAGATATATTGGCATGTGTAGAATTCCACTTTCTTCTAGATGCTTGTCAAAAGATGTGTATAAGCAATGCAAGAACATGTACACCTGTCTGTACGACTCCTCGCTTTTTAACAAAAAAAAAAGCCGGAAGAGAAGAACCCCTCCCCCCTTGAAACATAACGCCTCATCTATGCACATCGTTACACCCAATACTCCAACATGTGACTATGGTACGCGCCTCACTGCTCGTGGCTCGTGTCACAACATGAGCTCTACACGGCTCTTGATAACGTTTCTCCTACGCTTTCCTATTACAACCATCTACTCCTCCTCCTCGTCAACAACACGGCCCCACTCATGGCTTTCCATGCCGTCGCTACCCCACATGATACCCTTGAGCGAAGTCTTGAAGAAGTTGGCATAAGCACCCGAGTCACCCTTTGTCATGGGTACGTCGATGTCCTTGCCACGAAAGTGAATGCCGCTAACGGGGGCGACGAACCACGCGGTACCAGCAGCGAAGGCCTCAACGAGGCGGCCCTCCTTGGCAGCCTCTTCAATCTCAAAGACGGTGAACTTGCGCTCCACGATCTCCAAAGACTCGAGGTCCTCAGGCGCAGAAGACGAAGAAGTGAGTTTGGCGCGGGCGAGTTCCAGAATAGAGCGACGAGTGACACCATCGAGGACGATACGCTCGTTCAAATCAGCAGTGACGAGCTGAAGTTTACCCTCCTTGGTCTTCCACACAACGAAGAAGTTGCTGGCACCGGCTTCCGTGATGGTGCAGTCCTCGCCAAAGAGCCAGAGAATCTGGTGGTAGCCCTTCTTCCTCGCCTCGCCTTGGGCGACGAGAGAAGGTCCGTAGTTGGCACCGACCTTGGCGTATCCGAAACCGCCGGGCCATGCGCGGCACATGTCGTCTTGAGAAGCGAGCAGCTTGATTCCACCGCTCATGTCGCCCATTGGGGCAAAGCAGCAGAGAATGACAAAGAGAAGGGCTTCTTTTGGTCGCTCAACTCCTAGAGCGGGGTCGGACGCAATCATCGTGGGGCGAATGTAGAGGAATTGTCCTGGGCGGTCCTTTGGAAGCCACTTCTTGCCATCAGTAGCACACAGCTTGACAATGAGCTTGAGAAGCTCCTCTGGGTCGAATGCAGGCAGGGCGATACGGTTCGTGGACATAAGCATGCGGCGGCAGTTGAGGTCGGGCCTGAAAAGCCGTAGCTTGCCGTCATGACCGCGGTAGAGCTTCATTCCTTCGAAGCATTCGGTGGCGTAGTGGAGGCATGATGCGGTAGGTGCGAGGGACAGCGGGCCGTAGGGTTGCAATGTAGGCGCTTCCCAGCCGGACTCGACGGTCCACTTGGCTTGTACCATGTGGTCGGTGCACACCTTTTGGCTTGCCATTTCCGCTGAACCTACAGCAGGAACAGAGCGAGGGGCGTCGGTGTATGTGCAAGTAATCTTGGAGGCATCGAGCTCAGCGAGCGGCGCGTCAACGACTTCCTGGGTCTTGCCTGCCAGCTCATTTGGTGGTGTGGCAGTAATAGAGTTTGTGAGAGATGATGAGTTGATTTGTTCTGGGGCGTTCCTCAGCAGCGCTGACTTGATGCCAGCTTGTGTGAGATCGGTGACGTTCTCATTTTGGTTCGGGGGCGTGACGGCGATGGGTGCCATGATTGCTGCTTTGTCCTAGATACGCAATTGATAAAGCGAGTCGAAGGTAACAATGGCTGCGAAAGAACAACGATACACCAATTGATGTGAAGGGATGGTATGCGAGGAGTCAGTCTGTTGTGAAGCGAGAGGAGAGGTACCTGAGCCAGCTTCTTATACAAAGGCCCTGAAAAATTCGATCAAGAGTCACACCTTCCTATCACACGGGCGGAAACAAACCCACCTACCCTTTCGATCTATGGATGTCATGTCCGCCCAGCCCTGGGACGGACTACTGCGGCACTCTAGTGTCCTTTTTCTTACAGAGGCGATGATGAAGGGTTCCACTTTTGACCGAGTGAGGGTCCCCCAGAGCCCCATCATGCCGACAATTGCTTGCCATTGTCCGCTTGCCGGACCATCAAACTTTGCCTCTCTCCCTCTCCCTCTCTCTTCACCACCGTTACACAAACATGTCGCCATCGGAAAATGCATGACGGAACACGCGTCTTCCAGAAGCCGTTGAAGCCGGGGGTGGTGTCTGGTAGCGTACCTGGAGATTTTAGGGCGCATGGGTTCAAGGCGCGTAAGCGGTAGGGCGTGTGCCGAGCCTGTGGTATCCAGCCCCTCATCCCGCCTTACCTACCGCTAGTATCCGGGCAAACTTCCGAATGACGAAGACTCATCCGCAGCCTCAGCAAGGCACTATCGAGTCTGCTGGGAAGGTTAGAGTAGGGCGTGTCGCAGCGTTTATTTTACGCCATGAGACGTGCGACATCGGAGGCGTGAATACCTGCATCTGCTTGCCATGTATTTTGACGGTGATCATGGCGGAAAATGTTGGTTCGGCAAACAGCGGTTCAAGTGATGGGAAACTTCACCGCAGGGAAAAAACTGTTCAAGTGACCATCATAAAATAACAGGGTATCAATTTTCAAGAACGGGAACACCGATTAGCATCCACGAAGGGGCGCTATGCATCTAGACTCCTCTGTGCCACATACATCATTTGTGATAAGGAGCATTCCGTATATAGCCTCCCGTCCATCTATATCCGGCTACCAGATCCTTCAGATAAGACTACCAGCGAATCCTCAGGATGCAGGAGATGATGGAGCCTGGTTCATCTGACCTGCAGACAATATTTGGCCCGCCCTCAAACTATCAATGCCTCTTAGTATCCCGTCTGCAACCTCCCCTACGCGTCCTTCAAGAGCATTGAAGTCAAGCTTGCTAATCGCAGCGTTGATCTGCTCCGTAACTACTTCGTCTTGCACCACCTCGGCGGTGACCTGCCCTTCGGTCGTCCAGTATTCTTCTCTTACACCCCTCAGAGCGGAGTCGCGATTTACCGAGTTTGTAAGCAAGGCCAGGGCGCGCATCTTGTTGAAGGTGTCTTCCGCGGTCCGCGTAGTCGTCTCGATGCGCTCGGCGATGGAAACGGGCTTCGCTAGCCAGCGATTCGTACTTGTCGCCCAAAGAACGAAAGCCAGCCCCATGTCTACTAGAGCGAATGCGATGTATCGTAGGAAGCGGACGCGCCAGTGTGCCGAATCGAGATCCTGTACAAACTTGGCCCGTTTGTTGAGCGAGATGTCGTACGTGCTCATGTACCACACCTCCACCACCATCAATAATAGCCCTGCAATTGTAGCGTGCGTGCGAAAGCGCGAGCCTTCAGCTCCGACCAGGGACGACGTGGCGAGGCCGAGGACGGCTAGTTGGAAGATGTGTGGCGTAATTATTTTCGGAAGAGGGTATAGGAAGTAGTTTTGCTGGTCGCTCCCGTCGGCCGTGGTACACCAGACGCAGTTCAAAAGCGTGTCTGGGCCGTATGCGAGGTAGAGCAGCTTGTTGCGCACACTCCAGCTGAACTTTGTCCGTAGAGCCTCGTCCTCGTCTGTCAATGGCCTCATATGCCGCAGTCGCGCGAAAAGCACGCTGGTCTCGGTCCGAATATGGCTCTGTGTCTTGAGGAATATGTTCTCAGGCGCATAGCGTGAGAAGGACAGGGCGAGACACACGACCGCACTGAAGAACAGCAAGTTGAGCGCATATTGAACCCGCTGTGGCGTCGCTCGTACGGGGACGCTCCGTGAAGACGCGCGCGCAACGTTTATCCAATCGAGCATGCGGGGTAGGAGGAAGGGCCCGAAGATGATGAGCAGTGTGTGGACATTCTGCGGGAGAAATGTGAGGCGCGGGATTACGACGTAGGATATCGCGAGTAGAATAATCGAGCGAATGTTGAACATTTTAGGCGCGGTTCGACCATGGGAAGCTTTTGGACGAGGTGTGGTGCGACGACGAGGACATGTGTCGCCTCGGGACAAAGTTGTGGGTGACGTGTGAACGTTGGCGGGACCGAAGCACGACAGCACGTGTTAGCCAACGCGCTAGTATCAATTGCAAGGCATCCGCATCCAAGCAAGCACCGAGCGACTCTTTGTAGCCGGACCCTTAGTTCTGGCTACATCGCTTCATTGTGACGATTTTTCTTGTTGCCGTTGCCTTGCGCCAGGGGAGCACACGCGTTGTATGAATGAGAACAGACATGTGAGAACTCTACTACTGCTGGCATGTATCAAGCTAAGCGTACCAGAAATGACCAACTTCAATCCGCCAGCACAAAACATTCATTAACGGCTCAAGTAGCAACTATTTACTATTCATTCCCATGAACCCAAGCTTCTGCCCTACTCGCCAGGGAGCTTTCTTCACATGTGCTCGTCTTCCACGAACCTACCCTGAACAGGCCGTCTGCCTTCGGGACTAGATTGTGGGTAGTATATCGGGACTTGTTGTTGTATGGCATCTCTCGGAGACTGACGTGGCGTAGTCGGGGTAGGATAGGAGTACTGGCCTTCATGGCCTGTTGCAAATTGGGGGTAGTCAGTTTGTGTACCCCAAGTAGTTGATGGCGAGTTGTGAACAACGTTGGGATCAGAATGGAACTGTCCCCCTTGTGAGGAGATCTGATTGATTGGGGCCTCCACGGGTGATGTGTATGGCGGCGCCTGTCCGTACGAAGGAGGGCCTTGAGCAGAGAGAGGAGAATTGTAGTCATGGCTGGCGGAGTGAGAATGTTGCTGGGCGTACCCAGGATACTGTGCCATGGCGATAGAATTGGCTTGATTGTGGATGGACACATACTTGTTAGCATTCGAAGCGGACATCTCGTGTGGAACTGTAGATGCCAACTCAGCAGGCGGAAGGGGCAAAGAGGGTGGGTGGGCATTGCCAAAATCGCCTCCATCTTCTGTTCTTTTCTCTTTCAAAGCCTTTTTGCGTCGGTGTAAGCAGAAGAGTATAAGGCAGAGGATAACGATCAGTCCCACGACACCCCCGACAACACCTCCAGCAATAGCGCCAACGTTTGTCTTTTCGGAGTCTCCAGATGACAGTGACTCTGTAGCAGAGGGAAGTGGACGAGTGGCTGATCTTGGAGGAAATGTGGGCTTCAGAGTGTAATATGTTGCCAAATCAGGATGGCCCCATTGCTCAGGTGATGTCTTAGTCGCGCCCCCAGTCGGCCTATGGTTGTTAGCATCAGCAACCCTTCATGCTTTGGGGGGAAAGGACCTACGCTCCTCCTATGGCGGCAATAATCGGTGAAGGTACAACGTAGTCGTCCAGTTTTGGCTGAAATTTGTCCCAAAGCTTAGCATCCCCACCATTGTATCCAAGGACCATGTTATGCTGCCCTTGTCCCTCTGGAACGTCGCATTTGTCATAAATGGGGAACCAGCCACCGATAACCAGCATTTGTGCCCGATTTATGACGTTGGCGCTACAGCCCCCATGGCCAAACTCGGAAGGAGTCGAATCGCTACCGTCGAGCGGAAAGACCTTAATCCAGGTGAACGAAGGGATAGAGAGGATATACACTTCATCATATGCCGGATTTTCGCCGAAGCCGAATCCGCCGTAGAGGTATCTGTTACATGTGAGCCTATAGATCTCATTTCCCCTCGTTTTAATGATAAAATTTGCAGCCTTATAGCACCTGCAGCCCAGGAACCAGCCTCAGTACTACTGGATCCGTCTCCTAGAATCCTGATGTCCAACCGGATGAGATCCGAATCCCCGCAGAGAGGCAGGGACTTGACCTTTTGACAACCGCAGGGCCTTTTCCAAGTTGCCTGGTTCGGCAGCGGGCATTGTTCGATGCGGTGCAGGAACACTGATCACAACGGCGTGGCTCGGTAGTGCTAGACTTGCCACAAAAAGAAAGCAGTCTTACATGTTGAAAGACGACTGGTCATCTGGCCAGGTAACATCCGCACAGAATTGTCTCCGTGAGGACGGTATTTCGCCCGATGCTGTTTGGGTGTACCATTTCGACGAAGCCATGTCATATATGCGAATGATCTGGAAGAGATTAGCTGCATGGCAATGAGACATTTCAGCAAGTATACACTCATGTTTGCCTAAAAAAATGTCAGTTGATTGGTCACATGGAGGCCGGACGTAAAACTCACAGCATCAAAGCTCCCATTACGATAAGGATCCTCGATACCACCAAAATAGATAAGTACGCCACGATCCGAAACAGGCAGATATAGTAGCTGTCCCTCAGCTCTTCCGATATCATCTGGGCCGGTCGTATTTGTCAAGTCGCCAGTGGACATGTCAAATTGAATGAGTCCATTGGTCGCCATCGGTGGACCTTCCCAGTCTATCGTCGTTTGGTTGCTTACCCATCCACCGAAATAAAATCCCAGTCCACGCTCTTCGACTTGTGTTCCGGCGCCGAAGGAGACTCTTTGTATATCCTTTTCGCCACTTGTGTCTGTACTGTTCCACTGGTTGAGAAGTACGTCGTAGGTCCACATACTAAAATCGGTGGGGCTGACACCTTGGGGATACTCCCCTCCGAATGAGTAGAAGCACTTGTTCGTATCGTCGGCCCAAGCGTAGCCACCTGATACACTGGGTATGTTACCAGGCTTCGACAAATTTGCGGATTGAGCTGGCATGCCAGCATCGGCGGTCGATGTGTTCAGATCGCTGGATAGAAGCCAGGTGTCTACGGGAAGAAGTCAGCCATCTAGGGGCAGTTGCAGGATACGCTGTTTCAGGTCTTGCGTACTCGTATGATTTGACGAGAAAGGGACCGATCCGACCATGCCGCCATCAAGGTAGAGTCTTGAATCGATCTGCGCTGTCGCATGACCCCACCGACGACAGAATTGCTTGATCGGATCATTCTGCTGCGATAGTGCCAGAGTAAGAATACTGAGGAAAACAAGAGCGCCCCGTTGTAAGTAGGTCATGATGGGTACGCATGACACTAATGACTGACACTCATGAAACCCCCACAGATGCGGGGGAGCTCTATACGCGAAGTAGGCAGAAGAGTGGGGAGTAACAGGAAGGAATAGGCCGCGAACGTAGAAGCGGATTTGTACAAGGCCAGGAAGGAATTTCAGAGCAGGCAACGAACGTGTAGGTAACAGAAATGAGAACTCTAATTGTAGCGTGCTTCGTCAAGGTGATTGACGCACCTCAATTCACCGATCTGACTGCGCCGTAATCATGCTGAACGACCGTCTTCTCAGCCATGAAGTGGGCTGTGAGACGCACTCACCAATTAACTCACAGTATGGGAAATACGAGTGATCTTCAGGCCCGAGAGAGGCGTCAGGCCAGGCAGAATCCAGAACTAGTCGAGAGAATGCTACGACATGGAATCTACCAATCAACGATAGCCTGCTGGTTCGATAACGGAGTATGCAGCAGCTGTGACGACCGAAGCGAAGATAATATTATTGCTTCATCCGGTGCGAGGACACGACAGATGGGTTTCGCTGGTGGCTTTTGTTCAGCCGCTCTCGTGCCCTCAAGCCCGTATTTGCGGGTGTTGCTTCAGCAGTGACACATGGCGGGAAATGTGGGGATGTTCCAGCTGCTCATTCAATAATGTTCGTCGCCATTGACTCCAACAGTCTAGTCTCGCGCAACCAGAGGCTGCATGGGCGTCCCGGTGACGGCGGACAATTGGTGCCCTTTTTCTCCGTTCCCTGCAGCATAATGCATACGGCTCTCCTGGGTATTGGGGGCCAACCTGGAAACCGGTTGCGGGGGCGCCACATATCGCGAGAGCACCACAAGCAGCAGATGTGCCGGGTACCGTCCTCGTCGCAAGGTGCGCATGTTTCAGGACCAGCGACACGTAAACATCACAGTAGGGAGGCCCACCATATCAGATCAGGACAGGCCAGTTGAGCTAAGCACGGAGGTATGTAGGCCTAAAGCGAACCCGCAGCTCCAATATCGACCGAAGTCGACGTGAGCGAGCTGCAGGATTAGAACGGCTGTGCATCTTTCTGGGTCTGCTCTGGAAAAGGCTATTCCACTATGTGAAGGAAGCACCTTAGGGTTATTGGAGACCGTTGACAATATGTGAAGAAAGAAGGAGAGGGTCGCGGAGAAATTTCTATCACACGAAGGA
Source organism: Stemphylium lycopersici (assembly GCA_003268315.1). Taxonomy (NCBI): domain Eukaryota; kingdom Fungi; phylum Ascomycota; class Dothideomycetes; order Pleosporales; family Pleosporaceae; genus Stemphylium; species Stemphylium lycopersici. The sequence continues at coordinate 269,318 of QGDG01000004.1, forward strand.
GTGGCTTGGCACGCTAGTCCTCTAACCGATGGCTCACTAGTGGACTTCCCGGGCGAGGCCGGGGGCGCGGGCTCCAGCGCTGGCGCTAGCTTTACGGTGCTCGAAGAACACCACCATGTCGTCGCCATCTCAGCCACTCAACAAAGCTCCCTGGTGTTTCTTGAAGCAAACGAGGTCGAGAAGTTCATTGCGACACTTTCCCGCTCTTCTTTGCTTACCATGGTTCCATATTTCAAAACCCGTCTGATGCCGGGTGTGTCAACCACAGTTGTGGATGCCGGTCTACCACGATTTCTATATATGCGCACATTAATAGACCACATAAATATCAGATGGTGTGACGCGAAAAACCATATCCCATTCTGAGATCGAAGGGCATACCAATATCCCAGTCATCACCAGCCCAAGAAACGACACGCACAACGACGCTGAGCAACTACACTGCTTCGATCCTCCGCGAACTAGAGCCTCAACATCTCACAAGACGCTTATATTATGACACCTGGCCACCCTCCAAACAATTTCCTTCTCCCAGACAGAGTAGATGAGCCTGAAAATCATCAGGGTGGGGATGATGAAACTGATTCCGATTTCTCAGACGACGATATCATCACTGATCCCACGATGCCCCGTATCAACCCAGTCACTTCGCTTCCGGGACCCTACGTCATACCATGGCAGCATTTCAAAGAATCTCCGTGGTCGAAGGGTTTGATTGAGGATGGAAAGTTTAATATTGCGGACACCGTTCTACTGGCTTTCGTCGTAGATCTCGCAATGAAATTTTTTATTGTCGCCAATATATCCCAACCCGACGTCAATTTGTGTGACAGCGGACTCGTATGGGATATTCTCGAGAGAGTATTCGAAACGCTACTCACACAACTTACGACTCACGGTTTCTCCAAAGATAACAACATAGCAAGTGTCGAGCGATTCTGGCTCTACACAGCCGACGATCTTTCAAAGATTGGCGAGCGTTTCGAGATTGAGTTCCTGCAGGACGTCCAGAGCCCAGAAACCAAAATCCTCTTCGCTGAAGAGATCCTTTACAAGCACTATTTCACGGACCACATTGACAACCAGAACGCGTGTATAGCCTTCCGCTGGATTTATGGAGTGTGGCCTAGATCAGTCCTGCAAACGCAGGCTGAAGGCCCGGAAACCCCCACCCACAAACCGATTTCTATTCGACAGTGGGTCTTTGAGTACAACTGAGGGCTTCCGGTCGTTTTGATCCCACCGAAACTGGATCTCTTAATGTGCACGGAGGATGCACTGGTTTGCTACGCGAATTTGTGAAAAGTTTCCTATTATATCGCTTTTCCGTCTTTTTATAAGGCCATGCGACACACGCTTACTTTGGGAGGGAAAAAAATAGAGACCTTCGGGTTGTACCAACAGTTGTGTTGATATTTACATGAAGCCAGAAGCACAAAAAGCACTTTGCAAGTTTTACCACATATCGATTGTCTCTTTAGTACCAAGCACCGCGATATGGCATACGCTCCTTTCACTTAGTTAGTATCCAAGCAAAAATCAAGCCACCTTTCTCGCACTCGTTTTGTTTACTCAGCGAGGCAGCTCCGGCCTTCTCCCCTCGCATACACCACATGAGCTAAGTCACTAACAGCGATACTGACACACCATATCTTTTTACCTTCCATATAATACACTTTCGTGACTTTAGAGACGTTTACGCAAAAAAGCTTGCATCAAACAACGCGTTGACTAACCGTTTGTGCTGAAGATGAACTTCTTCTTTTCCGCTCGAGTTAGAGTATAGGAGAGAATCGGCCACGTTTTGGGTACGGGGTGTGTAGCGAGTTGTGGTGAAACGAAAAGAGCCGGCAGCAGCCCTAAGGTCTTCCTGACTTCACCAATGAAGTTCATGTTGATTAGAATCAAGCAAGTATTGAAACCAGACGATCCATATATCGTTCAGAGTTCGAAGATGATATATAATCAAGTAATTTGCACTGAATTCAATACACGCAAAGGTGACAAATAGCTCTAGAATCTAGCCTCAACCTTTTCTTGCGTGTCCTGTAGTGCCCATTCACTCCTCGACTTCTTACTCCTTACGGCATCCACCTGCTCCTTTGTGAATCCCTTCGCCACTACTGCAGGATTGTAACCCAACCCGGTGATCTTGGCAATCTCCTCATTTGTCTTATCCGTCGCGGCGCTTCCATCATGCCTCTTGTATACGGTGCAGACGACTGCACCGCCGAGGCCCAAGTTATGCTGGAGAGCAACCTTGGTGTCCTTGGTAGAGCGGTTGTTGGCCCATCCGCGCATGTGCCAGACAAGCTCAGCGCATTGAGCAAGACCGGTGGCGCCGAGAGGATGGCCCTTAGAGATAAGACCACCTGAGGGGTTGATGACGACTTTGCCTCCGTAGGTTATACCACCCTTGCGAATAAGCTCGTGTGCTTTGCCCTTTGGTGCGAGACCTAGAGCTTCAATGGTGACCATCTCGTTGGCGGAGAAGCAGTCGTGTAGTTCGCAGACCTTGACATCATCTGGTGATACCTTGGCCTCCTCAAGCGCTTCTCGAGCAGCCAACTCGCTCATGCTATATCCTACTAGTTCAATGGCACTACGATTGAACAGCGACGGTGTATCAGTCGCGAGCCTCTGGCCAGCGATCAGAATAGCCTGGTCTTTGAGCTCAGGACGCTTGTCGAGGAACTCTTGTGAGACGAGAACTGTGGCAGCGGCGCCGTCGGAGGTCGGGCAGCATTGAAGTTTTGTGAGAGGCTCGTGAATCATAGGGGCGTTCATGATTTGGTCAAGAGTGTATTCGTCTTGGAATTGCGAGTAGGGGTTGTTCTTGGAGTGGGCGTGGTTGACGCGACCAATCTCTGCGAAGTCTCTGAGTTCGGAGCCGTATCTATTAAGGCTGTCAGTACACTTTCAAAGCCCTCTTAGTAGATATTGACCTACTTCTCCATGTGTTCACGTCCAGCGTTACCAAACATCTGCGCAGCACCTGGTGCCTTGGTAACGCCCCTGGTTTCCTTCATCATAAGGCTCGTGGTACCCGTCGGATTTGCCCTATCCTGGAAGAATGACTGTAGACTTCCTGGGAACATCTTCTCAAAGCCCACAACCAGCACACAGTCCGCAGCTCCGTGCGCAATCATGTTCCGTCCCATGTATAGACCCGTCGAACCAGTCGAGCAGTTGTTGTTGACATTGTATACAGGAATACCAGTCATGCCAAATTGGTAAAAGACGCGCTGTCCACATGTCGAGTCGCCATAGCAGTAGCATGCGACACCTTGGTCGACGTCGTCGTAGTTGATGTGCGCGTCGAGCATGGCTTTCACACCAGCTTCGAAGCCGAGCTCTGGGTAGTCTACCTTACCGCGAGGCTTGATGAACTTCGTCATTCCCACACCTAGAACATAGACGGGCTGCTTCTCGCGGACCATGATTGCGGTTGCAGAGGGTACCTAGGTAGTAGAAGGCTTGTGTTGGGTGGAAGCTCCAATAGGGGGATGAATGGCGACTGCAAGCAACAGATGGTTCTACAAACGAACTACGGTGGTTCTTTCGAAATGAATCCACCCGGCAGAAGGAAGACGCGCCCCATGGTAATGTATAGCGTGACGGTTGATCCCCGCCTCCGCAATGTGTGTAGCGTGTGGAGGTGCCGAGGTTGTTTCCTTTTTGGAGAGGCGGCAAAGAATAGCCGACGGTTCGCCATTAGCACCTGACAGACGAAGAGCATTCCCCATTACCGCCATCATCCGCAATCTACCCTCAATTGGCCCTGCATACGTTTTTAATGCCGAGCCACTGCATTACGGCTTCTCCGGACATCCCTCGCGGCGCAGTTCAGCAGACTGACCGAGCTTACTACACTGACATCGAATTGTCGAGTCAGGCCACCAAGCCGGGAAATGCCATGAACTATCCCTAAATGGTCTTCTGGCAATAAGGTACATTACGGTCGGCTTGTTCAATGCTCTGGTGATGATCAAAGTATAGGTGCTGCCAGCGCCTACACTTGCGGATGCAGGTACTTCTGACCGTGGCTGACTTCCATAGCCGGACAAATAGGTGATTTACCATGGAGAAATCCCAAGGGTGAATGAAAAGAGTATCGCCTTCTTCATAGCAGAGCAAAAACGCATGAAGCCCTTTATAATAGATATTGATGAGGTAGAATTGGAAGCAAATAGCCCGCCAACCGTGATTGGACCAATTCCAAGGCCAATGCAGGGTGTATTCTCCACAAAACCGGCAACATCTACAATCTCGCACCCGCTCCATTGTATTTCAACCGTACGATGACTAGTATATTTCACACCATCAAAATGTCACTAGATTATCGCCATTGAGTCTGGTGAGCTCAGCGTCATATTCTCAAGCACTGTAAAGACATGATATCTAGTTACAGAAGCCTGTTGTCTCCAAGCTCATAAGAAAATGGCCCCCGATGGAAACTTGGATGTTCAGCCGCCTCTTGGATATGACGCTCTACCTAGGTAGCTAAGCAGCCGTGTAGAATCCTCCAAAACACTCATAAGTGCATTGCGCTGTATTGATACACTCCCAAGGATCGGTAACCGCCGAACAAATAGCGTTGGGATTGAAAATCTGGCAAGAGTGGATTCAGTCAAAACCCCGTTTCTCCTTTGTTGCCACCCGGGCAAAGAGACTACGTGTTGCTCACTTGCTAGTAAATATCAGTATCCCATATGCAACTTCATGAATTGAGAGAGGAAGGGGCTAGGAAAGGAGAATAACACGCTTGCTTTCTTGGACAGTTTCCTTGTCCGTGTCAAGATTATGTGTAGGTAGGGCAGCGGCTATCATTGCCACGAGCAAAAGGGTCTGAAATTGAATGACGGAATAGCATTTGTGTTATCATCATTATTCTCTTCGTTGCGGATAGTATCAGAGTGATACCCCGGCCAGGGCTACTCAAGACTGGGCAGCGAACGGCTATCCGGAAGCTGTTGAAGCAGATTGTGGCTTCCTCGAGATGACGCGTTCATTTCTTAACAACTCTCGATATGTCTCCCGATGCCTATTGTCTTCAAGGCTTTGAGACTACCGGGTACAGATCTGGTCACAAGACTACATCTCTCCTGCGTTCGTTACCTTTGCGGAAGTAATCCAGGGTCACAAATGACCGGTTTTAGATGAAAATATGATGATATGGTATTTGCCGGAGGTTTTTTACCGGTGTTTTGAGTACATGCTAGATTTCATTAGCGCCGCTTACTGAGGGTAAGAGACCGGAGGTCGCAAGACGCACGTGACCGTATATCTCGGAAGAGGAAGGAAGTTTTACCCCAGTCATAGCTCTCAAAGACTCCAGGCTTGTTGTCTGATTGAATTCAGGTGGCGCGATCTGCCTTGTATCTGGAATCTGACACCATTGTTCAGCTTGCTAGCATCGGCCCTACGCTTGAACAGAGTACTATGCACCCCAGATATGTAATGCTATCTCTTTGGCAAATAATAGTGTTTACAACGTTCTTTTCGACTATTTACTCGGTTCAAACATGCCCCTTTCCCGCTAGCAGACTAAAATACTGCTACCTAGGTACCTAGGTGACGTTGGACTTAAAACACAGTGGAGTAAACAGCTTCCTATCCAGGAGACGCAGGATGACTAGGTACCACCATGCTTGGCGAATCCGTCATGTTCACGGAAACAAGTGGTGAATACTTGACCAAAAGATATATAAAGGATGTATGTCTTTAATCAAGGACATCGTCAGTCAGATCAACACATCTTCTCTGATCGAATTACCAATTCGTTCCTGGTCTGGAACTTGCTCTGCTCGCCCTTCAAACGCTAGGACCGACCAGGTTCCTGCTGGCTACACTGTGATCTTTTGAACTAGATGGGAAGACAGGAGATGTGTTTTGTTCGGAAATTCGTTTTTATGCCGAAGCAGACGGAGACGAAGTGAAAGAATTGTACTGTGAAACGACTACATCTTGCCTCCCTCGTTGGTTGTGTGAAACTGATTTTGGTAGTGTATTGAAGAACTGGGTTGGGACGGTGAGAGCATTGGGAAAAGTATGTGGTAAAACAAGATTTCAAGTAAAGGGTGGGCGGCGCGTGGTAGCCGAGGAGCCTTCTCTGCTTACTAGCAAGTGTGCCCAATTTAAATGAAGAATCAAGGATGCGTTGTAGTAGCTCGATTATAGCGTCCGCCTTATTGAGGTGAAGTCGGCGTCGAGCATAACTCTTCCTTCGTTTTGCGCATTGAGATTGCTCATCATGCTGTTGCTAGTCTGGCTCCGTCGGAGCCTACATTCTCGAGCTGATGCTCCTGACGGCGTTTCCGGTACTCGCGAGGATTTACGCAGGCTGCATCTCTGATGGTTTCTTTGAATATCCGTCCTATGCTCATTGCGCCCCTCAGCTTACATCTTCCTCTTCGGCATCCCGTTTCCTTTCTCGCTCCTCCTCTTGCTCCTTCAAGTGCATAGCCTCGACCAACTCACTGCCCTCCATGCCCACCTCCTCGCCATTGCTCCCGTCTGTTGGCTGCTTCTCTCGTATCGCCTTCTGCGCTTCCACTCGCTCCCTCACCAACTTGGCGATGGCGTTATCCGTCTGGACTTGAAGTCCCTTCATCTTCTGGTCCAGATCCCTCTTGAGGTCCCAGTTCGGCTTCTTGGGCTGCAACTTAAACAGGTCCAGTCCCTTGTCCTCCGCCTTTTCTGCATCTTGCTGAGCCTTTGTCTCGAGCGCCAGTTGCTCTGCCTTGTACTCTAGTGTATTGGTAGGATCGGAGATGGGCAAGTTGTCAAAGCCCAGTTTGACGTTCCGCGTTGTCGCGTCATAGTTGCGGCCGGATAGATAGGTCGCTGCTATTGAGGGCTTCTCGTCGTCGTCTTCTGTGCGTGTGAGGGCTTGCGACGTCTCGGTCTGGAGTTGGGCGGAGGGTGACGAGTCGGTGGCCTCGGGCGCGTTTGACATTTGTTCTTGCTTCCGCTTGAGCGATTTAAGTTGGGCGAGGCGCGATTTGCGATCGTTGGCTGCTGCCGACAGCTTCTCGTGGGAAGACATGGTGAGAGGCTTCAGTTTGCGCCGAAGAGAATATGGGGCCCCTGGGGCAGTGACAGGCTGCAAAGAATCACGTGACGGGTTGTTGACCAAGTCCAGATGTCAACACCCGGGTTATGGGGAAGGCTGAAAAGCTGGTGGGTTATGGCGGGTGTGGTAGTGCTTGTCGCGACTTGTGCGGCGAACAGCTCGGAGGTCGAAGATCTTCCCCGGTTAGCGCCTCCAACCACACGCGCACTTTCTCAAGTTTTCGTGCCGCTCAGCAGCATCCGATGCCTCACCAAAGCCAACGCGTCATGGCTCCATGAAGCCACCGACATCTCCGTGCTCCCATGCCCCGAGTCCGCGTTCCCAATGCTAGCTTAATCGCCAGCGCGGACCTCCCTATACTTCCGTTCCTTGCGCCGAGAGTCTTCGCCGAGTCACCCATCACACGAAGGAGCGGGCCGCAGGATGGAAGGGGCGACGCTGCACCGAAAGAGAAGAAGAAGACGTCTGGGTGTCTGCAAGATGCAAAACGGATAGAGAGTGCCGATCGGACTCGAGGGGCCCAGCAAAAGCCTAGTCGCTGGCAGAAGGAATGGGATCGTCCAAATCCTGTCAATCGCCTCTACGCCGACATCTCTGCCTTTGCCCACCCACACGCAAGATCCTATGCGACCACCACGTCCGGCAAACGAAGCGCGGTAGCTGGAGCTAGCCCTTCAAGACGTCGAGTTCGTCGAGCGTTGACACACCGGACCGCTTCAGTACTTGTTCGTAATGCGCCTTTACGGGCCGCGAACAGGAACAAAGTTCTGCATTTGGAGCGATCACGACTCTCCAACTACATCTCCCGAATGCCGTCTGGTCTTTCACTAGACGAACTAATGAAAGGAGGGCGATATCGGTCTCTTTCTCGTCGTGTGTCGAATTTGCTACGATGGGACTCGACACGTCTAGACTTGAGCAGGCCTGGCCATGGGCCAGCTAGGAAACTTCGTCTCAACACGGCCTTTGCAGCTCTTGACCGCGTGCTGTACAACTCGTTACAGAAATACACGCGAAAGATTGTCATACGTCATCATCCTCGATGCGTTCAGTTAAGCCACAAGCTTTTTCCTCTCTTTACCTCAATCGATACACATGAGTTGTGGACAAGCTGGCTGGAGCTTGATGTCGGTACACGAAAGGCGTATGCGCATGGATTGCTCATCTACCTACTGGATCGTAAGCCCGGCCGTGCAGTGCGATTCATACAAGTCCTGTCCAACGATCCGCTCTTACGAGGCCAGAAAGCAGAAGCCATCGCGGATGCGCTTGGCCATCTCTCCAAGGTCCATACCAAAGAGTTGTATGGTTCTCACAAAAGGTGGGGTGGGGATCCAGTGAAACACAGGCAATCGTTCGTTCCTGCGTTTGTGCACATCTTTGAAAAAGCATTGGCTGGCCAGCGAAATGTCTGCTCCCAGGATCTGTTATACAATTTGGTCGAGCTAGCTGAGACCTACGACCTCAAAAGATTATTCGACTGCTTGGTTAAACATCGCACACAAATCGGGTTCGACACCATGTTGCATTATGCAAGCGCCTTTGGAGAGGCTGGCGAAGTCGAATATGCCTTGAAATGCCTTCATCAACTCAGGGAGAGGTACACTGCTGTGGCATGGGAGGCCATGCTCGAGCGTGAAAGACTACAATGGACGTGCGCCACAATACTGCGTAAGAGCATGAGTACAAGCCACGACTTTCACCAAACGCCATCCGTAGTCGCTGCTTTTGTGCATCTGGGAATCAAGATGAACATCCTTCTTTACAACATAGTCATGCATAATGCTATGGAAGCCGGTGATTACTCTACTGCTTTTCGGGTCTATAACACTCTTGAAAGCAATGGCCTAGAACCCGACAAGCACACGTACTCAATTCTCCTACATGGTTGTACGTTGCAAAGCAACCCAGCTATGTTTGAGAGCTTTGCACAACATTGTTCCGAAGTAGCAAAGGAAAGCAAAGACCCGTGGCTAGCAACCGATTACCTGTACTACCTGTATGTACGCCATCGGATTGACACCGAAAACGAGCATAGTCCCGTCTTGCTATGGGATGCTTACTCAAAACACTTTTCTTTAGCGCCGCTGAAGCCTTTCGTCGCCTCCGGAACGATAAACTCAAGTCACGAGCGTGATGAAAATACGCTCGACTCTACTCTTCTGCCACCACCTCCTGTAGCGCTCTACTTGATGCTGCAGGTAGAAATCCGATCAGCGCTGGCCATAAGCAATCAGCGAGTCTTCAACTTGTACCAGAGGTTCAAATCCGTCGCTGCAGAGGGGGGCGGCGCCGCCTGGAAAAGCCTTATTCGCAACCCGACAATCTGGAATGCATTTCTCCTTGCGTTTTGCGGGAAGCAACAATTCGCAAACGCATCTCAACTTGTCAGGGATATGACCGATGGTCCGGTGCAGCCCAACATTTACACTTGGAACATCTTCATGCAAGCGTTCTTCAAGACGGGCCAGGTGCAAGCCGCCGAGCGTGTTTTTGAGATCATGCGCAACCGGGGTACTGATCCTGATCAATTCACCTATGGTGTTTTACTACGAGGATATGCCAAGGCGCAGCTCATGGAGCGCATAGGAGAGACGATGAACCTTGTGGAGACCGAGCAAGAACTGGAGCCTGATCTGCTGCAGGCGCTGGCTTCTGTTGTCAATCGACGGCAGCTCATGCTTACACTAGAGAGAAGCCGTCTTTACAAGGAAGAAAGGGCGCAAGAGGAGACAGACAGAAAAGCCAAGGATGAGCAAGCAAGGTGGCAACCACCGCTGTTCAAGGCTGCAGATATCGTCGCAGCAGATGCAAAAAGAGATCAGTCAGGGGAGGCAAATACGGCAGCTGCTCCCCAGACCAAATATTCTTCTACCGCTTCCATGGCTTCAGCTGCTACTCAGGATACTGAAGACGAGGACGTCTTCAGCTTCCTCAGAGACAAAGCAGCAGATCCTCCAGATGCGTCACCCATATCTAATTTGTCTACAACAGCTTCGCCAGTATCAGAGCAACCGATGCAGCAATCAGAAAAGCCCAAAAGCCGACCGAAATACATTGCTCTCAATCAGTTAGACCCAGAAACACAGTACAGAAAGCTACAGGAGGAGTTGGGTCTTGTTGAGCCCGCGGAATCTTCTGATACTGCTCGTCCTCCTGAGCCTCAACGTCCGCTCGGTGCAAGTCTAGGTTTCAAGAGTCTGCTAGACAACAGCAACGCAGGCAAAGGTGTCAACGAAGCCAGTGTGTCGAAGGGCCGATCCAGACCTAAGATCAAGAGGCATAGACTAGACCGACCTTCTCTGGCTACACCTAAAGAGTGAATTGCCGAATACAACGTCGCGTATAGTCCAAGAGAAACATGTTTATCAAGTCTTAAGTAAACCTGTTCGCTGTCGGCAGTTTCAAAGCATCGTTGTATATGTACATAAACCCCAATGAAGACTACAGAAAGACAATGCACCACATAGTAGTAGAAAAACAGCGAAAAATGTTTCCCCATACAATAGCTGCAAGTATCGGGAATTGACCAAACTGACATTTCCCCCAATTGATCGACAAAATGTCCCTCTTCTTCGCTCAACTCTGCTCGGCCCATGCACCCGCCCGGTACTGGTACACTATCCTAAAGTCTTCCAGACTTTCATATACATAGCTTCCTCAGCTCGCAGGTAACCGGAAACCATAGCCGTTCAGAGAGCCTATTTTCGACACTGGCAGCACAAATTGCTCATTTGAGTAACCACACTCCAGACCTCTGTTCAACACAGACCAACACCCAAGAGGTAAAAGACGAAAAAAGAAAAATTACCTGTCCCCAATAACGGGTATTACGGGCGGATGGAAAGGCAACGCTGATCGGCTATCACGGGATTTGGTCGCTCTGGTCTAGACCGCTGACTTTCATGACCGGGGGTGTCAAGGGCCACGTCTGGGACATCTATGGCTTTTGGCGGACCATGCAGGTTGCACATGCGTATACGTATGAGCGTTTGCACCTGCTGCCAGTGGTGATGCTGCGTCGTGGCATTGATGAATGGTACGAAATACAGCGTATGATAAACCAGCAATAGCTTAGGTAGTTTGCAAAGAAAAAGCGACAGCGATTTAACGGGTAGCGTACCTTTGAAGACCACCGTTGTCCATGGCAGCGATTTAGTGGACGGAACGTGTATCCGTGATTTTCATCTAGAATCTATACCTTCTCATCGCAGTTGCCTTGTTCGGACGAGGAAGTAGATTTTACTTGCGCGGCGGTGGTTGTATGTGTGGGTGGTACGAGTTGACGCCACGACGTGGCAGACGATGGACGGGTCGGTCAGCTTTCCCTTGGCCAAGGTGTTAGGTAAGCATAGCAGCGTTTACATTTGATCAGACAAAGGCTGACACTGGAAGTGTTTTCCTTGATCGCGCGCTATCACTGGAAGCTCGTCGTCTGGATCTGAACAGGTAGGGAGAGCCAATGTTCATCGGGAAGGAACCGCGGATGTCGGACCGAGAGATCTACGAAAGTTTTGCGCCACTCACATAGAATGACGATTCGCCGTTCAAGGCTCATGCAGCTTCCTGATTACTGGAAACATTTGCGAGAATGTGCTAGGTGCGCCTGCTGCTTGCGAAAAGATGTCAGCTCGTCAAATCCTTCATTGCATCGGGAAAGACGGATGCACGAGGAGTCGGAAGCCATGATCTAGAATTACCCTGAGCCCGAATAATTAGCAGCACTTTCAAAGACTAACATGACGATGGTTTTGGTAATTGTCCCAAAGCACGTGAGCTATGACTAAGTATTTGGCGCCTGCCATCTAGCATGAGAAACTTCAGCTTAGCAGTCGGAACGGTACCGGGTGCACAGAGGCAAGCGGCAACTCACCCGGAAAGCACGACCTCGTCCCGATGACTTGTTTCCGGGGCAAAATGACGTGGACAGCGGGTTTCGCGGAGCGTTTCACATCCGGAGTTCCTGGTCGGCAGTGGGAGCCCCATATTGTCGAGGCAAATATTTGCACTGCGACCCACAAAGAATCTGCACCGAAGACGCGTAGAAAGGAAAACACTGGGGCTCATCCGGTAGATTCCACCTCCGCAGGTGTTCGTGCGACAAACTTCATGACATTGTTCGTTGTACCAATTGATTTTTACGATAACTATGGTGCGCATAGTCGCAGGCCTACATAGAAAACGGTCGCTTTCTTTTGCCAAGCCTGATAGCATGTCAGGCATATGTCATCTTCATTTTCGATCATTCCTACGACGTTTCGTGCCAAACCTCAAGCCTCCAATCTGATCTGCTACGTCGGTCTACGTCGGCACCGAAACAGCAATAGCCACCAACGACCGCGACTGACACGCAGCAGTTCTGGCACCACCCCACATGTCGGAGTGCAAATGACGTTGAGCGACCTTGACGTCGGCGGTAAATCATTGCGCCAAGCTTTAGAGCCTCAAGAATTAGCTCCGATGAGGACCCGCAGCCAGTAGGAATGCAGCGCTTGGTTGTAGCTTAATCTCGTCAAGCATTCGATTAGCCAAGATTGTCGATGGCGATAGAGCTAGTGACCGTCAGTCAGGATGCGGGCACCATGCAAAAGATGACGTCGTCAAGCACCTCGGAGGCGACGCACGACCACGACGTTAACTTCGGAGTTTGGGAAAAAGACGGCCTGCACGTGGCATCACCGAATCATAGGCGAGGGAGAAGAATGTGGTGACTAACCCACGGTTAGCCCGTGCTGCTATGACGGCATTGGGGACTCCAGGTACCCCCAAAGTGGAGCGAAGAGATGGGCGCTTTATAGGGAGCTATATACCCCACGACCCCGAAGTCTATCATCATCTCGCACCTCAATCGATCGGCAGTCACCCAACTTCCCTTCTCTACGACCATGGCGATACTCGACCGTTTCCGCGGGCATGACCATGCTTCGCCTGCCTCCTCTACGATGATTGATCAGGATCCTGAGAAGAAGCCACAAATGCTCAAGGGTGGCATGAAGGAGATTTTCAGGATGCGTATCATCGCTATGGCGATTATCGTGTCTATGGGTGGTGTAAGTATTGCAGGAAACTCATCAATGTGCTCAACTAACAGCAACGTAGTTCATCTTTGGATACGATACCGGTCAGATCTCCGGTTTCTTGGAGATGCCAGATTTCCTTGAGAAGTTTGCAGATAAGACTGACCCACAAACTGGCGATCTGAAGTTCAGTAACTGGAAGTCTGGCTTGATTGTCGCGCTGGTGAGTCGCCATCCTTGATTTCCATATTTCGAGCTAACATCCTTTGTAGTTATCTATCGGTACCCTGATGGGTGCTCTCATTGCCGCTCCCATCGCAGACAAGTTCGGTCGCAAATACTCCATCGTCTTCTGGAACATTATCTTCTGCGTTGGAGTCATCGTCCAGATCACCACGACAACTACATGGTACCAAATTTCGCTCGGTCGGTGGGTTGCCGGTCTGGGTGTTGGTGCGCTTTCCGTTCTCACGCCCATGTACCAGTCCGAGACCGCACCCCGCTACGTCCGAGGTGCCTTGGTGTCATGCTACCAGCTCTTCATCACTCTTGGCATTTTCACTGCTTACTGCATTAACTTCGGAACTGAGGACCGTCGCAGCTCCTTTGCATGGAAGCTTCCCATGGGTATCGGCTTCATCTGGTCTGCAATCATGATGGTCGGTATCATGTTCATGCAGGAATCTCCACGCTGGGAATACCGCAAGGGCAAGATTGACAGTGCCACACACACAATCGCCCTTACATACGGTGTGTCGGAAGACCACCCAGAAGTCCAGCGCGAAATCCAGGAGATCCAGAAGAAGTTCGAGGCTGAAAATGCGGGCGGTGAACACCACCCATGGTATGAGATCTTCACTGGCCCTCGCATGGGGTACCGTGTTATACTCGGTGTTTCATTGCAAGCCCTGCAACAACTCACAGGTGCCAACTACTACTTCTACTACGGAACAACCATCTTCAACTCGGTCGGTATCTCAAATTCCTTCGTCACCTCGATGATCTTGGGAGGCGTCAACTTTGGTATGACATTCCCCGGCCTCTACGTTGTAGAGAAATTCGGACGTCGACCATCCCTCATCGTCGGGGCACTATGGATGTTCATGTGCTTCCTTGTATTCGCCTCGCTCGGCCACTTTGCCCTCGAAAACGACAACGGAACTTCCAGCCAGAGCGTCGGATACGCCATGATTACCTTCGCCTGTCTCTTTATCGCTGGGTACGCCATGACATGGGGACCAATCATCTGGGCTGTGGTGGGAGAAATCTACCCTTCCAGATACCGTGCCAAATGCATGGCTATCGCGACAGCTAGTAACTGGACCTGGAACTTCCTCATCTCTTTCTGTAAGTCTCGCCCAACTCCGCAGCTGCTATCAACGATGCACTAATAACTCTCAAGTCACACCTTACATCACCTCAGCCATCGACTACAGATACGGCTATGTCTTCGCTGCCTGCTGTTTCACTGGTGCAGTGGTAGTCTACTTCTTCGTCTGCGAATCCCACGGCCGAACTCTCGAAGAGATCGATACCATGTACATCCTGCATGTCACACCTTGGAAGAGCAAGCACTGGTCGCCGACTCCCGGCGAGGACTTGCCAGCGCTGGATAACACATATCTGACGCCGGGAGCGAGGGGCATTAAGAAGGGCAATGAAGCGAGAGCGCCAGAGCAGCTCAGAAGGGAGAGCGTACCCGTTACTGATGCTGATATGCAGGCTAGTGGCGCGAGGCAGGAGTAGATTGCGCCTTGAAGTATTTGAGCATTATAGTATTCTCTTGACGTTTAGCGAACATCATTTTTGGTAGCATTATTAGCCTATGTCATATCAATCTATATCGTGTTCTTCATACCTGGCTTTGTTCGCAATCTGCATTGAACAAGGTTATTCGGGGAAGCAACAATTGGCTTGCAGACCGCCGTGACTGAGGTGCTGAATACAGTTCCCTTCTGATAACGCGAAATCCTGTGATGAACTACAGGAAGCAACAAAAGAATGATTACCAGCCTAATGGATACGAGTCAGGAGACACGCATCTGTGGGCTGCAATTGTCTTTAGGCAATGCCACGTCAATGCCACACTGGACACTCCAAAGCACATAGTCATCAGCAAAAAGATGCCATGCTATATGCGCCCACATTCAGTGTGAAGTGATGAGGCAAGAACAAAAAAAGATGGTTCGAAATACCCTGAGCAAGCTCAGGCACGTTGTCCCCTTCGTGGATCGAACACGATACCTCCAGATTTAGTGACTGAGACTTCAGTCTGGCGCTCTCCCAATTGAGCTAAGGAGACGGTTTTTGCATGGAAAAAGATCAAATTTTTAAATATATGTCGACAGTCATCTGAGCTCTGCTGCTCGCATTAGGCACTAAACGACCGGAAAACATGGTTATGGAGTGCGATATGTACTACTTGTGGGCGAAATTCGGACCGAAGCGAGGCGAGGAAGATAATTTTTTTTGGCCCTAACCATCACATGGGAAAGCACGCTTTGGCTTGGCGCGGATGCGCACAATTGATGCTGACATCATTGCTTGCGACTAGATCGCGCTGGTGGCATGTTCAAAGCCAGGAGCTACCCATTTACGGCCGCTTGTACACCTATTCAACTCCATCTTGAGCGAGTTCGCCTTTCCGAAGTAATACAGCAGAATGGCAATCGTGCAGGGTTGGTTGCCACCGTCGCGAGAGAACTGGGAGCTTATCTGCTGGATCTGGCAGTTCTTTCCTCTTGTAAGGCGCCCACCTCTCCTCCCGATACGGTTGTAACACCGGCGCCGTAATGACAAAGCTGGATTTGTCTTGGTTGTGGCCTCTTCGGCTTGGTGCGCTCGTGGCTAACATTTTCATGTGAATTGCTAGGTCACAGCAGCGCAGTGGATTACAGAGTGGTATCCACAAGGCAAGACGTCGACTGAGTCACGGTTCAACATCAATGGCAAGGTAGGATGGGCAACTATGGAGTCGGTGGGCTTTATAACCCTGCTGTACATCATGTTCACGCTGCCGAGAGAATTGGGTATTGACGAACTGCCATGGGGTAATTGGACCATGGCTGGGTGCTTTGTAAGTCTCGCGCAGCAGTGTTTTCTGCAAAGAATGATGTCTAATCGCATGTGAAGGTCATTCACTACCTCTATCGCGCAGTCCTTGCGCCCCTCTTCCTCAACCCAAGTATGTCGCCAATGCACCCGCTCGTGTGGTTGATGGCGTTTGGGTTCCAAATGTTCAACGCCATTTCCATCGGCGGATACCTTGCAGGCTATGGACCAACATCACCGTATGAATGGGGTGCACGCTCTGAATGGATGTTTGTTGGGCTCGTAATCTGGTGCTGGGGACTCATGGCCAACATGTTTCACGACGACGACCTACGCGAAATCAGGCGATCCGCAGACCGCAAGCAGCGCAAAGAGGCGAAAGAGCAAGGCAAGCCGATGGAGAGTGTAGACAAGATCTACATGATACCAAAGAACGGTCTGTTCAAGTACGCGTTGCATGCGCATTACTTCTGCGAATGGATTGAATGGGCTGGGTGGTGGATGATTGGCGGTTGGCAGTGTCACCCTGCACGCTCGTTTCTATTCAACGAGATCTCTACCATGCTGCCACGAGCGTTGCAGGGCAAGAGGTGGTACGAGAAAAAGTTTGGAAAGGAAAAGCTACAGGGCCGTAAGGCGGTGATCCCGGGCGTGATTTGAGCTACGGGTTTCATTTTGGGTGCTGTAGGTTCGGTAAGCTAGTTAATAAGCCTCTAGCGTTCCGTTCTCAAAACAAAAGGAGAAAAGAAAACGAAGTGTGGCTTTGCTGCAATCTAATGATTAATGAATTGGTGCAGTGCTAGCGGTAGAGCGGGCCAAACATTGGTGTGCTAAGCATCCTAATCGTGCGGTGGAGTATGAGGAGAGCATGGAGGTAGGTAGGATTCCATGTGCGGGATGCATGCGCGCGAGAAGGGAGGCAAAGTGTTGCACGGAACGGGATAAGGTTGTGATGTATAATCACAACAGACTTTTGCTTTTCCCCACGAGATGGTTCAACCATTGATTGCCGATGTGTGTGGATAGGATTGAGACGGCAGGAGGGTCTGCGCTAGAAAAGTGAGGGTGAAAGGATACGAGCAGGGCTGAGAAAGAGTGGGCTATCTAGTGGACGCGTGGTACATTTTCCCCTCTTAAGATAACAGTTAGCAGATGCAATGGCAACGCCACGATGTGCTGTTCAGCGTGGGCGCCAGACGGGGCTGCAACGTGCCGAGGGAACTCTGCTGAGGCCAGCTTAATATAGAGTGGCCATGGAGCCAATGACAGGCGCACGGGCGGAAAAGAACAGGAAACTCGTAAAAAGGCGAGCATATGATGTTATTTGGCCCGGGATAGTTCCAAGCGACGGGCAGAATACGACCGATGGGGCAGAAGGGTTTGCTGCAACATGGCTCGCGCGCGCAGGCATGCGCGACCCTGCGTTATCGTGGAGCGGTGCAACGCAGAGGCTTCGTGCGCATGTCCCGGGCAGCAGCAAAGCAAAGCAGCACAACATTTCCCAAGCGGACGCAGGCTGGTGTGAGCAGAGACAGATCTCAGACGCACACAGCCACGCACATGCCGCATCAGTCGCTAGCTGGCCGCCATGGTGCTTGCGGCCTCCCTTTTTGGGGCTACGGCTAGTCAGCATTGGGTGCATTAGCCTCCGGCTTTCCGTCTGAAGCTCCAAGCCAGTCGATACACACGAGAAGCCTGAGTAGTGCGCGAGAAAGAGACAGAAAGAGAGAGAGAGCGCGCGCCCCGAGCACTGCGACGAGCGACGTGTCTTGTTGTTTCAGCACCCATCGCCCGCTTCCCAACCCAGGCCTCTTTGCCAGCAGGCTGATTGATCCCAAGTCTTTGTCGGCGGCACTATCGCAAGCGCGCGCTGCACATTGTTGTTGGGCAGGGTCTTCGGTTCGGCAGCGCACTCAATCAACCGCTGCTTGGCCTAACTGGGATCGCCCATCTTCTCCCGTGCAGGATCCACTCTTGACTCCTGCACAACCTCCCCTTCGCCCACTCAGCATTCCAAGGAGCGCCGTCCATACATCATCACTGCGGGCCCACGGGCGGAGACACAAGCAGATCGACGCCCACTCCTCGTCGCTATTCAGCGGTACCACGGCTCTGCTACTCGCATTGCGCGACACTAACTTTCTCACCTCGATAACCTGTTCCTGCTCCTCCTTCTGCTCTCCACCCTGCTCGGCGCCGCCAATTCTCCGTCCCTTCCTCGCTTCCACGCCCAAGTCGCTCCTTTGATTGTGTGCGAGGCCTCTTTGGCTGTGCAATTGTTGTCAACATGTCAAGCAATCCGGCTGCGAGTACGTTGTCTCCCTCTATTATCGCGTCCAGTCCAGATGTCGCTCCTTCTTCCGCTCCTGCCTCAGACCCTGCCTCTTCTCCTGCTCCCTCAGATGACGAATCTGCTCCTTCCTCCGCTCCTCCTGCCTCCACTGCTCCTTCTGAGCCTTCTTCGCCATCTGTAACACCTTCCGCAGCACCACAGCCTACTACAGAGGCTTCTGCTCCTGCTCCTGCTCCTTCTTCAAATCTGCCTGCAGAGAGTCCGTCAGACACCCCACAGGCTTCTAACACGCCTTCAGCCGCGGCTCCTTCTTCTGCTCCACCCGCGAGTACACCCGCGAACACACCGGAGCCCGAGCCCACGACTACGCCGCAGCCCGCGACATCAGCGCCTCCTCCAGCATCGTCGCAACCACCGCCAGCCACGTCCGAAACTCAACCACCACCCGAGACCTCATCGGCTGCTCCTCCCCCTGCAACATCAAGCGCGCCGCCGCCGCCAGCAGAGTCTTCTGCTGCACCCACATCACAAACTTCTGACGATGCGCCGCCACCACAGACTACCGCACAGGATACCACAAGTGTCGTAACCGCGTCCTCGGCTCCGCAGTCTACGACATTCGTACAGACGTCAACCGTCGCAACCACGGCCGCGGACGGTCAGTCTACCCAAATCATCATCACCATCACTTCAACCTTGCGAGAAACTGGGGGCAATGCCCTGCCTACAGCGACAGATGGCTCAACAGGCACCGGTGCTGCCGATCCCTCCAACACCGATTCGACTGAGCTACAAAACGCAGCAAAGGAAAATAGTGGTGGTCTTAGTACTGGCGGCAAGACCGCCATTGCTGTCGTGATTCCCGTCGTCGTCGTCGCTCTATTGCTACTCGGTGGTATTTTCTTCTGGCGGAAACGCAAGCAGCGCAAGAGCGCCGAGGATGAGCGTAGAAAAGAGGTGGAAGAATACGGCTTCAACCCAAACCACGACCCAACGCTCCCTGCTGTCGGCGGCTTGGCCATGGCTGAAGATGAGAGCGGCTACCGAGGATGGGGTAACACCACCACCAGCTCTAACCGCAAGATGTCGACCACCCTGACCTCTGGCATGACCTACTCGGACAGCAACAGCAACCCCGGCGGATACGCAAGCCCCAACTCACCAACGCATGGTGCCTACTCCGACGCCCATTCCAATGACCCTTTGGTTGACGGACGTCGCGAGACCATGGATTCTGATGGCATTGGCGCCCTTGGTGTTGTCAACGGTGCTGCAGCCCCCAATTCTGCCAACAACCAAGCTGGTGTCCACCGCGGACCCTCTAATGCCTCTTCGTCCTACTCCGCTGCCAACCATTCTGACGGCTCGGGCGACTATGGCGGCATGGTTGGTGGCCCCCAACAAGACTATTACACCAACCAAGACTACTACCAGAATGGACCATACGGCGGTAACGACCCTTATGGCGGCAACCAACAGCCGATAATAAGAGATGTGTCTGCGAGGCGGAACACGAGGATCGAGAACCCAAGTGTTTTCCCTCACCAAGGGAACTCTGGCATTGCCCAAAACTTTTAACCCCCTAGTTTGACAGCCAATCTCTTTTCATCCATCGCTACCTTGTATATTGCGCCATCTATCCTTCCATCGACTTCTTTCACATTAGTCGACTTATATCCATACGGCGGCGTTCCTAGGGCGGTTCATCAATCCGATCTTGCATCGCATTTCGATCTTTTCTTTTGCAGTTTTTATTTTCTGGTGCTGCATGTATATGCATGCGAAGCATCAGAGTGGGCGTCGGCAACCAGGCCCGCCTGCCCCATTCCACACAATGGGGATCTTTAGGAAGAGACAGAGATGTGCTCACCGGTACAGCGAGGCGGTACAAAACCGGTTGACCCTGCATGCTGGATTGCAGGGTTGAGAGAATGTCCGGCGAGGCGAGGCGAAGCTCGCATTGGTATGTGTTGAGCAAAACAAAAGCAAGAGCGTTCTTCAAGTTTGGAGCCCAGCGCAGCATGCCATCAATCATGTTCAGAGTCAATCTCTTCACAAGATTATGCGACTTTTTTTCTTCACTGGTCACAAGCGGCTGCTTTCCAATCTTTTCCTCCCTTTAGCAATTTTTCCTTGCAATCATTGCTCGAGAACTTATTCGAAAGAGACTCTTCTTGACGGCTTCACGCGAACAATATAGGCTCTTGTAATAATCACGCTTTTCTCACACCATCACCCCACCTTTCACAATCAGCCTCACAGATGTTGTACAAGTCCTTCGCTACCTCTGACTGTTTTTTTTTACTTTCATTTACTCTGGCATCACATCACCTTCACGCCTTCTCGTCTTGGGCACACAGCTCTTTCCTTTTTTATCTCATTTTATATTACTGTCGGGCTATTCTTCGGAGCCCATGCTGCAAAGAGGGGAGGAAGAGAAAGAAGATGAGCAGACTAGCTATAGTATTCGGCTGCATAGAAGCGGGAATGGAATGAAATATTAAAAAGAAAAGTATTAAATATTCCTAATAGGCCGCCCTGTTTCTTCTCTTATGCGCTTGAGTGGGATTTCACAGC
This sequence comes from Stemphylium lycopersici, assembly GCA_003268315.1. Taxonomy (NCBI): domain Eukaryota; kingdom Fungi; phylum Ascomycota; class Dothideomycetes; order Pleosporales; family Pleosporaceae; genus Stemphylium; species Stemphylium lycopersici. The sequence continues at coordinate 290,331 of QGDG01000004.1, forward strand.
AACGGCATACCCACACTCACACATTTACAAGCGCTAACAAAAGGCCATGTTTGCGATATCCACACACACACACTCTCTCCTTCTTCATCTCTCCCTATGTTTGTTCTGCTTTTTTCTTTCTTTTCTCATTCTCTCGGCGCCATCACTTTCTTTTCCAAATCTGCGAACGCAAAATTGCGATCTACCACCCTTACGCACACCAACCGCACGTGCTCTCTCACCCTCCTACTCACTCGGGCCAACGCAATGTACGAACGTGCCTTGCGATAATAAGGGTGTGTACGCGGCCATGCATATAACTCACACCGACACCGACACCGATATCCACATCCACATCCACATCCACGTCAACACATGCACGCCGTGTGTCCATTCGTTCTAGGCCTTGGCGCACATCAGCAGTGTAAAAATAAACCTCGGGTGCACGCGATGAGAAAAGGGGGCTAGAGCGGGTTTGGTAAAAAGTTTGGTCGAGCGGTGGGAAACGGATGTTTCGGGTCACTAGCCAGAGGTTCTTATGCAGGCACACATGTAGCGTTGGCTTGTAAAATGGGTAGCGTGTGAGGGGAAGCTGTGGTGCGAGGAGTCTAGACCTAGACTTGGACCTGGACCTAAGTCTAGCTTCTAATCGTTCATTTTTCACCTGCGTCAGGTAGTGGCAACAAGGACCGGTTCACTGCTGCTGCTGCTGCTGTTATTGTTGCTGCTAAAAGTAGAGTCTTTGCAATCTATCCAATCATACATGTGATTGCGTCGTTCTCTAAGAAACAACCTACTACAAGCACTATGCGATTTGACCTGAACATGCGGCATTTGGAAACCTGTTTCAATTTTTATATAAACTACATAGATTATCAACGACTCCACCGTTGTAGCCTCAATAAAAGAACTGCTTTTACCAATATTCACGGCAGTCAGTAGAAAACGCCGACGGTCCTTGATATACGGCTGCAAATGAGAAAAAAGACGGCAAAGCAAAGACTTTAGACATACACCACATGTCCCTTTCCGAGTCCTACCATACCCCCCCATAGCCGGATAAAAGATGCAAAAGGTAGGATAGTAGCACCGTCGCAATGCTAATGGTCATTTCATGAAACGTTAATTAGAGTTGGTGTTGTTCTTGTTGCTGTTGAAGGTGCCAGACGCGCCTCGAACAGGCATGTTAGGAGCGTTGTTGCCGAGCCCGGAAGATGGCACTCGCGTCATGGACGGTAGAGCAAATGGTGGAGCTGGTGCAGGAGCGGGAGGCTTTGGAGGAAGATGGGAAGGCGTGCCGTACTTGGCGATACTGCTTTGCGATGACCCCGGATCACCTGATTGGGATGCGATTCGGTTCATCGATGGAGCAGATGTATTACCCTGCATACTTTGAGGTGACCCAAAAGATGGCGTTGAATTGGCAGAAGGGCTAACCCTAGGCATCTGGACAGGCATAGAAGTCTGCGCAGACATCTGGTATCCACCATAGCCATTCATTTGTGGCTGTCCTTGCATCATGCTTGGCTGCATCCCGAAGGGCATGTTACGCCCGCCAGGTATGAAAGCTTGGGTTTGCGGATTAAATTGGCCACGATTGTAGCTTCCTGGAATAGGGTGCTGATTGCGGTTTGGCTTGCCATTGTATCCGTTCGGGGGAAATTGGCCATAGGGATAGCCAGGCATGGGAGCTTGGTGAGGTGCAGACATAGGGCGGTTACCTGGCCCATTCTGAGCGCCATACGTGTTCTGTGGCATTTGATACGGCGACTGCTGGTTCGCCTGCGACCATCCCTGATTCATGGGTATGTGTTGAGGTTGCTGATACGGCTCTTGGTAAGATGCCATCTGCGGGTTTGCCATCTTTGGCGTTACCTGAGACTGCATACCGGCATTTTGAAACGACGACATACCCCGCTGGAAGTCTGCCGACAAGTCATAACCATTTTGTGCTTGCCCATAACCAGGGTACATCATCATAGACCCATTCGGAGGCTGGAACTGCTGTCCGTTCCATGCGTACTGCGACTGCGCATCTGGTGTCATGACACCAGGATACGGGTTGCTGTACGTAGTTGGAGGAGAAGCTCCGGGATTCATCGCTGCAAACGGGGCATTTGGCGTAGGTCCTGGAAAGCCATTGTAGTAGACAGCGTTGTCTCCAGCGTATGCAGCGACAGGGTACTGCTGTGGGTAGTACACGTTGAATCGAGATCGAGCCTGGAAGTCGTCGTCATCGTAATTACGCTGCTTCTTGGTCTTCTTCTTCCCAGCAGCAGAGCTTGATCTTGAAACGTCCTTCCCTTTCTCTTTGTCTTCTGCTGATCCATTAACCTCAGCCCCGTCAGTCTCTTCGCTCTCTGCACTACCGAATATACGCTGGCGAGCTTCGCGGTAGCGCGCCTCACGCTCTTCTCGTGACAGAGCAGTTTTGTCCTTGTTGGCTTCGCCATCGTTACTGCCCTCACTGCCACCTATTTCAGACGTTGTCTTAGACGCATTCTGCGAGTTAGCTCCAGTATTGGTTCCAGATTTACCATCATCGCGACGCATGATCTTGCGAGCAGGGAGCTCTACGGGTGGGGTATTGGTTCCCTTAGCGGGATCCACCATTTGCGAGACAGGTGGTGGACTGTAGACTAATTAGTACGCTGGCAATGAATCTTCCAAAGAATACGTACATTCTACAGTAGGGTGTGCGCGTAATCTTTACGCCGGTCATGGTGGTATCAACCACATGGCCGAGTAGATAGTAGTCCGCGAGACGATGAGCGAGCATCCTGTAGAAAGTATTACAGTTCGGCAGACAAAGCTCGCTTTCACTAGGGACTGTCAGTGTTTGCAGTCTTGGTATCAGTAACGAGATACCTACCGAGAGTCCTTGATGAAATCGATAAAGTCCTGTTCGATCTTGACTACAAACAAACGATCACGCGGGGACCGCAAGGCCTCGAGTAGCTTCTCGTCTGGTATAGCAGGCATATTAGGCGCGCCATTGTGTGGAGACATGCCGCTGGCTAGGGGCTGAGACATGTGCCCTGCACCGTTCAGCGACTGGTTGGGATCGTACAAAGTTTGCGGCCCATGGGGCAAAGTCGGAAACCTTCCTGGGGGAACCCCTCGATGAGGCTGGGGGTTCATCACAGCTATCTCCTGCAGCTGATCTCGGAAAGCGCGCGCAGCACCATGATCAGATCCTTGTCGGGACTCTGCAATGATTGAGTCTGGGGGAGAGATGATGTCCTCTTCTTCAACCGCCCTTAGACTTGCACTATCATCCGGTCGCAGCGACTCCTTCTCGTCCAGTGCAAACGTGGTCGCAGAGGCAACACTCTTTCCATCGATACTAGGAGGTTTTCCTGATCCATCGGATGAAGACAGTTGGGTGTTGCTGTCCTCTGTCGCCGAAACTTTGACTATGGCGGCAGACTGAGGTCTGTCGACAGCATCGGCCTTCACACCAGCAGACGGTGCAGGCGTAGATGGGGCCATGTCAATCTGCGGCGCAGGTTGCGAGGTGGCATTTTCAGCGCTCTTGCTCGCATCATTGTTCACCTGTTTCTCCATGAGCACATTCGGGGCTTCCCCGTTTGTAGGAGTGGAGCGCGCCTTCTGAGCAGCAGCGGGTACCCTAGGTGTCGCAACGGGTGGTCTCGCTTTGGGGGCAGAATCTTTCGATATCTGAGATTTCATTGCGGAAGCCGCGACCTGATGTTGTTAGCAAACAATCGATGAGCTCTACTCATAGAAGGCCTACCTTGGCGAAGGAGAGAGGCCTGGGAGGTGCTTGTTCGGTAGAAGCTGGAGTCGCAGATGCCATGGCGTTGGGGCGGCAGTTAGGGCTACAGCTCAACGGAGTAGCAAATTGCGATGCAGACGGCCTAGGCGCAGTGCGCAGTATGTGTTCGAATGCAAGGGGGAAGAAGGTGAATTCGAAGTCGGATGTTTCCGTTATATCAAGGCCGTCGGATGGGATGACAGGCAGCTGAGCTCAAGCGGGAAGAATCACCAAGCCCAACGCCGTGAATGGGTCGTCGTGGACCGAAATGAAGGTGGTGTTAACCGAAGGGATGAAGGTAATTTTTTTCAGGAAATAGGGTGCTCAAGGAAAGTCGCGATAACCGGAGCCAGAAAGCTGGACATGTTGGTGTGCCGACATTCGTGGGAGAGGTGTGTAAAAGTGTGGGTTCGTCGAGGACTGCGGTGAAGTAGCCTTAACGCCAGGCTTGCGATCCGAGGCTGCTTCTAGCGGGAGCGGAAGCAACAAAGCACCCAGAGACAGGGCGCAAGAGGAGAGACGGCCGGTGAATTGGCTCGTCCGCTGGGCAGAGTGTCGGGTATCGGGCGGCGACCAGGCGGTTATGCGGGGTGCAGGGCGAGGCGTGCAAAGGTCAGAGTAGCGATGATGAAGCGGCAAGTGGGCAGGCTTAGTCATGCGCTCCGCCGAATTCTCCGGCCCATGCGCATCTGCGCTTTGCCTATCGCGAACAAGGCCGGACGCGCTTCCTTTCGCCGAAAGTGACAGAAAGAAGATTGGAACTTGGCGAGGCTTGATTACCTCGCAAAGAAGAGTCAATCGGACGCCCGAGTCGCGTGCCAGATTTTCCTATCCATCGCTTCCCGCCTCACAACAAGTCCGCTGCGCCGCTGCTCCGCTGCTCCGACAACGCCTGCCATGTTCCGCCGTCCGGGTGCTGGCCGCTCCAAGGCGTCAGCAGATACTCTCTGTCAGAAATGCCTACAGAGGGGACACTACAGTTACGAATGCAAAGCACCTGCCCAAGAGCGCCCTTACAAGTCGCGCCCCTCCAGGACACAACAACTTCTCAATCCCAAGCTGAAGCCTAAGCTCACCACCGAAGTACCCGAGGATCTGGTGCGCAAGAAGGGCGTCGCGGATGAGATTCTGAAGAAGAAGGAAGACGACCGCAAGCGCGCGCGCTCACTCTCCACATCGTCTGCAGATTCAGTCTCCACCATCTCGACCAACCGGTCCCGCTCACGCTCACCATCTCGCTCACCACCACGGAGAAAGCACAATGGCCACAGGCGCCGAGGAAGAGACGACGAAAAAGCCCTGCGCAAACGAAGCAGGCGATCAGTATCCATGGACTCGCGCTCGCCGCCAGGCCTGGACAGGCCAGACCGGAACACGCGCCGGCGCATGAGCTCCTTCAGCCCCGACGAGCGAGGTCGCCGGAGGACCAGGTCCAAGTCGAGGTCTCGGTCCACGCGCATGCAGACATCACTTGAGAACGCCCGGGGGAGAGTACGGCGGAGCATGAGCGGCAGTGTACCATCACGGAGCCGGAGCACCCGACGAGACAGGAAGCGACCAGCAGGCCGCCGATACTCAGTCTCACCGTCACGGTCAAGGAGCGCAGACCCTATGGACACATCAGATGAGCGGATTCCTCCTTCCAACGGAGCCTCGAAGCGCGGCCCTATGCGCTCGCCCTCGCCATACCGCGGCAGCCGCGACCGCAGTCTGGGCCCGTTTTCCAAGCGCAAAGCTACACGCCGCTCGCGCAGTCCACAGGACACGAGGAATGGGGCAAGACGACGTGCCAGCCCACGTGCACCACCTACCAGGAACCGCTTCGATGACCGCCCCGCCCCCGCTCCATCGGCGCAAGCAGCGCCACCACCCGCCCCTCGAGAGCGCAGTCTGAGTCCGTTCAGTAAGCGCGTGGCTATGACAAGAGCAATGAATATGGGATGAAGAGGCGACAGAAAGTGCACGTCGAGAGAATGATAGTATTTGGGATGGAGCCCGTTTGGGTAGCTTTTGGAGGAGGGGGGAGCGAGCAGCTTTTTTCTTTCCTTTCCGGTTTCATGGAGTCAGTCGGCGCAAAGGAAGACAGGAAGCCCAAATTCAGCAGTCTTTCCCATTTTGGAAAGTAGCAATCAAAAGCAGGCGCATGAACCATTTGTGCGTGTCTAAGTGTGTTTGTCACTGCGGTTCATTCCAGAGGAAGAGGGAATGCAGAGAGGATGTGACTAGTCCAGGTTGTATATAGTACATAGCCATGTAATCTCCAGCACTAACGAGGCTCTGGTGCTCTAGCAATACAATTCAGACTATTCAGACACAGATGTAATGCTTGTACAAAGTACATGGACAAACAAGAGAGCATTCATTGTAAGTCCAAAGTCATACCATTCAACTTTTTCGGCCATTAAGCTTAGCAAATTCTTTTTCAACAACAACGCCTCATCGTGGATATATGCCTGCTAGCATTATACAAGATATGGGTACCAAAAAAAAAAGATTATAAAACATGTAGAGTAGAGGTGATAATATATCCTAAGCACACGCAAAACAATCAAATCTGCCTTGGCGGCAGCTTCATTCTGTGTCATTACCCAAGCCTTGGCCCTGCTCATAATCCTCCATGACGCATTTAGGGGAAAAGGGGGGGGGGGGGGGGGGGCTTCTATCACTCGCTGTTCATCGGTAGATGCAGGTGCCGTAGCAGAAAGTTTCTTAAGCCCCGCTGGCCACGCCGCGTATATTGATTCCACTTCCAGAACGCTCAGCAGATCCGCGGATGTTGATACCCTCTTGACTGCTGGTTCGTCCTTGACCGCGGATACTCATGTCAGTATCGCGCGATATACGATCGGCGAGACCGCGACGGGGTCGTGCTGGTTCGGAGAAATCGGTGACATGTGGATCGCGGTTGTCATTCTTCAATCGCCCGAACAGCTCTTCTGGGTCATCGTCGCTGTCGCGCGTGATCCTATCAGCAAGAGAGCGCTTTTGCTGTGGAACTACAGGTTGGCCATCTTTTGTCATGCGCGAAAGCAGTGAGTTTCCGCTTCCTCGCTTCACGTCGATGGCATTTGAGCGGTGGTGGTTGCCCATGGGCGAGGTATCCACGAAAAAGGCGTCCTTCTGCCATCGGCCTCCTCCTGTGTTCCCACCAGCACGGTCATAGTTCGCGCGATCATGTGTCCATCGATCGGCGCTGGGCTCGCGTCGACGTCGGTTGTTGTGACTGCGGCTTCGGCTACGGTACCGTGTGCGCCCTGCGTGCGTGGCGTTCTCTGCGAATCCAAATCGGCCATCGCCTTCGTCGTCCGAGGCGGGTGAAGCGCTGCGCCCTCGTAGGCGGCCAAAGCGCGGTTCTTTTGGACTAGTTTCATTAGCTTTCGGATTGGCGGTGGGGAGAAGTGCAAAAGTACCTTCTTGAACCTGGCCTGTAAGAATCAACGTCTTGGGTGTCGTTCCGAAGCCTTCCGGTAGACTGGCGGCCTCTACCTCGACCGCGGTTGTCACGGTCGTCGCGAATGTCTCGTCCGTTCCTACGCGGGCCTCTGCGATCAACACCTGAATCGCCCATAGACTCGTCGCCGGTGCTTCTCCGTCTGGTGCGCTCACGCGAGCCCATATCCTCGTCGCCATAGTCTAGGAAATCCTTCTTTGGCGGTGGCTTCCGTCGCGGCTCCCTCTGGCGATTGCCTGCTACATCTGGGTTGCGCTGGTAGTAATTACTCCTTGTCGCCGCACCCCTGGGCTTCTGGTCTCCAGCATTCGACTGCCGAACCATGAGCACGCTGTCTGGCTTCTTCGAGTATGCCTTCGCTTTCCGAGACGCTTGCATGGAGAGGTTGCTGGTGTCGCCATTGTCGGGGTGTGTGAGGATATTGAGAGCTAGCGCGGCATCTTCTTTGGAGTAGTATTCAAGGTTGACCGAGTTGTCGTTCACCCAGCGCAGTTGCTTAACGCGCGGGTCTGACTGGCAATGCTCCATGGCCCAGTACAGCGGGTCGTTGGGGTCGAAGTCGCTCACGCCCTGGAGGTTTATGGATTCGGGCCATGGCTCATGGACCACGATATCTTCTAGGTAAGCCGCAGGTATGCTTCCCTCGGGCTCTGCTGTGTTCTTCTGATATGCGCGCGTCAGTCAATGGCGCTCACTCCCATGCAGCTTTCGGCAGGACTCACCTCGACAACCTGTTGCGGCTCTGGTTGCGCTACCGGCGCTACATTTGATCCTACATCAATATCAATGTCATAGGCGACATCTGTCATGTCCGTATCGTCCATTTTGTCGGTCGTGGGCGGTGAGGTTCTGCGGTTATACGGGGTTTGCGTGGGGTGGAGGTGTTGTTGGAAGCTTGACGGCGGGAGATGGACTGGCGCGCCGCGGTAACCTTGGAAGCTCAAGAGGCGGCCACTAACGCGGTCACGTGAGGCGCAGCGTGTACCGTGCTTATATTCGTGCACCGATGATTAACACTTGTATCTAATTGCACAAGCTCGTTCGTTTGTTAGGCGTTGGGGTTGGTAAATAAATGCGCACGGGTCTCGGTGAGACGAGGACGAAGTCTGGTTCAGGGCCGTGCTACAGGAAGACAGCCAAGGGTACAGTCATCGTTCCTCGGAGCTGACTAGTGCCAAACAAGTGAAAGACAATACGCCGGCTGAGACATCCACAAACCTCACGCTGTGCTGTGCTCTCTGTCTTGTAATATCAAGACTGTTCCTCCAACGTAAAAGTCCCCGTCTTAGTGATGAGGTACTCGTTCACAGCAACATCCTTTCCAGACTCCTTTCCATACCCACTTTGTTTTATGCCGCCAAACGGTGACTCTGCAGCAGACGAGTTTCCCTATTTCTTTGTGAGTACATCTCTATTGGGGTGTTGTGAGAACGAGCATACCGTATTGAGACCTATCATCCCAGCCTCCAGGTTCTCAAACAATCGCCATGTCCGATCAACGTTCTTCGTGAAGCAGTAAGAAGCAAGGCCCATACTGGTGTCGTTAGCAGCCTTGACCGCCTCATCTTCCTTGTCGAACTTGATGAATGTACTAATGGGCGCGAAAGCCTCCTCATTCGCAATACTCATGTCAGGCGTGACATGGGTAATGACCGTGGGCTCGAAGAAGTAGCCACCATCTTTCTCCACCTTCTTGCCGCCCGTGTGTATTTTCGCCCCCTTCTTCCTCGCATCCTCCACTAGAGCGAGCGCCTTCTCGATACCTCGCGGCGTGGTCACTGGGCCCATTGTCGTTTTCTCGTCTGCGCCATGGCCAACTACAATCTTCTGAGTCTCGGCATTCCAGCGTTCCAAGAATGTGTCAAAGATACCAGACTGCACATAGATGCGGTTGGCTGTGATACAAGCTTGACCAGCGTGCCGGTATTTGAGGGCAAATATCTGGCCGAGGGCTTGCTCGATGTTTGCATCGTCAAAGATCAAAACAGGACAGTTGCCTCCCAACTCCAGTGTGACTTTCTTCAAATTATCGGCACACATCTTGGCAACAAGCTTCCCAACACGTGTTGAGCCTGTAAAGGTGACCTTGCTCACGAGCGCATGGCGGCACAGTGCTTCACTAAGCTCGGGCGTTTTGTCGAGATCAGTCGTCAAGACGTTCAGCGCTCCCTTGGGAAATCCGGCCTGTTGTGCGAGGTAGGCCAACGTGAGAACAGTAATTGGCGTCTCCGGGCTGGGTTTCACAATCATCGTACACCCTGCAGCCAACGCAGCGCCTGCCTTTCTCAGGATCATAGCAATGGGAAAGTTCCACGGCACCAGCGCAACAGCGACACCGAGTGGCTGCTTGATGGTGAAGATTCGTCGATTGGGAAGCGCGGGTGTAAAGACAGTACCTTGAATACGTTCGGCCTCTCCAGCAAACCACCAGGTGAAGCCGGTGGAATAGTCAATCTCGCCATAGGCCTCAGCCCTCGGCTTTCCGGTCTCATAGACGAGAATGGTCGCTATGTCTTCCCTATTCTCTTTAATCAGAGCATCCCATCGATAGAGCATCTGTGCCCTTTGCCGCGGGCTAATCTTTTTGTATTTCTGGAAAGACTCGTAGGAGCTCTTGACAGCATCGTCGACATCAGATGCATCGTTTGTAGGACATTCTATCCATGGCTTGCCGGTCCCAGGATCTTTTTCTTCGTCAGTTTGTATCCCCCACTCAAAGGGTGGATGGCTGACCAACTACTTCGAATGTCTTGCCGGACTTTGCTCGGACCCAGTCGCCGTTGACAAAGGAGAGATTGTGGAGTAGTTCTGGGTTGTTTAACTGGGTTTTATCAGACCAGATGTTCTATCATGACCTTGCACCTTTCCACGCACCTTGAATGGAAGCTGGTGTTTCCTTTCCGAGCCCATGCTGCCGTTGATTTCAGTGTCGGTGGACTGGACTAAAACCCTCAAGGCGATTCGTATCGGGAACTAAGTATAAGATCCCCGAAATCAAACGTTTACTGTTTTCGAACAAGACCTCTCGAGAGGAAGAAAAAAGGTCAAGCGCAAACGTCGAAAAGTTCGCAAGAGCGATATCCTAGGAGAAAGCGCCAGTATTCCACACCCAGCCTCTTGTGCTCACGCACCTGCACCTACCCCACCTTTGGCACCATATAGGCTATGCGACCCCATCAAATCACCAAGCAAGCACCCAACTTCGGCTATCTCAGGTAAGAAGATCCGGTAAGAGAGCGCTTGACGTAAAGAAGTTGTTCGGCGGGAACGGCGTGCCATTGGTTCGAACCTCGGTGGTCCTCCAACACCACGTCAACTCCCATGCGGGGCAATCATGCTTACCCCTCATTACCGTGTTCTACATTCCGAACCCACGGCTCGCTAGCGGAGCGTGATTAGAGATGGGTGTACCAATTGGTTAGACGGCAGGCAATATGCAAGTCATGCACAGAGGATGTGTTGTTCTTTCTTGACATGACATCGCTCTTGCCTACCGGACTTACGTTAATCACTCAACGCTGGAGACGACTGTATTGAGTGCATACAATATCGAACTTGAGCCCCGGGCCTTCCATTTCCTTTGCGCACCCTAAACCCTGAGATCCGTCTGAAGAAATTACAATGGGCAGACTAGACGGCAAAGTCGCCCTCGTAACCGGTACTCGCTCCCTCCCCTCCTCCAGCCCGTCCAGCCCACTAACGCGCTCTCCCCTTTCCAGGCGGCGGCTCAGGCTTCGGTGCCGGAATATCCAAAGGCATGGCCTCGGAAGGCGCCAAAGTCCTCGTTTGCGACATCAACCCCACCGGCGGCGAGGAAACCTGTGCCACAAACCCCTCCTCACTCTCCTTCCACAGCATGAACGTGACCAAGTCTGCCGATTGGAAAGCCGCCATCGCAGCCTGCATTGACAAGTTCGGGCGCTGTGATATCCTCGTGAACAACGCAGGGTGGTCGTATACCAACAAGCCGACGACGACGGTCACGGAAGACGAGTTCGACAGGGTGTTTGATGTTAATGTCAAAGGGGTTTATTTGGGTTGTAATGCCTGGGTCGATCAGGCGATCGAGAGGGGAGAGGGGGGTGTGGTGATTAACATTGCGAGTGTGGGGGCGACGAGACCGAGACCTGGGTTGGTGTGGTATAATGCTTCTAAAGGGGCGATTTGGAACGTATGTCTCACCTCCCTTTTTTTTTCCTGTCCCTTCGCTCCTCCTACTACGCATCTCTTCTTACATATCTTTGCGTGCTAGGCAACAAAGGGCCTCGCAGCAGAATACGGACCCCATCAAATCCGTGTTGTGTCCATCTGTCCCCTGGTCACGGCCACGGGCCTTTTCTCCGCCTTTACAGGCATGGAAGACACGCCAGAAAACAGGACAAAGTTCACGGCAAATGTGCCAATGGGACGCATCGGGGAGGTGGATGACGTGGTGAATGCGTGTATTTTCATGGCGAGTAAAGAGGCGGGCTTCATTACGGGAGTCAACCTTGAGGTCGATGGTGGACGATGTATCTAACATCGAAGCCGCAGTACTATGCTGAAATGTGGCTCTAATGAAACATCCCCACGTTCGCTCTTACAAGAGGTTGCCCTTCTGTGCGTCTCTTTTCCACTGATATCCCCACACTTACATCTCCATGTCCATGTCCTCCACCGCCTCTTCTTCCTCCAGCATCTCCTCAATCTCCCTCCGCCTCCTCTCCCTCTCCTTATCCACCTTACTGTCTCCACCGATAATTCTATCATGCAGGACCGCACCATTCCTCTCCTCCCTACTAAGACTAACACCTCTATCAACCTCGACACCCCAACCCTCCCACACAGCCCCCCGCTCACTCGCCGTCATCCTCCCCTTGCTAACCCTCCACCTCTTTGTCAACTCACGCTCCCTTTTCGCCGGGGGTGCAGAAACTATGAAGCTATACACCTCCTTCATTTTCTCATACGCAGCTCGATGCGGCAGACCTGTCGTGTGGTTCGGCATGCTGGGACCCGGTGCAGGGTAAGACTCCAGTACACTATACTTACCCTTCCTCACCCTCTCCACCGCATTTCGCCATACGCCTACTGGCAGGAAAACGGCTTTGTTGAATGTAATTTTGCCGCTGCCTGGGTGGGCGTGGCCGAGAAGGAAGGCGTCCGTTTCGGCGCTTCCCCCGTCTCCCAGCTTGGCGCCACCTGGGCCTATCGTGTTTCCTGGCACGAGTAGCTTGGGGAAATAGACTTGAAGGGGGATACCGTGGCGGGAGGTGGCGAAGGGCGAGGTTGATAGCACAGATGGGGCGAGTGATGAGAGAGGGGAAAGTGGTGCGAGGAGATTTAGCGGACTGGGGGCGGAGCGCTGCATTCCTGGGCGGAGAGGAGTGAGAAACGGAATTGGAGGGCGTGGGTCTAGCTGAGGTTGACTCGCTATCAACTGACCTTTTGTGCCGTTGAGAGGAGGTGGTGTTCTCTGATGCACAAGCATACATGTTCCTTGTTGTTGCAATCCTTGGCCGGATCCAGAATTGCCCTGTTCTTGCTGAGTGGCCACCAGCCGTTGCGCAAATGCAGGTGGAGGGGCCGGAGACAGTAAACCTGGAGCGACAGGATATGGCAGTACGTAAGTCTGCTGGGCTAGATTTGGTCGATAGTTATAAGGCTGGGGTTGTTCAGATGGTGTCAATTGCTGGGGAGGTGCATGCTGCGCCATTCCGTGCATAGCTGGATAGGGAGAGACACCGTTCGTACTGTCAGCAACATCCAAGGCCATAGGCAAAAGTGCAGGATCTGGATTGAATGATGAAGAAGCATGCGGATCTGCAAGTGCAGTTGGTGGCTGCATAGTGAAGGGGTTATAGCTTCCTCCGAAATCCCTTGGTGCCTGGTGTTGAGATCCATTGATGGGGGCATGTGGCGGAGAAATCGTGATAACAGGAGCGCGAGGTAAAGCCAAAACAGGCAATGAGGATTGTAGAGTCTGTCCAACCCGTGCAGGCGGGTTCGAGGGTCGAAGTATTGAGTCTGGAAGTGGTTCCAAGCTGCTGGCATCTTGGGCATCCTGGTCGCCTGCTACAATCACGCCAGAACTGGCGGCTGGTAATTGACCTGTATTTTGGTTTAGTTGCGACAATAGCTGTTGCGCTTGCTCTGGGGTGATATTCTTCATGAAATCTGCTAAACGCGGCGGCGTAGGAGTCCTGCTGGGCGTAGTCGCTGGAGAAGGGAAACCCATGTGACCTAGCGTATTCTGTTGTAGGGTTGATAATCCGATGCTGGAATCGAACACTTGATGTGCTTGGCTTGGGCGAAGATTATGCGCCAATGGCGGTAGACTTGGTCGTGGGAGATGGGGAGGCGGTGGAAGGGAAGGTCTGGAGGGTAATCGCATTCTGTTGCTCCCATCGCTGCCTTCGTCATCCGAGTCCTCATCACTACTACTACCAAAAGCTTCAAATCTGGGGTCAACAGCAGGAGGGCGCGGAGTCCGAGGCGCAGGAGTCGGAAGCACGGGGCTTGCCCTAAGGGGCCCCAGAACAGCCTCTCTATCTTTCGCACCTTCGAAAAGCTTACTCTTCATCTTACCGACCAGAGGTGCAGGGACAATGTTGAATTTTTGCTCAATTTCATCCCTACTATGCTGGATCTTGCGAAGCATCTGTCCGGCGATGCCCGGGCGGTGGACGTGGGCAGCTGTGGCTGGAATAATTGGAACGCCGGATGCGCCTTCAGGCACAATACGGCAATCAGCATCGTGAACCTCCTCAGCCAATCTGGTGCTGATGGCAATCTCCATTTGCTTCTTCATGTGCTTCTCCTTTTCGAGGAAAGCCTTCTGTGCCGTTTGAGCATCTTGCTCGTAGTTTCTGAGACCATCACCCTCGACGAATGGGGTATCCTTCACATTTTTTCTTTGCCCTCTTTTGTAGTCTCTCATATGCTGTGCAGTAACTCCAGCTTCCATAAGCATATAGAAGGCGCGTTGACGTGATTTGAAGCAAGAAGCATAGTACTTCGAACGCTTCTGTGGGTCTCGAGGGATGTTGATAAGAGGCGGGAGGGGCTCGTTCAGCTTTGGTGGTTGTATACCAAAATGTACTTCGCGATATTGTAGGCGTTCGCTTTCTTCTGCCTTGCGTTCCAAGGCCGCTAGGTCAGGCCTCTCGCGCATCTTCTTGGTAGGCGAACTTTGCGCGAGCTCCTCTGCGTGGCTGCGTTTTGGTGTTTTGGTACCCATCTGGCTGTTTTCGTCTTTGGTCCCATCATTCGCTTCGTGTACTTTCTTCTTCACATCCCCCGGAACCACAATTGGGTGGTACTCGAAATCCCACAGGCTCGGGATCTCTCCGCGCAAAGCTGCTTTCAAGGCCTTGCCATCTCCCTCGTAAAAGTCGATCCATCGGTACAAGAACTCGATGAAGTTTGGCACCATGGCGTTGTTGACCTGCACAATGTCGACAAGGATTCGCAACATGTCCTCTTCATGCATGAGTTCCGGGTCCAGGACGCGGGTTTGAGCCGTAATCAGGCCTGCCTTGGGTTGTGATCGTTGCGCATTGGGAAGATTCGGCTTTCCAAAGTCAAGGCGTGGCTTTTTCGGCGAGTGCAGAACAGCCATGGGCTGATTCGTCGCTGTTTCATCAACATGCCACTGCACATACCATGTCCATAGCTCTTTGCCCGTCTCGATTGCCTTGCGCTCTGTAAAGTCCTGCAGAAGTGCCAGGAAGATGTCGTGGCTAGTATCCATGCGGTAAGTGATTAGATGCTGCTTGTATTGCTCGTAGGGTACGAGCGTGGGTAGCGGTTCGACATTGCCGACGACATCCTGTAACTCGAGATAGCGATCGTCGAAGAGGTCAAAGACCTTGCCGTGAGAGGCCATTTGGTCGCGCAAGCGGCGGTGTTACTGTTACGCGGCGAGGGGTGGTGAGTGCCCGTAGCGAAACAAACATTGGTGTATGAGTGTGGCCAGGTAGGAGGAGAGTGGTGTTGGCCTGCAAACGCCATGCACAATGGCAACGAGTGGGACGGTGAAAGATGAACGGGAAACTGGGAGTGAGATTGGAGCGACTTGGGAAATTGAGCGAGCTCAGCCTACTCCCCTTCACATGCGCATTCGTCGAGGGTTTGCACGTGTTTGGCACCTAAGAAATCTATACTGGCTTCATCATCGCAAGCCCCCCATATTTGTACAGTCGCAGTCAGGGTATCGCCGCAGCCGTACGCCCGCCCCGCGCCCTTATTCAGGACGTATTCAATCTACCCCGCATGCGCATCCACTCATTTGCTGCTTTCCCTAAGCTTCTGCAGAACAACGCTCACGCGGTCCTCGGCATCCTCCCGTACTCTCCGCCAATCTGTGTTGTAGACCTTCTTGACCCCCTCCTCAAGGCTCCTGTTCCACCGGTCCTTGGCCATCTCCGCGAGTCCTACTGGAGCCTCCCGACTTGTTGGCTCTGGCTCTGGTTTCTTGGGCTCGTAGAAATCGGCGAGGACCTGGCGCTGTTGACGTAGTAGGGCGGCTTGTGTTATGCGGTTTTGTGTGTGCAGCGATATTGTGAGGTAGAGGACGCCGGATGTGAGGGTGACGCCTCCAAGCTGTATCGATTAGCAGGGGGCCTGCCGAAGAGACACTGCACGTACGAAGCCGGTGATGAAGCCCATGGCTGAGCTGGTGGAATGATTCGACGGTGCAGCGTCTGGCGTGGTTTGTTCGGATGCGCTGAAGGCCAATGGCTCTGCAATTTGAGCTGCGGCTCCTCCTCGAGATAGTCTGCAAGCTGGCGCGATGATTGTAGGCGCTGGGGGGTGGGGATGGCCTGGGACAGGGAAAGTTGACGCCCGTGTGAGGTCAGCGCGGGAGATCGCGAACGTGCCGGCCAATGTTCGCTGCCGAAAGCGGCAACTTCCAACCTCTGTCGAACACGGCTAGCGCTATTCCTTGACACGACTTCAGCAGCCCATCTTGTTCTCAATCCATATTTACCCAGCCTTTCTCAAGTCTTAATTCCGTGCGCTTTCACCTTTGCGAACAGGAAAGGACATGCCGTAGTCTGAACCGCCTTTCTTTCGAACAAAGCGATAGATAGATAGGTAGGCCAGGCTGAAGAAGAGACTTCCAATCACGTCTTTGTATTCAAGATGTGCGTGCAGCAGATGCGCCAAACAACAAAACGCTACTATCAATCAACCAAAATGCAATCTACACCACCGTCTCCTCACCGCCCGCTCCCAGTCGCAACAACATCCTCCCAGACAGGCCAATACGCGTCTCCGCCCGGCTCGTCCATCTGCCAGATCAAACCCGGCCTCTGTCTCATGATGCTCTCATGTTCTCTTTTCAGTCCGACTAGTCTCTCGCTCAGCACCCTCATTTCATTCACCGCCAGCCTCAACTCCCTGCCCTTCACGGTAGAAGGCGATACCTCGCCTTTGAGATCAGATAGCGGCCCGACGAGCCGTCTGAGCGTGGGCGGCAGGCTATACCGGAACGAAGCTTCAACCCAAGCTGTGACCGCGAAGCGTGAGGATAGGAAAGCGCTGAGAGTGGGAAGGTAAGCGAACGTGTTCGCCAGAGAGCTAGGGGAGCGATGGGACGACAAGGATAGAGCGCGGCTTAGATGTATCGGCCAGCAAAGTGCTGCATATCGCAGAAAAGGGAAATGGGTATCGAAAGGTACGGTGCGTATGCTGTTTGCTCTTGAGCCGTTCCGTGAAGCAGTTACGTCCGGCACCACAGGGTAATTGCTGTCACCGTCTGATGAGGATAGTGACTTGTATCCGCTGTCGACTGAAGCGCTTGTGCGCTGGCTCGCGCCGCTGCTAGTTGGCATGCCCGGTAGCATGGTCGGGGTAGGCGGCTGCAGAGTACCAAGTGGGCGCTTCGGTACATCGTGGACGAGATAAGAAAGACAGCGCGCTGCGAGGTGTGCGTGGACACTACCCTCGTCGAGTAGACTGAATTCAGAGTCTTGAGACATGGGAAATCGCAGGAAGTCACGGATCGATTCGTGGGCGAAGGATATCCTGTCATCTGTGATTAGGAGCAGACCGCACGTAAGCTCATCCAAAGCGCTCACAACATCCGTCGCGTGTGTACTTTCGCCTGCGTCTGCGCCATTCAAACACAGGACAGCTCGTAGGGCAGCAGGGCCCATGTGATTGATTCCGTAGGATAGCCAACGGAAGCTATCAGCGATAACGCGCTTCTCAGGCTGCGAGCGACGCGCCAGCGCCTTGAGTATAGTATGGTAGAGAGATGGCAAACCCTCCAATGATTGAACATTCTCCAGGATCGCAAGCCGTTCTTCTGATGAGAGTACCGCCGATTGGATAAATCTCAATAACATAGTGGCCCATAAAAAGTCTCCATTTGCCGCCTGTGCAAATCGGGGGATGAGAATTCGGTCCATCGATATCCCAAAGAAGCCCTGGTCGGCCAGTCGATTCAGCTCTGGCACTACATGGCTCTCGATGGCGATGGCGTTGTGTTGGCTGGTGAGGGAAAGAACGTGAGGAGCATCAGATGCCCACTTCTGGTATTCCAAAGGTATCCTCAAGTCCGGCCTGCTGAACAAAATTACCCGTGTATCGGAGCTGCGGCATAGTTTTGCCAGGGATGCGAAGAAGCCTTCCATGTCATTGCATTCATCGACACCGTCGATTGCAATGTAAGTAGGATGCTGTCGTAGTAATAGACCAAGGACGTCTAACACCTCATCGGTAGTTGCGTGTTCTCGAAATGAAGTTTTTCGTAATATGAGGCATGCAGTATCGAGCGTTGAATGATCGTGGTGGTGCGCCTGAAGTATTTCACATGCCATGGCGCGAAACGCATCGTCTGGGTGATTGTTTTCGGAACGAAGGCGACTGAAATGGTAGTGCACAACTGCGGGTGGCTCGTCATAGAGCTCCGGGTCTTCAGCCTGAGCTGCCAGGTTCTCAATGACCGAGTACGATATGACCGTTTTGCCAAAACCCACTTTTGCTACACTTTGTTAGTATCTGGTGGTTTTGCAGGGGGTCTTAAAGGATTGACTGACCCTGAACGAAGAGAACGCGGTGTTGCCAATTACCCATCAAGAAATTCGCGTCGTTGGCCATGCGCTTTTCGAATCCTTGGTCTCTCCAATTGCAGTAGGCAGGAGTCTGCAAGAACCATGCACACGATTCTTCATCGTATGATGCATGGCGGCAATCGATTTGTTTTGACTCAGGCGAACCGTGAAGCCATTTCCGCACTTTCTCTACTCTCCTCCATCTCCTCGCATTTATGTGTCCCTCCTGCTCTACGTTACTGCTTCCGCTAGCTTGCTCTTGAGTGTGCAGGAATTCAAGGTAGTTGTTTCGATGATGCGAGATGTCTGCGTAGTGCTGGACATGGTTCTCCGTCTCCTTCTCCAACCATCTCCTATGCTTGCTCAACCGAATTTCGAATCGCGAAAGGCGTGAGTCGAGTGGCCGCCATGACATTGTATGAGCTGTACCAAGGTTAGCAAAACTAGCTCCGAGTGTAACAGTACTGGTTGTAGTCGTCCATTGATATTTGAGGTCGCAAGGAAAGGAATTAGCGTGTAACGCAGTACCCCAAGAATTAACCCTAAATGGCTCATCACCTAGTTCAAAACTCACAGGCAAGGACCACTCATGATTTCCGGTGCACTTTTGGTTTGGGCCGCGAATGGACGAAGTTGACAAGTCATCGAAACATACAAAAGGTGTGCAACGTACCCTGAGTTCCCCGACAGAAGATGCGGTATATTTCCAACAGTAGCTGTACAGTGTCGAAGTATACATAAGACATAAGTGTTGCTAGGTGAAGATCATCCTCTTTAAGACGAGGTTCAGATGTGCGTCGATTGCAGACTTGGTATATTTGCCGATAGAGTGGCAAGGTATGTGCAATGGCCTCAAGCATGTCGGCGACTTTTTCAAAGACAAGCATATAGTCGCTACTTATCTGCCTTTGGGTTAGCCCCGCCTGAGAGCGGTCGGGATAGAAACAACACCTTTATAACTAGGCGTACTGTGCCCCAGAACCAGCCAGCCCATTCTGGCCGAAGTTTCACGCATGTACTGAGGATATCAAAGTATGGCGCAAAGTTGCGGATGAATAGTGTGATCTTCTGGCTGCAAGCAACTAGCCGCTGGTCTGCGGAGCCGCTGCGGGTGGATATCTGACGCAATTCATCCAGCAACAGCGATGCGGTGGCATCGCTGTGAAAATCAAGGCGATGCTCGTGCAATACAGTGTTCTGTATGGTTGTCACTGCCTCGTCAAGCAAAGGTATGTCTGCACTGCGTATCGTTAGATTGATTCTTCAGATTCCATGGTTGACGCAAAGGACTCACGGTGATTCAGCCATTGCTACATCACTGGTTTCAGTCTGTGGTGCCATTTCTTGGGTGTATTCGAAACCGAGCGCAGTTGACTTCTTAATGGCGGATGCATTGGCACAAAATGCTCAGAACACACCTTTGATGACTTAGAACACCCGCGACATTGTAAGGACATGGTGCCGACAGGGACCGCGGCATGTACGCGTATTAAGCATTTGACTCGCCCATGGGAACGGGCCCGAAAATAGAGCAATAGCTGCGTTGTATGGAGCCACGGGAGAAGCAACGGGCGTCGTGGGGCTGAATGGGGACGGGAAGATAAGCGGGATGTGTAAGAGGAGGGCGAGTGAATCCCTGCAGGCGGGATTGTCATGCCCCGGACACCACAGAATTGGCAGGCGTGGGGGACCGTGCTCGGTAACGTGGGCGAGACGACAGGTCCATGCGACAATTTGCATGTGGCAGGTCGGAGGCTTTGACCGATGTGCGGGGAATTTCTTATTCGCGATGAGTAACAGAAATTCAAACGAGGCGTTGCACGACGCGAGACGGGCAAAGCAATGTAAACGAGTAAACATCTTGGGTATCTCCTCAACAAGCTACATAGCCAACTGCTCGGCGTAGTCAACGGATCTATGGTACAAAAAGTATTAGAAGGCTAGATACTAAAGCGAATGCCACCAAAATTGTGGCTACCTGATTATGCGGATGCAGGCATGCCGAGCCGAAGCGCAAGCAATGCACGCACGTCGGTGACATATTGCAAGCCCTCGAGCAGTGGGATGAGATGCAGCAGATCATGGTCTGTTGGGTCGCTAATCCAGCCTTCGATGGGGATGGCATTGTCTGGTTCTGCGGTCAGCACACTACAGCGTCCGGGGCGTCGGCGCTGAGGATCATCTTACCTGGGTGGAAGACGTAGCTCAGGGGGCTGTTATCAAGTATCATGACCTTGCTTAGATCCGGCTCGACCTGTGCAAGATCCTTGATGTAGGCCCCGTTGCGAACAGTGCAGTGCTGTCTGTAGTATCTTCCTGCGAAATACTTGCGCTCTACTTCCAGCCAGTCGATGACTGGGTCGGCGTACTCTTGGACCGAGGCGGTGAATATGATCAGATTGTACCATTTACTGACCTAGTTGGCATGTCAGCTACACGCTGTTGGATTTTGGCTGTTCTCTTTTTCTCTTTACCTTTTTCAGGAAATCGTCGCAGTAAGGCCGCTTGTGGACGTAATACAGGAGCGGCACTTGCGGACCGATGACCTGCCCACCCGCGCCGACAGAAGCCTGTAGCTTTACCTCTACCATGTGGCCCGTCTGGAAGCGGCCGCCGTTCACGATGCTGTGGATCAATGTTTCATCAAGATCGATGATCAGTGTTTTCTGGTGGGGGCCGACGGCGGATGTACCTTTCGCGGAATAAGACGGCTGGCGCCGTGGCACTAACGGGCGCGGGGGTTGAGGCGCCCGTGGGAATTTGGTCAACTGTTTGGACGCCACGGTTGCCGGACCGGTGGGCGACTTGAGGGAGGCTGCCGTCTCGGACGAGACGGAGTTACTTTTGGACGACTGGGCCTTCTTCGCGGCCTTGCGCTGCCTCAATGCGTCTTCGTTATGGTGGAGTGTGATGCGGATCGATCTCTTTGCAGGAGCAATTTTGTCTGCACGAGTAGGTGTGCTTGACTTGGACCGGGTGTGTCGCGCAGGGCTGTCAAAGTCCCTATCGCGTGTGCCAGATCTCTCGCTCTCCGAATCGGACGTCATGGCGGTCGAGGTGGATGCGATGGATAGCGAACGCCGCGTGGGCTGCCTGGTCGTGGGCTGGGCAACGCTGGAACTGCGACTATTGCGCGCTGCCTTCTCGCTATTGTCCGGGGCGCCCGAGGCTTGCGCTGCGTGTGCGCTCACCTTCTTCCGACGTCCGCGTGTGAAGGTGCGTGAGATGTGATACACAGGGGCTAAAAAGGAAAAGTGGCCATCCTCGCCGTAGTAGAAGCAGGCCACCAAGCACTGGCTCGTGTAGACAAAGGGGGTCGCCAAAACGCCGACGATGGCAAAAAGGCCATCAGAGATGCGCTGCGGATACAGCCATCTCCTTCGGCGCGTGGTATCTTCGTAGGGCCCCTTCTGAGGCTGTTCGAGCAGTGGGGATTTCTCGTTGTATCCGGATGCGACCGCTTCCGTGGTCGAGGAGCCGGAGCCGTCACTCCTGTCGGCGCCCATCTTGCGCGTCTCGCTTGGTGCAGCTATTGCATTCGCATCGTCAGACTGGGCGGAAGGAGAGGGCCGAGGTTCGAGAATGGCAAAGAGAGTGTGGGGTAGCGTGATTACGGGGGCCTGCTGCTTGTTGTCTCTATGCTGCCGGACAGCAATGCCGTTGCGATGGAAGAGCGGTTGGGGGAAGGGAAAAAAGTTGCAGTCCGGTGAAGGTGCTCTTCCAAACGGCTGCGAGGCTAGCGATAAAGCCGAGGCGTGGGCGGCGGCGATGCTGCACAAGGGCTAAACAGAAGGTTGGGGATGATGCCAATGACGAACAACTGGAGAACGGCCGTGCCCAATCGGAACACGGAAAGCTCAATTTAGTTACGACTCATACTTTAGGTTCACGCAGGCATGAACAAGCAATATTCACCCACACGACTCGAATACGCGATACGGAAGCCCGCAGTGATTTGAACACTCCAACTCTTCACTGACCAGCTCCCTTTTTTTCTCTCCCAAAATTACGAGCGCTGGGAGAGTCACCAAAGAACAACCCCACCACCCCACATACGCGCCGTACACGATTCGAAATCTTGAAGAATCCGAAGGCATAACCCTCCGAGGAATCCCAAGATGCAGGGCGCGACCATACAGGCGCCAGGCCTGTCCACCTACCTCAAGTCACTGAAGAGCACGCCCGTAGACGCCTCGGTCGAGCACTTCATCTCGTGGGTATCACGGTTGCACAGTGCGCAACAGCCGCTGACCAGCATGCCAGGCTCCTCAAACGACGACAGATCCGAAACTCGAGACCATGCGCCATCGCGACGACGGCCCTACTTCTGCGCGTAGTGGGCGAATTCAAAGGGAGGGATGCCGCAAAACTCATCGAGCGCATCAAGCAGGTCGGCAGGCGGCTGACATCGGCGCAACCGCGAGAGGTCGTAGTCGGAAACATTGTACGGCGCGTACTCGGGCTCGTCCGTGAGGTGGTGGATGAGCATGCCGAGGGACAGACAGCTACTGGGAGCGAACCAGGCCACTCAACACCACACGCCCCCGCGCAGCACGACTCGCTTCACAGACCAGCGCTCAACTCGAGCATATCCACATTTAGCCCTCTAAGACATGCCGTTGCAGAGCCTATGCCCACAGGTGGATTCACAGACAACGCGTCCGACGCCAGCGAACCCTCGAGACGGCCCCCGCTACTCACTTCTCACACATCGTATGCGCCCACCTCCTCCGCACCCCTCGTACACTCGCTATTTGGCCTGTTCTCCCAGCCAACAGATACACCCTCGGCAACAAGTACTCCGACTGCACCGGCATCGCCTAATGGCAAGAGCACACTTACCGCCCTAAACCTCGAGCGACTTGCGGGCATGGAAAGGAGCCAGAACCTTGACCTCAAGGGCGAGGTCATGGAAGGCATAAGAGAGCTGCAAGATGAGCTGGAAACATCAGACAAGCAGATTGCCGAAGTCGCCCTTGAGCACATCCATGCAAACGAGATCATCCTTACACACACCGCATCCACAACCGTCCAGAAGTTTCTCCTATTCGCCGCACGAAAACGAAAGTTTACGGTTGTACATGCCGAGACATATCCCCATGATCATACGGCTACGCATGGCATTCTACTCACCGGCAAGAAGCGGGAGGCCAACCCAGACGACGATGCCGATGACGACAAGTGGAAGCCCCTCACTGACGCCGGCATCCAAGTGTACGTCATCCCAGACTCGCATGTCTTCGCGATAATGTCTCGCGTCAACAAGGTCATATTGGCTACACACACTGTGCTCGCCAACGGCGGTCTCGTTGCAGCAGCTGGTGCGCACATGATCGCGAAGGCTGCCAAAGAACACCAGACACCTGTGGTAGTACTTAGTGGTGTCTATAAGCTTAGCCCGGTCTACCCATTTGATATCGACGAGCTGATCGAGCACGGTGACGCTGGAAGTGTGGTACCGTATGACGACGGTGAATTTGTCGACAAGGTTGATGTTGAGAATCCCCTGTATGACTATGTTCCCGCAGATCTCGTGGACCTCTACATTACCAACCTGTAAGTTGTTTCCTCATTCTCACCCAAAGGGATTAATGACTCATGACTAATCATTGCAGTGGTGGACACGCGCCATCATACCTCTACCGCATCGTAGCAGACCATTACCGCTCCGAAGACATTACTCTATAGTTCACGACGATGACGGCGTTATGATAGCATGCAGCTGGCAAGGAAGCAAAAGTCTCGCATTGCGATGGCGCAAGTGTCAAAGTATGGACGCCTAGAGCCACATGAATGAATTATTTTCCATCCATCGTGCATCCATTAGTTCGCGCATCAACTTCCTCCATCAAGGATTCTATTCGTGCCCTCTATGTGCCCCTTCATGTCTCTTTGCCCTGCGAAAACTAACATGATCCACACATCCCTCAACCCGATTGGTCGCCCTTTTGTGACCCTTCTGCACCCACCCGTATCCCGCATCCCACCATCCGAACCATTGGTCATGCGTGCCCTAGCAGCGTGCCCTTCGGCCCTGGGAAATCAATGCTTTTTGATATACTTACCACTTCAGGTAGTTTGAAAGCTTGGGGTGGTGGGTCGGTAGGGCACAGAGGGGCACCGTGGCGTTGCCCGGGGCGTGCAGCCGGCGGCAAATGCAATATAATTGCTTTTTCCGTCTTCGCCGGCCTGCTTGGCCTACGGCGCAGAGGGCGCCCGACATGACATGCTAGAATTGGTTGCATGGGGTTAGTAGTGGAAGGTTGTGTTGTTCTTAGGGTGCTCTAGCTTCTGGGCCGGAGGAAGGAGGGGTCGGGATCACCGTGTTGACCCCTCTCTTACAAGGCGGACACTTTGAAGTTTGAACTCATCCCATGGCGCCGAGCATTACGTGAGAATACTCTCAACCCCCCAGCGCGGAGATATACGACATGCCTTGTGGCTTCGCCGTTGGCCATCTTAGGAAGCTGCGCTCGTTGATAACGTAGGGCTTATCGTGCGTCGTCGCCCAGCTGTTCATAGATTACGTATGCGAAGAAGTGGGCACTTGATCTGATAGATCGTCGGCTGCAGCATACAAGGTATCTTTCGAGGTCGAAGTAACAAGATTGCGATTTGCTTGAGGTATACAATGTCGTTTCTCAAACTTGAAGGGTTGCATGTTTTTGTGACGGGTGCTGCGGGCGGCATTGGCAGCGCAATTGTCGACGAATTCTTAGGTATGTGATAAACACTTTACATTATCTAGCAGCATGCCAGCATGCCAGCATGCAACGAGCAACGCTTGTTGGGCAGAACGTCATAGAAGAGGTAGTACCCCGTGCGCGCTACCAAGTAAGGAAGGCACTCTCCGGCCTACAACCACCCTCAAGCACGGGCTTCGGACCGATAGCTGACTTCTGGAGCCATCCCATCTTACTTCACCACTAACATACATACAGGACAAGGCTGCAAAGTCACCGCGCATGACCTTCGTTTGAATCCACTCGCCGCGACTAATCCCAACCTCTATTGCCTCCAGGGCGACATCAGCTCTGAATCATCCATCCGCGATTCAATATCCGAAGCCATTGCCCATTTCTCCCAGCCCATCAGCATACTTTGCGCAAATGCTGGCATCACAGATGAATCGGCCAGCTACTCCATCTGGGACATGCCCAGCCATCTGTGGGACCGAACTTACGCCGTAAATGTCCGCGGCACCTTCCTGACCATCAAGCACTTTCTCAAGTCGGTCGAAAGATCCCAGACTGAATCTGGGAAAGAGGTTGAGAATTTGAGCGTTGTAGTAACCGGGTCTGAGTGTGGAGTTTTCGGCCAGGCAGGGCATGTCGAATATGCGAGCGGAAAGGCTGGGCTCCAGTATGGTCTTGTGAAGACAGTAAAAAATGAGATTGTGCGGCTGAACGGGAAGGCGAGAATCAATGCCGTGGCGCCGGGGTGGGTGGATACGAATTTGATCCAAGGGAGGCTGGATGATCCGAGAGAGATGTGGAGGGAGGCGGAGGCCACGTACGTGAACTCATGTAGACGGCGAAGCTGTCTGGATGAAAAGTGCAAGTTAACATATCCAGCGTCCCATTGCGGAAGATCGCACAGCCCACGGATATCGCAAGGGCAGCTGCTTTTCTAGCTAGTCATCGCGCAGCAGGTCATATCTCAGGCCAATGCATCTCAGTGGACGGTGGCATGGAAGGACGCATCGTTTGGTCTGAAGATGAAGTGCGCAAGTCCGAACCTACTACTATCGAGCCTGAGAAGCCATTCGTAAATGTCACAGATGAGGTCTTTGGCACTGCCACTCAAGGCGTATCCCTAGCCAGCAGAGGTCCTTCGGCCATGACAGTGCCGAAAATAGCATCTCTCAACGCACCTCAGCCCACAGCGAAACCAACAATCAAGATTCTCCTCTCAGTCGACTTCGACGCCGTATCCGGCTGGCTAGGAACCGGCCAACACCCCTCCAACAACCTCGCAGACTACAGTTCCGGTTTCTTCAGCGCCTACGTCGGCGTCCCACGCCTACTGAAACTCTTCGCCAAACACGGTATCGCCGATAAAACAACGTGGTTCATACCCATGCACAGCGCCGAAAGCTTCCCAAGAGAGTTCTCAGCGATAAAAGACAGTGGCGCCGAAATCGGACTCCACGGCTACTGCCATGAAGGCGCGCCCCAGTTGACACCCGCGCAAGAACGCGAAGTCCTCGAACACTGTATAAGCTTGTATCAAGAACTTCTCGGCAAGCGACCGCTCGGCTACCGCGCCCCGCTGTACCAACTCCGCGAGAGCACGATCGAGTTACTAGAAGAGTACTCTTTCCTGTACGATTCCAGTCTCTCGCACCACGATAGTAAACCGTACTATCTCCCCAATTTGCCACCGATCAAAGCACCAGAATACAACGAGGCTGCGTCAGCGAAAGACTGGATGAACCCCCTCCCCGCGCCGTCATCTCCGACAGCTAAAACGCTCGTTGAGATCCCTGCGAATTGGTATGCAGAGGATATGACGCCACTGCAGTTCTTCCCCAATACGCCCAACTCGCAAGGCTATGTTGACGTCCGCGTGATTGAGAATATGTGGAAGGATAAGTTTGAGTGGGTGAAGAGTGAGTTGGAAGAAGAAGGGTTGGGAGAAAGGGATTCGGTGGTCTTCCCGTTGGTTTTGCATCCTGACACGAGTGGTATGGCGCATGTGATTGGGATGGTGGAGAGGATGATCAAGTGGTTGAAGGGGCTGGAGAGAGAGGGCGTGGTGGAATGGTGTACGTATGCGGAGGTTGCGGGGGAGTGGAAGGATAGGAATACTATTTGAAAGCGTCGTTTTATGTGAGGAATTGATACAAAGAAATGGAAGAGCCTTGTCTATGATTGTATCTCTCTACGGCTGTCACATGTATTTATCGGCTTCTATCCATCGTACTTGCCTGGTCACCAGATCAAGGCAGTTCAATCCCAATCCTCTAATGCCACATCCCTACTCTTCATCAGCCTCATTAAACACATTGGCGAGCCTTCCATTCCTCAAACCAAGTCCTGTTTTCTTCCTGACCTCGTCATCTTGGGTGGCCTTTTCTTCTTCCCCGCCTCCTCCGTCGTCTTCTCAGCGAACACATTGGAGCTTACAGAGCAGGATGGGGAGGGGACAAATAATACTTGCCCTGCAGACACGTTAAGAAGGTTTGAGTAGAGCTGTGGGCTGAATCAAAAGGTCTCAGTCCAGGTGGCACACAAGGAAAGTCGAGAGAACTTGAACGGGAAACGTAACGTAGAGTGAAGGGTCCCCGTCAAACGGGAGTTTTGTTGTTGTCTTGAGCGCAGACCTTGCGCAAACAAGAGAAATTCAGCATTCACCGCAGTCCGGATGGCAGCTTCCAATTCCTGCCATTTGTGGCTGCCTTGCGAGCATGATTGAGCAATGGAGGCCCTCCGGCCGGTGCAATAATATTCTTCATCACGTCATACATACTGTCCGACACATCCAACACTCGCCACCATGCCATCAAATTTCGCTGCAGCAAAGACCGAGCACCCCAGTAGCATACCGGACGGCTGAGAGTACGAGAGCTGGGTATCGCGAATCACTCATGACCGTCTTCCAGCTCGTCGCTCAAGCCTACCGGTTCTCCGGCTCCACATGCCGTGTGCCGAAACTCGGCCAGAGAGACACACACTGGTCTCATTGCGGCTATGCACACTGGACCTTGCATCTTATGCAATGCGAACCGTACCCTCTACACAACATTTCTGGTGTTCCAGAACCTACCCCGAGCCTCGCTACGCTTCGTTTGCGGCTGCAGGCAGCAATCCCCATTCCGATTCACCGCTTTTCGGTCCCACCTCACCCTTTACCCACCTTTACCTCTCTCGACGTCACTGTGAGCCAGACAACGGCCGAAGTCTCGCCTAGCCACTAGCGCCTTTGGCTCGTCTATATAAACCCGCCCTCCACCCTCTCTTCTGTTCTTTAGCTCTGTCAGTCTCTACAACTCCACCCCTACTGTTCGACCTTGCTAACAGCCCTGCAGCTTTGCCTTTTGGCTTAGATCAAGTGTAGTATCTGTTCTTTTCAGTTTAATCTCTGAAACGAGTCTACGGACTCATTCAAGATTATTCTTATTTTTGAAACCAGCCGATGGGTCACTGGGCTTGCTCATACTCATCGGCACAGTGTCGCCTGTATCGCACTACTTCAGGCTGACGCGACCATCTTTTTCATTAAGACTTCTGGATTCCCAGTTGCTTGAGGAAGAAGCTATGTGTAATAGCAGGTCTTGCCGCGAGGCAGCCTGGAACGGGGTGAAGTACGTCATTTATGAAGGCTCTTGCCCCAAGTTGCAGCAGGCAGCTACAAGGCGGACTGAACTAGTACGCGGCTTAGCATAAGTCGCGATATCGTTAACTGCTCAGTCACATAGGACAGGATTCGTGTTGTCTATAGCGCACTAGTTTAGCCTGACGTGACTACTTTTTCTTTGAGACCTCTGGCTTGTTCCCGTTGCTCGAGGAACAATATTCTCTTCACTCGATATCCCCGCGACCGTTAGGCATGGCAAAATTTGGGTGACTGTCTAGGGCGAGTATATGTGATGATTGAGATAATCAGCGTATCTTGTATTTGCCCCGCATTACCTCTACAAGCACAAAAGCGACAACTTTGTCGCGTTTGCACCTCTTTGCCTGCTCCTATGATTTTGTAACATTAGTCAAAGCTGCCACGGCCAGTTTGGCACTTCCACCACAGAGGTACTGGGCCCGCCAGTTAATTGTGTACTGAGCGGCTGCGGCAATTGCAGGATTGATGAGCGCGACAAAGACAACCCAATTAGAAGCCCATACCTGGATCCAAACAAAGCCAGTGTTTTATAGGGGGGCATCTGTTTTTTTGTACACGGAAGCCTATTCCAACCGCTACGGCGACGTCACACAGTCAGTCCAAACGAAACTCTATGTAGGTGCAACTCGGTTACAGGTACTCTCACAACGACTTGGACATTGCGGGCCGTGTTCTGATGTATCGTTGAAGACCCATGAATCAGCGAGGTGTTGCACTAGCAAATTGCTGACGAGAGATGCAAGAGAGAAAAAATGCTGCTTCTAGACTGCACTCCACCATGAAGTAGTATGTGAAAGGTGATATAATATCGAACGTAACAGCTGTTTATACTCGGTTGTTTATTATTGCTTGCTTGCTTCTTCTTCTTCTTCTTCTTCTTCTTCTTCTTCTTCTTCTTCTTCTATTAGTAACTTCCATGCCGCAGCGGCAGATTTCACAACTCACTTAATTTTGCCTGCTGTTGTTAGTCACCTGATGCCTAGATACAAAATTTTAGACCTCCGATAATCGTAAAAGGTACTAGACCTAGTATAAGCATGAAAAGGCCGACACTTTTTATACTACTAACAGCCCCATCATTCACAAATCGGATGGAAGCCTGCACCTAATTAACGAAACCTGGTATACCCTCTTGTGTAGAATCTCACTTATCTTGGAAGCCCCCCCTCCCATATACGGCATTTCGTTTTAGTCTCTTCTCCTTACAGCTTTTTGACTAGCAGTTCTGATTTCTTTAGCAAATACATCGCACGTGGCACGAAAATGTTCTCCCCGCGCATGTAAAATCCGCTAACTAGTAATGCAGTTTACAATGCGCTCGTGCGTTCTGTCGACACAGACGATGGATTCAAGACAATGTAATGGAGGGTTTGAATGACAAGAGTGTAGTATTGAAGACTAGAGGCCACTCATGTGAGATTAGGTACTTCAGAAACAGCATGTGTCGATTTTCGAGTGCTAATATGAGTGGTTGTAACTGCGTTCTGTAGATGAGTGAGGGAGACGTGATACCTAGAGTATTGGAGCGGTCATGTGAGCAGTAGGTAATCTTGTGACCAGAGCGCAGCTGTGTAGTCATTTCAGGGGTCCGGAGTCATTACTACGTTGTCGTTTTAGATCCTCATCTTCTCTCGTTGTCCTTTGCATACAGCGATGTATCGCCATGCATGATGAGGGACTGCGTCCATATATTAAGAGAGTCAAAGATAGCAACGTATGGTACTGCTGTGATCAAGAGCCTCATTTCATCAACTTGCCGTGTGAAATGCCATCTGGGGGTTCTATTCTTTCCGTATCCCAGAAGACAGCAGAAGCTATAAGTTGCTGGTAAGACTAGGCGCGGCGATGATAGTAGATGTGACTGTAGCCGCCTCGCAGCATCACTGCGCAAAGAAAAGGGCTAGGTTTTATGTACGCGTGGAGTATACATGATAGGTGAAGCCAGAGTTGTTCGAAACATGCGCACTTCACATGTGGCAAATCTGCACCATCCGAGCTATCTAGGTCGCGGTTTCATGTTAAGACTTATGTACGTCAACGTTAGTCTACCAGTGTATCGAGCATACTTGCTTTTCACATAGTAAGGCTGACCTAACGCTAGTCTGAGGCGGCCGCTCGAAGCTTCCATAGACTGGTAGAAGCGAGCGTCGCAAAAACTTCTAGCGCAACCAGCCCTCATGCCCTGTCGATCCTCGGAGAATTTTGAGTAGATTTGTAAAAAGCTTTACAGATGTTCCAGCTGGTCATGGATATTGGAGATTATCCGTTGAGCCGATGGACTAAACAATATCGATATACAGGAATCGTCCTGCGTTAGAGCATCGTGGAGGCGCCTACCCCTCATATCTAAGGCAGCTTGGCAAGTTAATGCTTCTGCAATTGTTGACGTCTGGGCTACCGAGTGGTGTGCCACAGATGTACCTAGGTAGCTGTTGGGATAGCCTGGCAGTTCTGACGTTTCGTTTCAGGCCAGCCTTTGTTTCGAGGGGCGGCACTATCCGCTGCAGCAGATTGATGGGCTGGCGATAAGTTTGATAGGAAGGAAAGTCTTGGTATGGACGGATGATGTGGGTGGCTGGCCGGCCGGTGAGCCGGGTAGATGGCACGATGCGATGTGATGTGATACTGCGGGGTAGGAAGTTGAAAATTCAAAAGATGAATATTGTTTCGTGCGGTAGCACATGGCCGAAAATGTGACATTGGTGCTGAAACCCGACGGGAGTCCAGCAAGAACGATGGCGCCTGCCTTCCATGGTTGACAGCGGCTTCCGGGAAATGTTGCGTGACTTGCGGCGGTGTGTATACAGCATCACAGCTACTTCCCTCTCGAGTAATGGCCATCAGCAGTATCGGTATGCGTCTCGCACCCACTTCTGCTTTTCACCTGCTGAGCGTCTGAACGTCCGTTTCCAGCACCTGGAATATTGTCTCATTTACTTCCCACCCCTCGGCACAGGAACAAGCACCCAAAGGGACATTGCAGACGGGCCACTGATGAGCAAAGGCGGCAAAAGCAAACCCAGAAACGGACTGGAAACAAGCGACTGATCGACCTCATTTCCGGGTGTTCGTTGAAGAGTCGAGAACACGCTCATGCCACCCATTGCGAGGGAACAGGGACTAGGCAGGGGAGGCCGTCTGTTCGGAAGCCGGGAAATGCTTCCACGATCCTTCCAGCATCGCATACCGTGCTGCATACCGACACCGACGATGACAGTTTTTCGTTTGAGGAAGCCGTACATGTTGCGGCAGGCTGAGACGGTCAAAGTAGTCGCAGTGTAGTCGACGGTGGCTGTGCCTTATGCGAAGATGCACTGACAGCGAGGACATGTCTCAAAGGCGCAGGGCACGGGAGTGGCCCTGCTAGGGGCTTCGAAGAGAGCTGAGAGAAGGTTGTGGCACTGTGGCTTACGTTCGGCGGACCGTTGTACGCACGACACGAAATCGATACGACATGACGGAGGATGGCCATGTCGACTAGGAGCCATGCGATGCGATGGTCTGGATTGCGCGTCGTCGATTCATGCTGGCCGGCGATGAAGTCACTTCGGGGCCCGTTGTGCAAACTTGTGAAGCTGCAGGAGCAGGTCGCGCGTCGCACCATCCGCGCCGCTTGCACAAACAAGGCCAAAACACCATGGACCGCTCCACCGCACCCTTATCCACACGCCTATCGACAAGCGACTCCGCAATCACGAGCGCGCCCTCAACATGAGCTACTACAGATGGCGGTACAGCCATCTCCCCCGTAGTACCATGTGCTGGCGGTGGCGGATGGGCCGAATCATGCTCGAGCGAGCACTATTTTGACTCGGCCCACAGCATCGTGTGCGCTGATTCTCGGCGTGGATGCGTGCCCTCACCGACCGACAGCGCGCATCTGCCAGGTACCCGCCCATATCTATCGATGCTTCTAGCAGGGAGGATCTGCGCCTGGTCGCTTTCTATTTTGGCCAAGCGCCATGAAACGCAGCCCATGGAGGCGGCCGGCGAGCAGAGAGATGGAATCGAAGAGGCAGCGAGGCTATCCCAGTGCAGACACTCAGCGCAACCGGGCCCCTCAGGCATGCCGTCGTGACCATTCTCCGAGCGGCTTCACCGGCTGCAAAACCATGGCAAAGACGGCACTCACCTCTCAGCGGCGACGGCGTGCTAGCAGCGTGTTCGCCAGCGGCTGCCATGCCTAGACGTTCCTCGCTGACCCTCCTGAGTGGCTAGCTCCATGCAGCCCCCTGAAGTTGTTCCTGGCTAGCAGCGCCGCTGACTGGCCCCTGCCGCCGGTTGTTCCTGAGCGAAATTAACAGCCGCCAGGGGCCGCCCATCTTGGGCGCATCTGTGCTCCCATTAGCAACCAATGTGCGCTTGGCCCGAGTCCTGTAATCCTCAGCCCAGGACTTCATATACCGCCTCTCCTCCGCTCGTGGATTTCTTTCTTCACTACCCCAAGGCAACCTTTCCTTACCACACTCGCTATCCAATTGTCTTCGGACGTCACATTCTTTGAACTCCAGTCACTCTTTCCTGGATTTTCAACGTTCTTCGCCTGATATCGATTTTTCCGGATCTTTTCGTCTATACCCTTTCAAGTTTAAGAGCTAGGAACATTTGAATATCCATCATGATGAAGCTCACCGTTGCCTTCTTGGCCGCTCTCGCCGCTGCTGACGCCGCTGAGGCTCGCAGCAACCGCCAGGCCCGCCGTCATTATGGTGCCACCGACTCCTACGGTGGCGGAAACAGCTACGGTAGCAACAGCGGCTATGGCAGCAACAACGGTTACGGCGGTGGTTCCAGCTACGGCACTCCCAACGGTGGAGAGTACGGTGCTGTCCCTCCTGCTGGCTCCAGCTCTGTCCCCGCTGTCAGCTCTGCCACTCCCATCGTCAGCTCTACTACTCCCGTCGAGACCCCAGAGGCCTCAACCGTTGCTACCCCCAGCATGAGCACCCCCGTTCCTGCTGAGTCCACCGCCACTCCCTCTGCTGCTACCAGCTCTGTTGG